>CM042540.1:26456268-26903768 GCA_023630585.1 Cranoglanis bouderius
TCCTGCCTGTCTCTTCTCTCTCGTCTCTCTCTCTGTTGTTCTGTGCAGGTCGCAGTGGTGGATTTCAGTAATGTTCAGAGCCTGGTGGAGTGCAGCCTCTTTCCCCAGGCCCTGGAAGAGGTGCAGGGTTGTCTGCACCCCGGCGTGCTTCCTCCAGTCTCAGTGCTCCACGAGTGCATGCAGCATGCACTCCATGTATGTACACACACCGACTCCACACCCGGGTTATAATAAAGAGTCAAAGAAAGTCTCTCAGTAAACAATATGTTAGATAGCAATGGGAATCTGTAAGTGATTTGTGATTTGAATTCATTTCGAGTCAGTGATTTTATAAAATAAATCAATATGACATAGAGACATCTTAAGACAGGTTTTTGACCGATCACCTGCATAATATTTACCTAGGCAAAAAGTCCACATTCAATTGTTTAACATCCCATGTCACTTAGCATAAGTCTGTGTAAGTGCTTGAAAAAGACAAAGGGCTCTAAGTTAATGTCTGTCTTATGCATACTAAATTTTCCAAATATTTTTTAAGTAATGTGTACATTTTCTTATACAGTGCATTCCACTAATATTGGCACCCCTGGTAAATATGAGCAGAAGGCTGTGAAATTTGTCAAAAAATCTTTTGTTCAAAAAATTCACAAAAATACTCTGCTCTCATGGATATCAAACAATTGCAAACACAGCACAGGTTTATCCATATATAAATATATATATATACACAGTGGATATAGAAAAGAATCACCCCCCTTTAAAATAATCACATTTTGTTGCTTTTCAGCCTGAAATGAAGACAGACACAGTTTTCGTTTTATCCAGCTGCATTTACTCAGTAAATAACATCCAAATGAAAGCTAGAACACCAACATGTCAGGAAAAAAATTAAAAATAAATAAAAAACCAGAATCACTGAGTTGGAAAAAGGATCACCCCTCTCCTAAAAATGATTTGTAAACTCTATAAGGTGTAGCTAATCACCTTCTCAATGGCACACAAAGCCATTTGACTTTCAACTGTGATCAGCTGTGGTCATTTTGATTAGCTCAGCATGAAAAGAGCTTTCCTGGAGCATTTTGTAGTGCAACTGAAGTAAACAATCAACTATGGGTGGCAAGGCACTGTCAAAAGATCTCCAAAAAAGTTGGGACAGGGGCAATTTAGGACTAATAGCGATGTGACAAGTTGAAATAAGAAGGTGATGTGAAACAGGCAATCGTCTAATCATAGTATTTAAGGAGCCTCCAAAAAAAGGCCTAGTCCTTCAAGAGCAAGGATGGGTTGAGGCTCGCCAATCTGCCAACAGATGAGTCAGTCGAATAATCCAACACTTTGAGAACCACATTCCCCAAAGACCAATAAATAGGATTTTGGGCATTTCACCTTCTATAGTGCACAATATAATTAAAAGATTGAAGGAATCCGGTCAGATCTCAGTGCGTAAAGGGCAAGGCCAAAAACCACTTCTGAATGCGCGTGATCTCCGATCCCTCAGATGTCACTGTCTTAAAAACCGTCATGAGTCTGTAATGGATATCCTGACATGGGCTCGGGAATACTTTGGTAAACCTTTTGTCAGTCAACACCATTCGCCGCTGCATCCACAGATGCAAGTTAAGGCTTTACTATGCAGAGCAGAAGCGATACATCAACACTGTCCAGAAGCGCCGCCGACTTCTCTGGGCTCGGTCTCATCTGAGATGGACAGTAGCACAGTGGAATCATGTTTTGTGGTCCGACGAGTCGACATTTCAAATAGTTTTTGGATAAAACAGCCGTCGTGTTCTCCGGGCCAAAGAGGAAAAGGACCATCCAAGCTGTTATCAGCATCAGGTCCAAAAGCCAGGGTCTGTCATGGGTGTGTCAGTGCCCATGGCATGGGTAACTCGCACATCTATGAGGGCACCATTAATGCAGAAAGATATGTACACATCAGATTTAAAATGAGTATATATTTTCAAATGCAAACCTCAAATAATGTGTTAATAATGTATCAATATAGTACAGGGTGAATTGAATTTTCAAATTACTCTTTTTGTTTGTTTGTTTGTTTGTTTTTTTTTGCATTTTCCATACTGTCTCAACTTTTTCGGAATTGGGGTTGTATATCTTTATACAGTATATAAAAATAGGATGCTACAAATAAGTATGTAAATAGTTTACCATTTAACAACAGACATTTGGCTTTGTTCAGACTTGGTATTAATTTCTGTTTTGAGTGATCTGAAGTATTTTCATGCATCACTGTGTCTTTAATATGTCTTCAGCGACTATCTGTGGTCACGTTTCGTCAGTAGCAGGGTTGGCAATCCTCCGAAAGCAACGCAATACTGTAAAAGCAGAAACTAAAACGCTAGTCAGTACCAGACAAAATCTCAAACAGCCTTATAAAAGCTTTCTAAAAGTACTGTCGTTTGGCTGTGCATCATTTTGTGCAGGATTTGCTCATCGAATCACTATTGCTTTCATCAATCATATGAACAAAACAACAGATACAGATTGTCACTGCATAACAAGACTTGTCGCATATCAAATACCTAATAACAGTGTGTCTGTGTTGTAGTTAGCCTGTGCATTTTGTGTTTCTAGAACATGTTTATTAAACAGGAGAGTTAAGCTAATGTCTGGAGATGTATTTGCATTTTTTTGACGATTAAGTGCAGTCGACACATTGCTGCGAATGTACATGCAACCCAGACCGGATCGGATTGTAATACCTGTATTTAGCATTATCCACTTGTAATCCAATCACTCAGGACAGATGTTAATACCAGATCTGAATGGGTCCTTACTGAAGTCTGTGCTGAATTTTAAATGCCATTCTATTAGTGAACTACATATGTTTTATATATATATATAAAAAATATAATATACTTATATTCTACTTGCTATGTAGTGAGCGTATGTAGTGAATAGGAAGCTTTCAATGAGAATTATACCTTGCCGACCGCTTTGGTGGACATTCCTTTTTCAGGACATTACATATTATTGTACTGGCTATGCATTTACATTTATGGCATTTGGCAGACGCCCTCATCCAGAGCGACTTACATTAATTTCATTTATACATCTGAGCAATTGAGGGTTAAGGGCCTTGCTCAAGGGCCCAACAGTGGTAGCTTGGCGGTGCTGGGATTTGAACTCACGACCTTCCAATCAGTAGCCCAACATCTTAACCACTGAGCTACCACTGCCCCCATACTATGCCCGATGTTTATGTAATGCCACTGGTTGGTTTTCCCTTTTTTCTCAACTTCAAAATGCTTTTCTCCCATAGACAGCTCTCTGATCTTCATGTTGACTTATCCTTTTTAACAACAAATGCAGTCTTCACAGGTGAAACTGAAGGCTAAAACCAAGAGGAGATGTTCAGAGTTATTTGTTGTTTAAACAGTTGATCCAACATGACACACCTGGGTAACAAGAAACACCTGTCAGTCACATGTTCCAATATTTTTCGTTTGTGTGCGGTTATTCCAAGAAAACCAATCAGGATGAAAGTCACTTTCTCCTGGCTAACTTTGTCATTTGTATGGTATTTTCTGTAGAACTCTCCATGCATGTAAAGTGTTCATAGTTTTATATAGTGTTCAGATCAATATCTGTAAACACTCGTGTACTCTTAAAACAGTGTGTGTATAAACACATTTCCCCGCAGGGTGAAGCGGAGCCGTACTTCTTCAGCATGTTCAGCATTGTTCTGAATGACATACTGTGTAATAACCCTACATGGAGCTTTCCTGCAAGTGTCAAGTACTTCTCACAGATCCTGCAGTGTCCAAAGTGTAACAATGGTTTGTGGCCGTTCCTGCAGACATCTGTGAGGTACAGAATCAAACAAAATCTCACCAACACATTATCATTACCATCAGGGTGGGTTTCGGTTAACAATAGGAGTGCACATTTAATTATATTTTAATTGTTATTGAATACGAGCGCTCAATTTATGAGATTTAACTGTCTATTTAATCGCATATTCTGACAGCATAATGAGTTATTTCTTTATTTTATGTTTATTCATTTGAATTGTGGTGAATAGTTTAGCCCTTATCGTAACAGAAAGGTAACTAAATACAGCTCAGAGGGAGTTTATTATCCTGTTTGGTTCTTCTTGACTTATTTTTAAGGTACTGCTTGGGGAGCTCACCGACCTGTCACTCACTGCCTAGCCCCGCCTCAACCGAGCTTCTCCATTTCCATGGCAACCTGCAAGCGTTCATTCTCAGGCTGTTTCAGCTGGAGCTACACGCCACAGCCTCAGCGTAAGAGGGGCTAAAACATTTCACTCGCTTTAAGGGATGTGGAATCAGTCAGCTTATCATTATAAATATAATACGTTAGTCGTGTAAATAAAAAAAAATATATATATATTAGAAGGTTTAGAAGGTTTGTAATTTGCAGAGCATTCTGTTGCCTGTGAGGTAAAAAAATAAGTTGAAAACATGGACAAGCATTCCACTTCCCTCCAACCAATCAGTGTTCATTTTGTTAGTAAAAACTAAAATGAAAAAAAATATAAAAAATCCACCCTTGCACTAAAAAAAAATCTGTGATGAAAAGCGTGGTTAAAATGAGACGAACATGTCCGAAAGGATCAATAAGAAAAAGATTTCCCCCTCATCTTTGTGCACTCCCTTTGCAAACATTTTTAAACAATTAGCATACAAATTTGTATTGATGCAACACAGAGTTTGAATGCATGCGTGTCATTGGATGAAAAGTTTGAAGCTAAATACTGCAGATTTCACCGCTTCGATGTTATTTGTTGTAGCTCCTTACACCAGCCTGCATGGCCAGTAATGCCACTATGCACACTCCTAGCTGGACCTTCTAATACGTGTCCTTCGCTAAACTTTGGGAAAGCTATGCTAGCTTTAACACTGTGTGACTACAGAAGCAATATTTCTAAAATGACTAGCAACCTTTCTCGACTGCATAAAAGGCTTCTTTTTTTCTTTTTTCTTTTTTTTGTAGTGTCTTGTTGTGGTTACTTAATGTTAGAATAGCATTCTAACATTAAGCATAGTTAGAATTCCTCAAGTCAGACCATGCATCTCAATCAGCTCACTAGTTCAGGGCGGACACTGATCAGAGGCCATTTTAAGGGCTGTCTCAATCACAAAATCAATTCCAGTGCACTGGGAATTTTGCTTCCTAAAAAAAATCCCACAATGCACCGCAAAAACCAGGGCGCATCGATGCTCACTATGTTCCCTTACTGGAAATGATGTCATATTTTCTGAAGCCTCTCTAAGAAGCAGAAAGGCTTTGGGAAATCAAAAACTGCATTTGTAAAGTGTTTTGTTGTTACATTTAAATGGGAATTAAAACATGGGAAATTAATGCGTTTGCTTACGAGCTCACTGGGAATAATTTAGGTAATAGACTAGTATAGTTCAGTTTAAATTGATTAAAATCACTGTAGTTTTACATCAGTTAAACCCTAAAGCCAGCAATAACCAAATGACTAAAATATGGCTAATGAGCTGATTTATTATTGACAAATAATATTTCTATTCTGCTGAAACTACAGATACCTCATGAGTTGCTGTTTAAAGCTGCAGCACTGAGCGGGTACGTTTCAGCTGTGGGCGGAGCTCATTTCTGCACTAGAAAAATGTAAACAGATGTCCATGAAGAAACCAGTGATCGCTTGGAAATATTTCAGCTCGGTTTCTCTATGGTGTATGCTGAGACGATAGTGTCGTAATATATCCAGAAACACATTTCGACATTACACGCTGCACTTGTAACAAATAAAATGTGCGTGTCGTAACAATGTGGGTTAAACAGGTTTTCCAAAATAAATAAATAAATAAATAAATAAATAAATAAAGTAGATAGGTGAATCATATAAACATAGATGTTCTACAGAATACTAAATAGTGGTATCACTGAGGTTCTGAGTCGGTGTTGTGCTGTGTGTACTAGGCGGGCGGCGGGCTCGCGGGCCTCCGTGCTCTACAGCATGTTCTGGAAAGTGTGGGAGAAGACGACGCTGAGCTCCAGAGCCCTGCAGCAGCTGGCTGAATTGCTGGTGGAAACCACACTCTGGGCCCTTCACTCCTCTCAGGTATTAAATCATGCTTCTTACTTCCTACGTCTCTCTCATGATCGCTGTTAATGACGGTGGTTTGTGAACACAATGTCAATAGCTCTTCTGGTGTTTTTGCGTCCTTGCACGCATTTTCAGAACCTGAATGTAGATCCATGTTGTTTTTGAGTTGGTATTGACTGGTTGGTGGGGGTGCTGTGTGTTGCTGTATTAGGAGTGGAGGCTGCGAGTGTTGGGCACGCTGCAGGAGATTCTGGCTGTAGTGGTGGAGTACTGGGCTCAGGAGCACACTCCGATCAACAGACGGATGGTGGAGAAAGGCTTTCAGGACTTTGCAGAGTACATGGCTATCCTGTGCCAAGGTAGCAAGCATTATTTCGACCGCAGGGCCAAGACAGCATTAAGAGCATTGTAGTGCTGGCTCAGTGTGTTCAAATACACTGTTGATAACAGCTAATGGAGCTCAAGTCAAATCTGCGTTGTTAGAAAATACAGTATGTGGTCCATCTGAGAATCCACTTACAGCCTTGACTTTTACAGACGATGTCTTTCGTAATACAAATAAATAAAGTAAAATGTAATTAAACTCATGTGAAGATGTGCCGTAACATCTGATAGAGCTAGACTCTTTCAGCCAGCTCCTTTCAGCATTAACACGACAAATGGTGAAAGTCATTACATAAGGAAAAATAATAAAGTCATTACAATGGGAAGATAATACCTCCCTGAAGTTGTTTTTCTCTAACCGCACATCCTGAAGTGTTCTTTTCCACTTATACCACAGCAATTTGCCAAAGCTAACAATTATTATTTTTTTATTTAATAAAGAACGACACTTCATACTTTTTATCCATATGTATAGTCACATTTAATGTTGTGGAACGTTCATGAAACGAGGTACTTCCTGTTATAACAGCTATATACGATCGTTCCGTCAACAGCTTTTCTGTTTACTCTCTCTGGGTGTTTAAAAATTAGGGGGAAAAAGTCCTCTGTCCTGAATATTCTCACATGTTGAAGAGTTTACAGCTTTAACTCTGACTGTTACAAAGCTGTGACAGTGGAGACTCCTTCTGTAAATGTTAAATAAACATCATCTTAAAAGAAAACTTCACCATATCAGCAATATTTGATCCGTTTCTGCAGAGTCCGTATGTAAGTTGTAATTTTAGAAATGATAATGTTTTGCAACAAGCAAATCAGGGCTGGGCGATGAGAAAAATATCAAATCACCATACTTGAGGACATTTCTGCTATACATGATGCGTATCGCGATATATGATTTAGCTAACAAACTGAGTTTGACGATACTTTAATGCCTGCAAAAACGATGAAGATTAAGGAAAAAATTATGTCAAATCAACGGCATCTATTCAGTACCATTTAATTTTTAATTATTAAAAATGTATTTAAAAAAAATTAAAAAAACATCATATCAACAAATTCTGAGAAAAGTGTATGGTGTAATCATTTATTACGATATCCATATTATATCGATATATCGCCCAGCCCTAAAGCATTTTCAGAAATAAAAACCTGAGTAAGCACAAAATGCAGTTTTTAAATGATAGTTGGGCCTGTGTGAAAATGTATTTGCCCCCTCAGTTAATAATTCCCCAAATCTATGAAACCACATTCATAATGTGGTTCAGCTGGACTACACGCAACCAGGCCTGATTACTGCAAACCCTGTTCAATCAAACCAACATTTATTCAACAGCATGAATTTGGTTAAAAGGTCTTACCCAGTGTAGCGAAATTCACAGCAGCGGCAGGCAGAGCACAGACACACAGAGGCGATTGGAGGGGAATTAGTGCAGTTTTTATTTACAATATTTACAAACTCAAAATTTAGAAGGGGGTAGCATGAAGGGAGTGTAGGGAGTGTCAATGGCGGTCTGGTGATCCCTCTTCCCAGCTGAGAATGGTCGCAAGGAGAGAGCTGTGCAGCGTTGCGGTGGGGCTCCCAAATGGGGGGAAAACATCCACAGGGGGAGCAGCGACGATGGGCAGCCGGGGAGCCTTGTCGTCTTTGTCGGTGGAGTCTTTTGTAAAAGTGTACAAAAGAGACACAGAGTTAGCCGTTTGTTAACAGGAGACCGCTCACCTTGCTGCTCCTGGCGTGCCCTTTTATACTCTGTCACTGTGTCCTGGATGGTAGAGAGCCGCTGCTGCAATCAGTAATCACCAGTCGTGCGTGGTTTGGACCGCCCCGCCTTTCAGCCACGCTCTGATGCTGTCCAAAACACTAGGGGTGCTGAAAAGGAACTGTCCATTCAGCACCCCAGTGGCAGTCGCTCGAGGAGCGTTCTTCGTCTTTTGGGCCCATACCTTCGGTCCAACGTCACACCCAGACACACTATGCCAAAATTGAAAGAAATTCCAGAAATGATGAGGAACAAGGTGATTGAAATACATCAGTCTGGGAAGGGTTACAAAGCTATTTCAAATGCTCTGGGACTCCAAAGGACCACAGTGAGAGCCATTATCTCCAAATGGAAAAACTCGGCACAGTAGTGAACCTTCCCAGAAGTGGCCGACCTTCCAAAATTCCTCCAACTACTCATCCAGGAAGTCACAAAAGAGCCAAGGACAACATCAAAGGAACTACAGGCCTCTCTTGCATCAATAAAGGTCACTGTTCATGACTCCACTATCAGAAAGACACTGGGCAAAAATGGCATCCATGGAAGAGTGGTGAGGTGAAAACCACTGCTAAGAACATTAAGGCTCGTCTGAATTTTGCCACAGCTTGATGAGTTGAAAGTGGAACTATTTGGAAGACAGGGGTCCCGTTACATCTGGCATAAACCAAACACAGAATTCCACAAAAAGAACATCATACCTATGGTCAAGCATGGTGGTGGAAGTGTGATGGTGTGGGGATGCTTTGTTGCTTCAGGGCCTGGGCAACTTGCAATAATGGAGGGAAACCTGAATTCTGCTCTCTACGAGAAAATCCTAAAGGAGAATATCTGGTCTTCAGTCTGTAAGTTGAAACTCAAGCGTAACTGGATTATGCAGCGAGACAATGCTCCAAAGCACAGGAGTAAATCCTAGGCCTAGAAGTAAGTGAAAGACTGATCTCCAGTTATTGGAAGCGTTTGGTTGCAGTTATTGCTGCTAAAGGTGGCACTTTTTTGCTTCAATAAAATAAACAAATAAATAAAACCTGTATTGTGTGTTTACTCAGGTTGCCTTGGTTTTATGTTGTATTTCGTTTGAAGATCTAAAACTATTTAGTATGAGATATACACAAAACACAAGAAATACATTTTCACAACACTGTAATTGCTGGTAATGCTCTTAAAGCCAGTGAGAACCTCTTTATAGCAGTACTTGTAATAGCTGAGTATTGAGTATTTTAATATCGACTCATTTGTTAGGATTTGGAACATCAGATGTGTTTTTTCCTTTTTTTTTTCCGTTTGTTTTTTTGTTTCTTTTTTTCTTTTTCTTTTTTTTTTTTTTGGAATGTAGTGTTATTAACACAACTTTCTTTCTCACCTCCAATCATCTCTTAGACCTTCATCCAGACACTCTGAGGGAGCTGGTTCCTGCCCTCCCATCTCACCGGCTCAGGATGCTCACTGCTGATGCAATCTACAGAAACATCTGCAATAGGAACGGTCTGCTCATCTGGTCAGAGCCGCTCTCCCTCCACAAGATAGTAAGACTATGCTAAGATCTTTAGGTCCTGCTCTGTTATTGCCTTGTATTGTTTCTTTTCCACATAATAATCATTTTGACACATTTCCCTGTGCTGAGGAAAAGAAAACTATTACTTACTCAAAATTTTGTATTACATCTATATTACAATGTTGCTTATATTACAACCCCAATTCCAAAAAAGTTGGGATGCTGTGTAAAATATAAATAAAAACAGAATGCAATGATTTGCAAATCTCATAAACCCATCTGTTATTCACAAACATGTCAAATGTTTAAACTGAGGAAATGTACCATTTTGAGAAAAACATGAGGTAATTTTGAATTTCATGGCCGCAACACGTCTCAAAAAAGTTGGGACGGGGCAATAAAAGGCTGGAAAAGTAAGTGTAACTAAAAAGAAACAGCTGGAGGAACATTTTGCAACTAATTAGGTTATTTGGCAACAGGCCAGTAACATGATTGTGTATAAAAAGAGTATCTTAGAGAGGCAGAGTCTCTCAGAAGTAAAGATGGGATGGAATCTGGATGGAAGCATATGTTGCTCTAAAACCTGTATATACCTTTCAGCATTGATGGTGCCTTTCCAGATGTGCAAGCTGCCCATTCCATAGGCACTAATGCACCCCCATACGATCAGAGATGCAGGCTTTTGAACTGAGTGCTGATAAAAAGCCGGATGGTCCCTCTCCTCTTTAGTCCAGAGGACATGGCTTCCATGGTTTCCAAAAAGAATTTCAAATTTCGATTCGTCTGACCACAGAACAGTTTTCCACTTTGCCTCAGTCCATTTTAAATGAGCTTTGGCCCAGAGAAGACGGCGGCGTTTCTGGATCATGTTCGCATATGGCTTCTTCTTTGCATGATAGAGCTTTAACCTGCATTTGTGGATGGCACGGCGAACTGTGTTCACAGACATTGAGTTCTGGAGGTGTTTCTGAGCCAATGCAGTGATTTCATTACAGAATCATGCCTGTTTTTAATGCAGTGCCGCCTGAGGGCCTGAAGATCACGGGCATGCAATATTGATTTTCACACTTGTCCCTTGCGCACAGAGATTTCTCCAGGTTCTTGGAATCTTTTGATGATATTATGTACTGTAAATGATGAGATATTCAAAGTCTTCGCAATTTTACGTTAAGGAACATTATTCTGAAATTGTTCCTCAAATTGTAGATGCAGTTTTTCGCAGATTGGTGAACCTCTGCCCATATTTACTACTGAAAGACTCTGCCTCTCTAAGATACTCTTTTTATACCTAATCATGTTACTGACCTGTTGCCAATTAACCTCCAGCTGTTTCTTTTTAGTAACACTTACTTTTCCAGCCATTTGTTGCCCCGGTCCCAACTTTTTTGAGACGTGTTGCGGCCATCAAATTCAAAATTACCTCATTTTTTTCTTAAAATGGTTACATTTCCTCAGTTTAAACATTTCATATGTTTTCTATGTTCTATTGTGAATAACATATGGGTTTATGAGATTTGCAAATCATTGCATTCTGTTTTTATTTACATTTTACACAGCATCCCAACTTTTTTGGAATTGGGGTTGTACTTGCATCCCAAAGTGTTTTGTTTCTCATACAACAGCAATTTACACACACTAACAATTTTTATCCAATAAAGATTGCCATTTCTTACTTTTGTTCCGCTTCTAGTTACATTTAATGTTGTGGAATGTCCATGAAATAAATTCCAGTTGTCAGTTATGTTAAACGTCAACAATTACACACGTTTTTAATCAGTTTAAGTGGCGTGTCTGGCATAAAAGTCCCTGTGTAAGCTGTTACCATAGAAACAATAATGTATTCGATTAAATGCGTTAATGTAAGCCGGTGATTTGTAGCTAATCAACACCTTCTGACCAATCAGAATCAAGAATTTAGCAGCAACGTGATATAATCTGTATAATTTGTCCTTTTTGATAAGGCTGAAAAAACATTGAAGCATTCCTTTACACTGTTAACGCTGAATGTGATTTAGGTTACCTCCATATATACAGAGGATGAATGAAGGATATTAAAGTGCGGTGTTTGTGTTTGCAGGTCTTCTCCTACCTGAAGGCCCTGGGGCAGTTGTGTGGGCGCAAACCGACGCATACGTCCGAGCACCAGACTGAGAGGGCCGTCTCACCCAGCTCTGACAGTCAGGGTGCAAGGTGAGACACACACACACACATAAAAGGCCAACAACAGATCATTAAAGATTGATGAGGAGTAATTGTTGGCGTGAAAGCAAGATTTGGGGCAGATGAAGAGGAACCTGCATAGTTTTATTTATCTACACAGACAGCAGCTTTCCTTTGTGCCTCACACTACTACAACCCCTGGCAAAAATGATGGAATCACCACACATGGAAATGTAAATGGTCTGCACTTATATCGTGATTTTTAACCTTAGCGGTTCTACAAAGCGCTTCACACTGTTTCTCATTCACACAAACACTCACACACCAATGTGCTAGCTTGCCATCGGGAGCAACTTGGGGTTCAGTGTCTTCCCCAAGGACACTTCGGCATGTGAAGACATGTGGGCCGGGAATCGAACCGTCAACCCTTCGATTAGTGGACAACCCGCTCTACCGCCTTAGAGGGTGCTCGCTCGGCTTTTTTACTTCGTAGCAAATAAACAAATCACAGACATGAAGCAGAACAACTTTTGTGTAATAGCTGAACATTCTTGCTTAATGAAACATATCTCAAACAAATTAAATTAAATTGCTTTAATTAATGACACTTTTTTTTTTTTCCAGATCAAGTAGAGGAAAAAAATATGGAATCGCTCAATATTGAGGAAAAAATTATGAAATCATCAACAACAAAAAAATCACAGTTAGTACTTTCCAATTGAAAGTAATTGTTTCTCCTCCTCGGGTTTTTATGACGACCTGAATCCTTCGAGGCGTGGACTTCACTAATGAAAAACAATGTTCTCCACCAAGCTGGTTCCAACTTTCTCGAATGGCGGTTGACAGATCAGCTTTGCAGGATGGAGCCTTGTCATGGACCAATTTTTTCAGATTGAGATCTGGACTGTTTGCTGGCCATGTCACTGAGTTGATCCGCCTTTCCTGAAGAAAAGCTTTAGCACTCTTTGCTCCGTGGGAAGATGCATTATCATCCTGAAAAATGACTTCATCTTCACCAAACCTATTTTCTATCGATAGAATGAGAAAAGTGTCCAAAATCTCAACGTACACTTGTGCATTGATGTTGAAGGTCTTCCCCTGGTCCTTTACCTGACATGTAACCCCATATCATAAATGAGTGGGGAAATTTGATTGTTTTCCTCAGGTAGTCATATTTATATGTTTCATTAGAACAGCACCAGACAGAAGTTCCAGCATCATCTCCTTGACCGATGCAGATTTGTGATTCACCACCGAATATCACTTTCATCCAATCATCCACACTCCCATGATTGCTTCTCTTTAGCCCACTGTAACCTTGTTTTCTTCTGTTTAGGTGTCCGTGCTGGTTTTCGTTTGACTTTTCTATACGTAAATCCCATTTCGTTCAGCCGATTTCTGGCAGTTCTGTCACTGACATTAACTCCTGTTTCTGCTCGTTTGTTTTTCATTTGTTTTGTTGCGCGTTTTCTATTTTCAAGGCATATTGTATTCTCTATCCTGACGCTTTGACGTCTTCCTCAGTCTACCCGTATGTTTTCCTTTCATAACCTTCACATTTTGTTTGTACTTGCACCACATTTTAGACACAGCTGACTGGGAACAACCAACATCTTTTGCGACACTCTGTGTTGAATTTCCTTCTTGAAGGAATTTTGTG
Source organism: Cranoglanis bouderius (assembly GCA_023630585.1). NCBI lineage: Eukaryota > Metazoa > Chordata > Actinopteri > Siluriformes > Cranoglanididae > Cranoglanis > Cranoglanis bouderius. The sequence continues at coordinate 26,469,786 of CM042540.1, forward strand.
ATCCCTTTCATTGTTTCAATTGAAGGCTCTCTTGTTTCCTTTCAAAAAAGTCCAAGGTTAAGGTCTGTAAGCACTCTCTTTTAACTGCAGACTAATTTGCATTTTCAGACTCGTGCTGGTATTTGTTTTAGAAACGTAACTTACAAGGTGATTCCATACTTTTTTTTTCCCCTCAATATTGAGTGAATCCATCATTTTTTCCTCTGCTCGATCTGGAAAAAAAAAATGCCATTAATTAAAATAATTTCATTTAACCGTGAAGCCAGGATGTTCAGCTATTAAACAAAAATTGCTTTTGTGTCATACCTGTGATTTGTTTATTTGCTACACAGTAAAAAAGCCGGGCGAGCATCCTCTAAGTGTGGTGACTCCATCATTTTTCCAGAGGTTGTATAGACAATGTTTATTGTTCACTCAGTGAACACAGAGATGTCGTTTATTTACAATCAAAACTGGGCACATTATCGGCACACCTTTACTGGTAATGTAATGTTCGCTGTTTGCATCATTCAAAGTTGTACCCAAAGTTCCCAGAATGCACTCATTCACCTTGGCCATGAAGGTTCCTTCAAACAGGGTGTGGTGTATTACAACTGGCTGTGGTGAAATTTACATTTACTGAGTTTGTTTATCACCAGCATGTTCTCTCTGTGTGTGTGTGTGTGTGTGTGTGTGTGTGTGTGTGTGTGTGTGTGTGTGTGTGTGTGTGTGTGTGTGTGTGTGTGTGTCATGCTCTCAGTCTGCTGTAGAGACCACATCATGTGCTGTTCATTGCTTCACTAAACTGATTATTTTTACGCTCAAATGCCATATATGAGTGAAACCGGCTACAGACACCCCCTTTTCCACTGCCTGTGCTGGGTCAGAAAATCAACGAAGAAGAAAAAGTTTTAAGAACCTGTCCAAATTTCCACCAGATTGAAAACCAAACCTAACACAAAGGTTATTAACAATATTAACAGTGGAACGTTTGAAACCTGGACTTCTGGTGCTGAGTATATAATGTACAGTATTTTATCATCCATAGTCAATACATGGACCAAGGTTATGCGCAATCTGACGTATGTTTTTATTGGTTTTAGCAAGTTGTCTAGCAGCACAAAACGGTTTTATTAGTATTAGCGTTGGCAATATATAGCGGCTTATTAGTTCAGTGGAAACGCCAGAGGAAAACAGTTCTTCTTGCAATATTTAATTTAGATCATTTTTCAACAATAATCTTTAAACCTCTGCACTTCTAAACGTAATGGCTGCCACGAAAGCCATTTGAGTTGGCGTGAAAGAGAAACATTGTGGAGGGTTTCGATTAAAGTTTTACCCCTAAGAATAGTTTTACCATCCAAAATGAAACTCATCTATACACAGGGCCTGACTCAGAGCACAAGCGGCACTCGTGGTATTTGTTAGCCAAATACAATCTGCACTATTGAGATTCCATGTGGAGAAATGCCAGCGTGGTGCTCTCCGTGTCTGTCATCAAATAATTTTACCCTTAATTATGTTCAGATAAGTCACCCTCTCCATTGTTCCTCAGTCCTTTCAGTCTTCTCTGAACCATTATTACGGTATAACACTAATGATAAAACCTATCACAGGCACTATTAGAACGGCTCACATACATCTCGCAGGCCCAGTGAAGGCAGACTGAGAGTGGGGTGTGTGTGTGTGTGTGTGTGTGTGTGTGTGTGTGTGTGTGTGTGTGAGGTGGCTGTAATGGAGCCATTGTCCCTCATCATGGGATATTAGTCAGGGTTAAGATGGCTAATGGAGAGAGATGGGCTCCTCGCGTTCTGATCAGAGCTCGGCTTGTGAATAAGAATCACGCTGTTATGTGTGAACAAAACACAGACAGGGCCAGTAAACTAGTATTTTCTGATGCAGTGTGGAGTGCGGAGGAGAACTAGCTAATGGGTGGAAATTGGCAACTGAATTGCAAGAAAATGTGGTTTAAAAGAAAAAAAAAAAAACCCTTCTAGGTGGTTACTCTGTCACACCAACAGGAAGTGGGTGCGAGTTTTGCAGTACTGAGAGTGCACCATGCTTTGTGAATCCTGTGCATTTGTGTGTTGGTTTTTTTTTATAGTATTGAATAAAAGTAACAAGAAAGTGATGGTATACTTTTATCATAAACTTCATTGTCTCAGATTCGTTTTTGTTTATTTGCCCACGGTGGTTTTGCTGTCACTGATACGATGGAATCTTGACAGTGCAGAATGTATCAGCCAGGGAAACGACGAACCATGTAAACATCAGCCTTCCTTAGCTTCTTTAATAAGGGATAAGTTAGGCCGAATCACAAAAGACTTTATATCGACTATACGGTATATGCTTACGTATACGGTGCCTGTCAGAATTATTGCCGCCCTTCATAAAAAAATGTTTGTAAAATAAACATTGCCTGCAATAATTCAAAACTTCCACTCAAACCTTGCTGTGTTCTAACAGCAATAATAATTCCCTCCAGAACCCTAGTTGCCTCTGCCTGGAGGTTTCAGACAGAGCTTTCAACAAGACGATGAGCCGTACATACTTCCAAATCAAACAGAACCCCAAAATCAGTTTTGAGCGTTGATTCGGTTGTTTTGCAACCACCATCTTAAGTCTCTGGATTTGAACCCTACTGAAAACCTGTGGTGTGAAGTCCACATGTAGCGGTTTAAAGTGTTCTGAATGAAGGAGTGGACCCTCTGCAAGTATCTCCAGCCTTGTTGCAAATGCATCATGTTTTGTGTGTGTATGTTTGACCTCAAAGTATCGCACGTTTTTCTTCTTCTTACATATTAATTTTTGCTCATTTTTATGAAGCGTAACTATTATTCTGGAGAGCGCTGTAGGATGCAACATACTGACGTTTTAGAACCTGCATAGTACTGCACATAAAGTGAACTATGCTGTTTGGGTTTCAGCCAAATAAACAGCAGGACTCAGCATTGCATTAATACATTCAATTCACGACGATGCCAGTCTCCTATTGTCCATTTAAAATCCGCTATACTTTCACGACTGTATGATTTAGTTTGATATTTGTGACCATGGAACTGTTTGTTTTACTGCTGGAACTGCATTAATATGGAAAGAAACTGCGTTGTAAATGTCTGAAGTGCGGGTGCTTTTGTCCAGCACGCCGCATTTATAGCCTTGCTCCACTCAGGATTCTCATTTCCTCGTCCTCCTCAGCATGAGGGTCCTCTCAGATCACTGTGTCTCCCAGCAGTGAGTCAGACAGGAACACACAGTCACTCTCTCCAACCCATCTGCCCCAATCCAGCCCACAGCAGAGGAGCACTCACAAGCCCATTTAGCCAGCTTTCTTATAGACTGCTCAGGACTTCAGCTCTGTCCCTTTGGATAAGAGGCACCAGAGAGTGTCCCGGTGTAGGCTGTAGTTATGGGCCTCTAAAAGGAATTACACACTTTGATGCCTAGGCCTCCACTTTGGCTTGACAAGATGCTGCTCTCTGGCTGTGGTACTGATCTAATGATATCTCAGGATCCATTTGGAGTGATGTGTGTGTGTGTGTGTGTGTGTGTGTGTGTTTGAGTGGGGTGTTTTGAGCTGGTTTTATCATGTATAGACGTATAGTATGTTCTAGATGTTCTTGCAGGCTGTGAGGCAGTAAAATCATATCACGTACACTCTCTCTCTTTCTCTCTCTGTCAAAAAGTTCTTTAAGTTGTGGGTTATGTGTTTGTTCAGAGAAAGAGAGCGTGTGAGTGGCTCAGGCTTGGCCAAGGACAACATGCCAAAAGGTTTCCATCGAGTCAATTCTGCAGGTAAGAGCTCAACCTCATCACTCTCCACCTCCTCATCATACTCATCCCTACTTGCACCATGTTATGAATTTCCAGGGTGTCTGTGAGTCCTTAAAAAGTTTTCATTTGCTTAGAATGGAATTTTCATCGAAGGCTTTAATAAGTATTTAGCTTTTCTTCTATTATGGAGAATTTCTTTGTATTTTGTTAACTAATAGACCAGGTTTCTGATCGAGGCTGTCGGGTATTTTACCTGTAGAGCCAGAATCATGTGAGAGCCAAATTCTGCAGAAGAAAAAAGCCTGGCAAAAAGCCTGGAAATAACTGACTAGCCATCTTCCATATGAAACTGCACAACCAGAAAAAAAGCTTACAATAACTTGATTGTACAAGTGTGCACACCAATTTGTTAAAGCACGTTTTTGCTTTTAATACAGCACTCAGTCTTTCTGGGTACGAGTCTACCAACTTAGCACATCTTGATTTGCCAAGTCTTCCTTGCAGAAATGCTCCAGATCTATCAAACCTCAAGGGGATCTCCTGTGCAATTTGTGAAATTGCTTTTATACAACCGTTTTATAAATAAGAAATAAATACTGAGTAAATGACATTTCAGGCACAGTATGGCCAAGTAATTTGTCTGTTTTTGCTCTGCGAAAGCCACACTCACCGATAACCTGTCGGCTAGCTAGCTCACAATGATTTGTACATCCCTGTTAAAGGTGCATCTGGTGAAATTGGCGTCCCCGCTTCCTTTCCATCTTCATGTGACGAGCTTTCGTATTTTAAGTCAGTAGTCATATTCATGAAAATGTATCATTTGCCATGTCCGCTAATGATGTCGCTAACTCTACTGTGGTGATGGTTTCAGTTGCTAGAAGTGGAATTTTTAACGTGGCGAACACGGATAAGCAAAGTGATACAAACAGTGAAACTCCCCAGTGCAATTACACTACATATAAGAACTTTTGGAACACACTCGTCCAGTCAAATTAGTGAACCGGAACTAACTGTTGTGTAAAAGTATTTTGGGCTATCCATGATTCCTTCTGCAGCCGCCCCATTGCAGGAAGCTGCCACCACTATACTTCAGTGTGTGCATGGTGTTTTTTAGATGACAAGCTGTCTTGTTTTTGTGCAAGAGAAAGGTTGGTCTACCTTGGTTTCCTCAGACCATAACGCATTTTGCCGCATGGTTTGGGTTGATTTAGGTCGGCCTGGTGTTTGTTTGTTTTTGTTTTTTTTTTTTGGATTTTTTTTTTTGAGAACAGTCTCTACCCCTACCCCACAGCCTAGACATGTAAAGAATACCAGGGACTGTTGTCCCGTACAGGTAGTGATCAGTACTTGCCAGATATTTCTGCATCTCCTTTAATGTTGCTGTAGGTCTCTTGGCAGCCTCCCTGGTAAGTTTTGTTTTGTTTTTTTTGGTTTTTTTTTCTTGTTCTTTCGTAAATTTTGTAGAGATGTCCTTGTTCTTCATAATGTCACTGTAGTGACTCATTTTCTCCACTTACTGGTAATGAACCTCATGGTGTTCCATGGTACATCTAATGTTTTGGAAATTCCTTTGTACCCCTCTTCTGATCGATACATTTTGACAGTGAGCTCCCGTACATTAAGGGTCATCAAGTGTACCTCATGAAGACCCCTGCTGTACATGCTCTTTGATAGATAGATAGATTGATAGATTGATTGATTGATTGATTGATTGATTGATAACTTTATTAATCCCAGAGGGAGATTTGTGGACCATGGCTTCAGCAGTCAGATGTCAAGAAAATTCTACAGGAACAGCTGATCTTTAGTTGGGGTTAATCTACTTCATTGTTGACAGGCGTATGATAATTACTTTTGAACATGAGTTTGAATGTGATGTGGTTAATTCTGAGCACAGTCACATGCCCCATTATGAAAGGGGTATGTTTTTTTTTTTCTCTAATCTGTTTCTGTTTGTTTTTCACTTGGATTTTGTTGGTTTCTATATCACATTATAGGTGAAAAAAGATCTGACGTGATTTTATCTTGGTTTAATTTTTATTTATTTATTTATTTTTAAACCTGCAGTTTTAAAAGGGGTGTGTAGATGTACAAATTGGTGACAAATTAAAGTGTCTTAGTAAGGTGTTAGGCCACCAGAACAGCTTCAGTGCGCTTTGGCACAGATTGTACAACTCTCTGGAACTGTACTAGAGGGATAAATACTGTTTTTCCAAAAGATATTCCCTCAGTTAATGATTTCATAATGGTGGCAGACTGAGCTGTCTTGCCATCAGTCTAAAATCCCCCATAGGTGTTTGTTCAGTTAGGTTGGGATCTGGTGACCCGTGAAGGCCACAGCATTGCATTTGTATACCCATGAAACTGGTCAGTGAGCCCACGTGCCCTGTGGAAGGGGGCAGGGTCATCCTGGAAGAGTCCATTCCCATCCTTAATTTGCCTCCTATATGTAAAGAAAATCTAAATATGAAAAAAGAAAAAGTACAAAAAATGTAACTTGACCTTATTGAGAATTGAAAGTTTATTGCTATTATCCTACAATCATTGAATTGTCAGATAGAACCATATCATTCCAAGGTCTGGATTTGACCTTTTTATTTATTTATTTATTTATTTTCCTTTTAAAAAAACAAAAACATTTTGATTAATATTTTTTGATGGTATGACCTCTACAGAATATCCTTTAATTCTGTATATTCTTTGATCTAAGTGTATGGCCTTTTTTTTTTTTTTTTTTTTAAACTGTTGATATTAAATCACTGCAAATTTCTGAAATGACATCAGAAAGTGTATTGAACTCAAGTGGCATTGAACTCGTCTTTAAAAGTATGACATTTTAGCTTTAAACTACCTGCAGACACCCTGGCTTTCTCATTTTATTCTTGAAGTTTATGAATCATTACCCTGATCACCTCTGGGCTTTGTCATGCACTACCTTTGCATTTGACTGCTTGATCCAGACCTTGAAGTGAACACCTCTCAGACAGTCATTATTTATGTACCGCCTCTGCGTGCACATCCATTTCTTGTTTTAATAGAGCGTACATCGGTATCGGAGTCAAAAGCACCTTACGACACCCCGCGCTGTAACCCGCGGCACTGACATTTACATTCCACCCAGTGCATGTGCGCCTTCAGTGCTTTTTGCTTCAGGAGGAGAGAGACGGGAGGGAGAAAGAAGTACAAAGCAATACACACACACACAAACAACACTTGTCAGATCTCTGGTTTAGGAATATTAAACACTGCAATTAGGATTCTGCTGTGAAGTGGGAGCGAGAGAGATGGAGAGAGGTAGAGTAGAGGTGAGAGAGTGAGTGCCTGCTCGTGGCTGGAAGTTTTGGTAATTACGATGCTGGCACTCTGAGTGAACCTGCCGAGGTGTCAGTGCTCATCATCTCTCTACCTGATCAGAAATAGCCTCATGCCAGTGCAGGGAGCAGGGGGAGGGCACAGAGAGGAGCGTGAGAGAATGTGTGAGAGAGAGAGAGAGAGAGAGAGAGAGAGAGAGACAGCCCTGCAGACTGTGCTGCTCATTGCCTTGCACTGTTTTTCCTTTTTTTTTTTTTTTTAAAACTACGTGTTCCCTATACTGATGTGCAGGACATAAATTTTTGATGATGCATCCGCAGGCTCTCAGCCATGTGCTGTATTTCTGGCAGTGCTTCGGTTCTCGCAGTGTGTGCAGGTCTGTGGTGCCTTGTTAACTTCATCCTGAGCTGTCTGCCCACTGAATGCACTCTGCACTTATCTGGCTTAGGCACCAAATGTGGAGGATTTACTAGGGAATACAGATGCGCAACACATTGTTATCGTAATTTTGACATTTGCAATATGGGGGGGGAGAAAAACAACATATATATATATATATATATATATATATATATATATATATATATATATATATATATATATATATATATATATATATATATATATAAATGAGCATTTAGACCAATAAGACCCGATAAGATTTATGTGTGTGGTTTTAATAACTCATGGCATAGATCTAATCCAAACAATATTTCCAAATGAATGCAGGTCAGTCTTTTACCAGTATAATCAATTTAATCGGGATATGCTATTTTTGTAGCCCAAATAAGCAGAATTCCAATAAATATGTCAGATTTACTTCTCACTGGACGTTTAGTAGTGCATTTGGCACCGAAAAACACTTCATTGCAAAGACTTACAAGGCATTTTCAAATAAAACACAATTTAACCATTTTAACATAACTACTTTTGGCGTAACAATATTCACCCCAGGCATAATCCTAAACTGTTGTACTTCTCCATCGTTTCACCAAGACCCAAATTCCCTAATAATTTCACAACTTTGCTTTGAATTGACATTTTCATGTTGAAAATATGCTCTAATTGCACAAGAACACACTATAACCCTATGCAGACAAATGGCTTCCTTTAAATCATTACCTACGTCTATCTGAGCCATCATGCCCAACGTCACACCTCATTCAAGCAAATGGTGATCCAGAAACAAGAACTAAAAAAGCACCCCACACACATTTGACATCTCTACTTAAGAGCGAAATGTCGGCTAGTTGGGGAATTTATAGAAAAGGACAGAACAGATTTATCCTTTCCATGCTTGTAAATGCTGAGTATGCAATTATCCTTATAATGGAGGCGTTGTGTCCAAATTGGAGCCATTAAAATGATTTAACTGGGCGAAGATTGGGCCTGGCATTTGTGAGGATGTGTACACACTGGGAGTTAAGGAACGTTTAATCACTGCGTTTTAGAGCCTATTAGGTGAAGAAAAAGGACCAGTGCAAGCCCAGACCAGCCGAGATGCCAAGCTACTCATTAAGTCATAGTTTTATTGCCTTCTGTTTGTTTCATTTCTATAGAATCTACTGCTAATTAGCTTGGTTTTTTTTTTTTTTTTTTTTTTCTTTTCCTCCTGTAAGCCGTTTGAGAAATAATTTTCACACATTTGGCTGGTTGGCTTTTGGCTGCACTTTTCTACTGGAACCGCCATTTTTAATAGACAGTTCTGTGAAGAGATCAACTGCAATTATTTTTGGCTTTTTGAAATTCAAATACATGCTTCCATTGGACTAAATGCACCAGTCTGAAGGTTATTGTAAGTTTTGAAAGCGTCCATTGATTATGAACCATCGTTGGTGGCAATGCTAACACCACCAGGATTCGCCAGGACTTTTGTTTCCTGTGGTCTGATTTGAGGACTCCATTGCAAAAAGACTTCAGCGTGGGCTGATCTCTGTGTTGGCACTGCCACTTTATTTAACAGCTGGTGTTCGGTGCACATCAAGCAGACCACCTTTTTTCCCAACCAATCCACTCTACATTCACTCTACATAGATGCTACCCCAACAATAGGCACATTCGGTCATTCCCATAAAAGCTCATTTTGTGTTTGATCCGTCTTGAAAGACGCCTCTTGAAACGCAAAGATGTCTTGATGTTAAAGGGGTTGCAGCATCTCTTTTCCTTTCCTTTTTTTTTTTTTAATCTCCATCCAGAAGAAAGGGCAGTGTCTGCAGTGTCTGCTTTTCTTCCTTTCCGCCCTTTGCTGGGTTTTATCGAGCCGGCCAAGGCTGCAGAGAGGCAGGCACCCTGGCGAGAGCTAGTAAAGCATTTATTAGCAGCTTTGCACTGGCATAATATGCTGGCAGCCAGAGAGGCACTCATGCTTGGCCTTTAACTTTCTTGTGAAGTTCAGCCATACATGAAAAAGGGGCACAGCACAGCCTCTAATATATTCTTCATTCATATTGTATCAGAAAAGGAAGAGATGGTGGGTGGGGTGAATAGCCAAAAAAGAAAATGTAAATAAAAAGCCTCTGGAGGTCGGTGATGTTGTACTGCGCCGGCTGCATGTCACGTGAGTCCATTTGCGATTCCCAGCAGAGCTCCTGAAACCGGGAATGTGTGAAAAGTCCTGTTGCAGGCTGGCTTTGTGCATGAGCTGTGTACCATAACCTGCAGCACCTCAACAAACATGGACAGGAAGGAAGCCTCTTTTCCCACACTCAAACTTTGGGGTGCAAAGCTAGAGTCTGTAGTGCGCATGAGCTAATAGAGGGGGAGTGGAAAGAGGAAAAGGATGAGTTCACCTCATCAGAGATTTTCTCATCTAGAAAATTGAGGTCATTTTCAGTTCAGCTGTAATATTTTGTGTATGCATGTAGAAATTGTGGGAATTTAGACTCTCTCGTTCGGGTTGCGGTCCTGGCATTTAGGATGCAGTGGAGCCGATGAGGAGGGCACACGCTAATACAGAACAAATGAATTCCTATATCTCTCTCTCTCTCTCTCTCTCTCTCTCTCTCTCTCTCTCTCTCTCTTTCCTCGATCTTAATGTAGGGGAGACACTTCTTCATCGAGCCTGCAAGAGAAACCAGGAGGAGACGGTGCTGCAGATCCTCAGAATGCCTGGAGTGGATGCCAATGTTAAAGGTAGGTCTCCCTGTCTCTCCTCCCTTAGACCCTTCCCATCCTTCCCAGCCCTTTTTAGAGAATGAGAGAGAGGTGTACGTCACTGGTCTAACTTTAACGATAGAATGAATGAGGATACATTCTGCACAACCTTAACATGTCAGTGTTTTGATTTTCTGACCTATTGTTCTTTAATGTGTCAAAATGTTGTTGTTGTTGTTTTAAATCAGAATGAATTAGATGCATATAAATACTGGAGAAGACAAAATATCTCAGAAGATTTGTTTTAAACAGGATACATTTTTGCTGTGCTATACAAAATAATATTTTCAGCAAGGCATATGCCAAATCAAAACTGTACTGCTACTAATGGAAATGTTGTGTACAGTATATACTCACCGGTCACTTTATTAAGAACGCCTGTACACTTGATCATTCATGCAGTTATCCAATCAGCCGGATACAGGCCAAGTGCGAAAACCAAAAACGTCCAGTGAGTGGCAGAGACAAAGTTGTTTTTATCATCAACTTCTAAGTTTAAATGCTGTCTAACACCTGTGTAGACCATGCAGGCTGGACTCCCCTACATGAAGCATGTAACCATGGCAGCGGAGAGTGTGTGAGGGCTCTACTGCAGCACTGCCCTGGCCTGCAGCTGGACAGCCAGGTAGAAGGAGTGAGTCCACTCCACGATGCCCTGCTTAACCAGCACACCCACATCGCCAAGATGCTGCTCCGCCATGCCGGTTAGTACACACATGCACACACACACACACACACATCACAAAAATACTGGTGCGCCATGTAGGTGCACACACGTATACATACGCATTAGGGATGTAACCAGATAGTAACACATTATTCAGATTGAACAGATAATGTGCTCTAAACAGATGCAAATAAGATGTACACTGTTACTATACACTATATTACTATTACACTATATATATACACAAAGTAGCCTGAAATTCATAAAAGAAATATACTTTTTCCATAAAGCCCACACACACACAAAGACCACGTACTGTGCACAGGGCCTCATATCTCTGCTGAAAAAAAAAATATATATATATATATATATATATACAAAACTTGTATGTTCATTGTACGAGTGTTTTTTTTTGTTGTTTTTTTTGTTTTTTTTTTGTCAGTGATAGTCACTGTTTTTAAACGAAAATCTTCCTGGAAAATCATGCAGGTGTTATAATACAATAAAAGGACACCATTTTGATTCGCAGCAGCACTGCATCCCAGCCTCATAGTAGATTCTAAAAGGGTCTCCAGCTAATTTTTCTGATCTTTTTGGAATGTAACAAACCCCAAAAAATCAAGTAAATCTAGTAAAGGGTTTTTTTTTTTTTTTTAGGTGGCTATTGCCATCTATAAATAATATTTCTCTGATTTGGGAAAGACATTGTTGTTTTGAAAGAACCATAGCTTTAGATAGAAAGCTTGCCAGAAAGTTCCACAGGGTATTACTGGTTCTTTTTCTATTCTTCAAATATCCGGTTTCGGTGAGCCTGTGCCCACTGTAGCCTTAGATTCCTGCACAGGAGTGTGACCCGACGTGGTGTTCTGCTGTTGTAGCACCTCAGAGCTTTACATCTTCAGCATTCTGAGATGCTTTTCTGCGTACCACGGTTATAAATAGTTGTTATTTGATTTACCGTGGCCTTCCTGTCAGCACGAACCAGTCTGGCCATTCTCCTCTGACCTCTCTCATGAGTAAGGCGCTTCCACCTGCAGGACCATTCTGTGTAAACTCAGAGATTGTTGTGCGTAATAATCCCAGGACACTAGAAGTGTCGGGGGGGGGGGGCATTTTCTGCCACATGATTGACCTTTTGGACAGTTGCATGAATGAACAGTAAAGGTGTTCCTAATAAAGTGGCTGGTGAGGGTATACATGTTGGTCAGTGTTGTAGAAGTACCACCATTTATCTCGGTGTTAATATCATATCGTCATATCGCCTTGCCCTAGTGCACATCACTTACTCATGTGCAAAACTAGCACATATACACGCACATCAAAACACACTCTTTAGATCCAAAGCCCTTCTAAGACTCCGTTGAATTTCAGAAGCGCTCGCTCGTATCCCCAAGTGTACACTTTCATATGCTAACTGCCCAATCTCTTTCCTCTTCTATGAGCATTATATATGTGAGCTATTCTCTGTACATAGGCATATTAGAATATTATTTGATATTACTGTGACTCAGTATTTCAGTGTGCACGTTCTAGCTCGAACTCCTATGAGAATCGTGGCAGCGCTTATTGATATTGGAAGATGGAGGCGTCTTTTCATGTAGCACAGAGAGTCAGGACGGGAGGGGGGGAGGGGGGAACCGTGTCATTTCTGCTTTAGTGGAGGATGCCAGTGAATACACATTTTTCACTGCAGTTAAGTCCATTACAGGTAATGGAGCAGTGTGGACTACTGCGCATTACATAAGATAATAAATGAGACGAGGACGTCTAAATCTGGACCTGCTTTATAGAGTACCACCTCATATGGTGCATCTTCGGTCCTTTTCACTCAGTTCAGCTTTAAGCTCTTTGAAATACTCCTGAACTTGCTATTTTTAATGAGTAATCGAAGTAGAGTAATAAATTTTCATATTTTTAATGCTCGAAAAAATGTGAAAAATAGCCTGTGAGCATTTCCTTGTCCTTTATGAATTGTGAAAGCGCTGAATCTCATGCGACATGTAAACACACTGCAAGGATGGCTCGATGACGGTTAAAGCATGAGGTGGGGGGAGAAAAGGATGAAACAAGCTCTTTCTGTCCCACACGCCCCGACACTGCTCGCCGCTCTCCTCTGCTCCGACTAATTATAGTTAATTTGATTCCGCTCTCCCATTAACACATGTACATATTCTGGCCTCAAAAAGTAAATTAGATTGGGATTGTTTGGTCCCGGTGAGAATGTTTTTTTTTTTTTTTTTTTTTTTTTTCTTTCCAAGCCGGCAGAGATTGGCCCAATAGAAGCGAGTGAAAAGAGGTCAGAGGAGGATGTTTGGGAAAATTAGAAGTGTGATGTGTCTGGGAAGCAGACAGCTACTTGAGTACCCATGACACGCGCATTCATACGCATACTGAGCTTGACATTGTGCTGCTTGTCATTCTGCTGCAGGACATTGCTGTAGAAATGCAGTGTTGACTGAAGTTTATTTTAGAGTGCTCAAATGAGGCTTTAAAGTCATACTGCGATGTGTTGATGCCACAAATTTTGTGGCTGTGTATGGGGGGGGGGGAAGGATGCCTCCCACACTGATTTGTTTTATTGGACTGTAGTTGAGTTTTCTCGCATTTCTACATTAGTTTTATAGCAGTGATGATGCATATGCTGAGTGAAAGTTGTTGGCGGTCTGTTTTGCACGTTGGTTCTTTGATGATTGCCGATTGACGTTTTGCACGTCTGGTTAGGTTTAGGTTGACTTGTTGAGTTCGCCTCTTTTGCTTGTGAAGAGCTTGTTTTTGACACCTCCGGTATTAATTGCATGCCCTTTCGGGGGTTTGAGACGACCTCTGATTCTGTGAGATTGACTTTGATATGTTATATAATCTATATTGTTGATATTGAGGACATTTTGATTTATTAAGATTAGAGACTTTGGTTTATAGTTAACTATAGAAATGTGGGATGAATTATGTAAGTTTTTGCGTGGGATTCTGTGTGATTTGTGTTTTTTATATATATATATATATATATATATATATATATATATATATATATATATATGTGTGTATGATTTGGCGTATTGAATGTGTATTGTGTGCAGATATGCGTGTTCGATATAATGTATGATTCTATGGAATGAATATTGAATTCGTTTAATAAAGCTTTGATTAAAAAGGTAAGCCGGCGTTACTTGGCTAACACAGTAGGATCTGCTTAGCTCGCTACCACTGTAGAGATTTTCACTGTCCGCATTCTGAATGTATTCAGTGGAGATACCAGGGGAAAAGGTGAATTTTCCAACAAAAGAAGGAGCTATACCATCGCTTCATCGCTTCAGGCCTTCGGGTTTTGTTTTTTTTTACCCCTCCCCCACCTGCCTTGATGCTGGCTCTCATCCATGAAGTTGTGCTTTCTGCAAATTGCTAACATCAAGAAGCATTTTTAAGCGAATGATGGAAAAACACATTAAATCACATTTGACCAGTTTGAGAAATCTTTATAGGAAATTTTAATTAGATTTGAAACCACATACAAATGTGGCTTAGGCTTTATTGGAAATAAAAATCAGTTTGTGTGTTTTCTGCTCAAACACTTTTGTATTCAGATCGACTATGCCAAGAAGTCCAATTTGAGCTGCTTCTCTAAACAAAGTTGTAGTGTTTTGTCTGTTATACCAGACATACATTGTGTATTTGGACGACCATCCCATCCCCCACTCCCCCTGAAATGTACTATCAGCACTACATGTGGGTTTGATCATAACCTCCTTGCTGTGTTCAGTACTTTTTCCCTCTGTCCTCCTTAGCTATGCAGGCAGGCAGCACGCTTTCACCTTGCTCGTGCCGATAGTTGCTTTCATCTACGCCAAGCAGGTCAACTGTTCCAGCGCCCCAAACACAGCTCTCTCAATTGCAGCATCCTCCCCATGAAATAATCATTCCTGCTGGAGGACACGGGCTCAGCTACAGGTTCAGACTTGCTCTCTAACCCTAGAGCTCTGGCAGGCTGTGACTGAGGGTGCCCTTGCCCTTATTTTGCCCAACACACACACACACACACACACACACACACAGAGCACAACCAGCTGTCTGCTTTTTAAGACTTAAGTTTTGAAATTTTGTACAATCAGAAACTCCTTCCTGATTGGAATGGAGCACGACACGCCAACCGCAGCAGCTCGGATCCAAACAGTGGTGGAGTTAGCCAGGAGGAGGAGAGGCCAGTGAAAGAGCCTTCACGCGGCTGCTATGGCTCTCGCATCTTAATGGAGATGCAGTGGCAGTGAATGCAGGGTTTGAATGAGAGACGGCTGGCATGGCTCAGGGTGCTGTGGGTTCAGGGCCAGCTTTCGAACAGACTGTGGGGGTCCTTGTGAAAGCGGGGCAGCAAGTGCTGTTTGATTAAGGGAAAAGCCAGAGCTCACGTCACCGATGACAAATTACTGTTGAGATCTGCTAGATTCGTTTTTACGAGTTGGGTATCTATTGATTATGATAGTGAACTGAAATTCATTCTATACTACAATTATTAGGGCTTATTTTTCTTTTGTAAGTGTAGGATATGATCAGCAAAGCTTTGTTATAAACAAAAAGCAGTGAAGTGACATTACATTTTACATTTACTGAATCTCATTTATGCAACTCAGCAGTTTAGGATTAAGGGCCTTGCTCAAGGGGCCCAACAGGGACAGCTTGGTGGTGCTGGGATTAGAACGCATGGCCTTCCCATCAGCAGTCTCATGCCTTAACCACAAGCCCATCAGATTAGCTTTTTGTTAAAAAAAAATACATTTAACAGATACATTTCCACCAATACCTGCCTTAATACTTTTTTCCATTACTGACAGGAAAAAGGGCAGGCCAGACATAATATACACACCACTGATTAATTTGAGCAAGCTTCATATAATCTCAGTGGTTAATAACTTTTTAGACGAGAATGGCACAGAAAAGAAATGATTGAGCACAAGTAATTACAAACAGCTCTTTTATTGCGACGTAGTTTCCTTTCCAATATATAAGTCGCATTATTCACTAAAATTAACATGTCCCGCTGTCATGCGTTTTTCACTGGAGTGAATTCTGCAACATGTGTGCAGAATTACAGTATTCAATCTGTAAAAATAAATAAATAAATAAATATATATATATATATATATATATATATATATATATATATATATATATATATATATATATATATATATATATATTTTTTTTTTTTTGGAAAATGATATTTTGGATGTCACTCACTGCTGCTGAGGATGGCCCCACATGGACAGCCTGAAGATCATTGAGATTACGGAGGATGGTACCACTTAAAAACCACGAAGATGGCTTTGGACCTCAATTCATATGAACAGTTATGCTGTGATGGCTTTTAGGACTGCAGTTGCCACAAACAGTTTTATACTCTCTTAAGTCTCCGTCAGTGAACACTGGATAAGTTCAACAAAACAGACTTCATCTGAAAACTATAATGAATTTCCTGGTTACACAATTGCACTTTATGTCATGTAGTACACAGTCATAGAAGGGAATTATTTATGTTTGCACTATCCGGTGTCGCGCAGATGAGGATGGGTTTTTACATTAAAAAATTTATATCCTAAATGTATATATTTCTATAAAGCTGCTTTGTGACAATGTCCATTATTAAACGCGCCACACAAATAAGACTGAATTGAATAGAATTAAAACAGTTCCACCGTACTTTCGTGTATTTCATGCATCAACAGCATTTATTCACTAAAATCAAAAGATTTGTTAATATTTGTCAAATATTCTAAATACTTACATTTACATTTATTTATTTGGTTGATGCGTTTATCTAATTTGAGACAGGATACAATTGGCAAAATATTTTTTCACATAAAATCCTCTGAATGGAAACCCTGCCTTACTGATTACAGGAACTCCAGCTGAGTATAATATTGATCCAGTAGCATGTACTGTGGCCAGAAAGGTGGGAAACATCCAGCAGTTAAGTGACGAATCTTACTCATGTTGCTCATGAGGCTTTTTATCATGAGGATTTCACATCGTGCAGATTTTATTAAAAAAAACAAAACAAAAAGGAACTCAATCAGTCAAAAGGTTTACTTCTGGTTACTGAGGTTAAGGTTAAGGGGTTAGATTTAAAGAAGGCCTAGTTTTTGGGTTAGCATTAATTAGCTGCATTAATAATTATGCTTGTGTGTGTGTGTGTGTGTGTGTGTGTGTGTGTGTGTGTGTGTGTGTGTGTGTGTGTTTTTGTATGACATGCACCAAAAAAAAAAAAAAAAAACCTGACTGTGCTGTAATACCAGATCTTTATCTGTGTGTGTCAGGGTTGTTGTCATGGTCAATGTGGGTTAGCTCAGTAAAACGTGACTGTGCACACACTTGTTTTTTTGTGTGTGTGTGTGTGTGTGTGTGTGTGTGTGTGTGTGGGTGTGTGTGCGTGTGCATCATGTTCATAATATGACTGATGCTAGCAGTTCGTGTTCTGATGTTCTCTGGCAGATTACTGCTCTGCCTTTTACCTTGTTACAATCTGCAAGCAGTACATCCAGACTGTAGAGAGATGACGTCTGACTGTCTCATTCTCACAGTCATGTACACTCTCTGTACGCACACACACACACACACACACACACACACACACACATACACGCACACGCTCTTGTTCTTTCCTCCCCTCCTCCCCATTTTGACTCTTCTCTATTTCTAGTCTTTGCCTGCCCTCTAAAGGCCAAGAGGCTTCTTACTGGTTGTGTGTGTGTGTATGTGTGTGTGTGTGTGTGTGTGTGTGTGTGTGTGTGTGTGTGTGTGTGTGTGTGTGTGTGTATGTATTTGCATGCAAGTTCCTCAAGTGGCAAAAGCACAAACGTTGGGCAGGAATTCTTCTGCTTCTGTTCCACTCTGTATGTGTGTATGAAAAAGCGCATGGCATACGGAGCCTAATTACAGACATTCACATCTAATCCTCCAGGTGTTTTATTTATCTGCCAAGCACAGTTTTTGCCACAGTAAGCCAATACCTGGGCTCAGTTCAATCACTCTCCGTGATGCAGGAGCCAATATCTTACTAAATCCAGGCCAGTCATGTGTATGTGTGTGCATGCGTGCACTGACAGATGTGGATTTCATGGGCTATTGTGAAGAATAGGCAACGGCTCATACCATTGTCCTGGGGGAGGGAGGCCTGCACGTAGCTTGCATTTATCAGCGAATGCTTTGTGTGTGTGTGTGTGTGTGTGTGTGTGTGTGTGTGTGTGTGTGTGCTTGTTTGGGAAGGTGCACGCGCCTCAGCTTTTGTCACATTCCGGGTTTCGGCCTGTCAGATGCTTGGTGATGACATGGCGGCGGTAGGGAGCAGCTCTCTCTCTCTCTCTCTGAGCCGATGGGTTTGATACAGGACACCATGGGAAAGTAAACAGAAGCGAGTGTTGTGTCATCGAGACACTTGTCTGGCGAGTGAATATGAAAAGCTCTTATGCCTTTTTCTCTCTCGTATTCATGCATGCAGGAATTTCCAAGGATGTAGACTTTAATTACTTTCCTAAATGCTCAATGTGAGTTCATTTTTATCTCCCACTTTAAATAAGGCTTCAGCGCAGGGCTCGTACACTACAGCTACTTGTGTCTGAGTGTTTTTGCGAAAATATGTATCCGTTTTCTATTCGAGTACTTCATTGCTATTCGGCTGGAAAAAGTGCTAATAAGGAAAAGACTGCTTATTGAAGAGCTTGTATTATTTTCTTGTTGTTGTTGTTCAAAACGTTTCATCTGGGAAATGTATTATAATAAAATGTATTATAATATTGTATTCATGAAGAAATCCTTCAAAAAGATTTGATGGAAAAATCCACCATTCTAAAGAAATTTGCGGAGTCGGATCCAATTGTCGGATCCAGAGTTCTGAAGTATTGGTGTGTCTGGGACTGTTTTTGTTTTTTGTTTTTTTTAATGCCACTCCCGCTTGCTCCTGAAAGAATTCTGACCAATCCTGCCCACTCCCACATTTATTACTTTTGTTTCTACTGCCCATGATGTTTTCTAGTGAACTCAGTTGGTTCTTATTCACAAAATATAAACACGTTAGTCATTTAAACCCGCATGACCTGACCAGGGTAAAGTACAGTATAGAGGGCTGTAAATACACCACTCGAGACGTGTTAAGCATGAGAGTAAAAATAAAAACACCTGCTTCTACAAATCTTTTGGGTCGGTCTCATAGGATTCCCAATGCACGTCGACTCAGAAGTGTACAAAGTCTCTGAAAGCTACATCATTTAATGGTTGTGAACGTTTTGTGGTAAGGGTTGTTTTTATTAGATGAATTGCAGTTGCAGCGAAAACACTGTTTAGCCAAGTTTTGCATCTTTACATGCTTTGCATCTGGGGCTATGATCTAACCTTCCAAAGAAGCAATTGGTCGTGTAAAACTCTGCAGAGTGTAAAGATTGCACGAACGCACTTGGAAATACCGAAGCTGGTGTTCCCCTTTCACTCTGCCAGGGAACCTGCCTCTTTAAATAAATGTAAAGATAACAAGGTGCCACATATTTGCATTGACAAATACAGTAGGCGTTCCTGCACTACTATTGTTATGCCTGAAGAATCTTTGAAGACGATTGTTGCCCATTTATCCTGACCTTCACTCGCCCGATACACTACAGGACCACCTACAGAATACACCATTGCAAGAAGAAGCAGTGCAGTCGGTGCCTCATGCTGACGAGAGTCAACCATTCAAACGAAACGCGTCTTCCCATTCGAACTACAAGTGGCTCTAAATCCTTACGCTATTTCACTGGATGCGTTTCGAGTATGGTCGCACTGATTGAAAGAATTTGAGAATAGAGAATATGGGAGGAAACAGCATCCAGCAATTCATCTAAGAGGCAACTCGTTCGTGAAGTAATATCAGTAAAGTATAGTATATTTAAATAATTACTTATAGAATTTTGTTTGTTTGTTTGTTTGTTTGTTTTTAAATACTGTAATGTGCTCCCATTCTGTTCTCATTCCCAGGATGCCAGTTACTCTGGAGTTTGTGACAAATGACTGAAAGCACATAACTCTCAGAATAAATAATTGGATTAGTTAAAAATGCAAAACCAAATCCTGGCACTTTGCATCATTTTCTATTTTTATTTTATTCATTTATTTATTTATTTTTAGATTTGTTTTGGAAATCCCGCTGTCATCATGGCTTACACCTTACTACTTGATGATAGTGTTCCACTTGACAGCTGAGTTATTCTTATTTCTAATGCAAACAAATCTGTTTAAAATGCGATTTTTAGCGCCCTGGTTTACGTCTAAAGCTTTCCGCTAAGAAGGCATTCGGACAATCTTCTTTATAACCACCCCTTTTTCAACGTGTTTCTTCAAGACATCAAGAGACTATTTTGATGTGACTCTTAGTAATAGAAAGTGATATTTTGGCCTTATTCTTCTTCCGTGTTTTCCTTCTTCCTCTGTACAGCTCTACTAATTGCTCAGACTCTCTGAATATGATGGTGTATGGAGATGACCCGTCAATGTGCACACTGCCAGTGACCTCGAGCGCAAACATCTACCATTACGCCTGCACTTTTAAAGTGATCAATTGCCGAGGAGGAATAACAGAGATGTTTGTTTACCAGGTCGCTGGATCCTCACCTGGCGCCGTCATTTGTGACTGAAAACCTGGTCTTTTTCTCACATGCACAGTACGATCATATTGGATTTTGACAGCAGCAATTCTTTGAAACGTCAACATTTTCGCTTGCAGGATTGCCGTAGTGCTGCTGCCGAGTTCACAAATGGGTTCAGGAGTCAAGTGCCATCAAGTACAGTTTTCTTTAGAAATACAGTGACTGAAAGCAGGGAAAGAGGCTACGCTTGACGTGGTCTGATCAAGCCCTACTTTGTGCTCAAATGTCTGTCTGAAAGAGAAAGCTAATTAATAGTAGCTCAACAGGCAGATATACACAGCAAGCAAGAACACATGCTATTAAATATACCGTATATTTTTCATTCTCTTAAAGACATACTGATAAAGGCATATGGTTGATAATTGCTTTTAAGACAAATGTAATTTTCTTTAAATCAGAATGTCAGTTTACTTAAAAGAAGTAAAAGTTGTTTTTTTTTTTGTTTACTTCAAATTAAATTGTTTCTGCAAACAAGTAGTGAGGAGCTTGGCCTATTTAGAAGGTTTAAGAAAAGTCTCCTAGGTGAAACTTTTTTACATAAAGTTTTATTTTAAAAATGTATTTAAAAAGCTACTTATTCTCAACTCAGACCTTTTCCACTGGGCCCTTTGTGCAACGAAAAAGTCATCAACCCTGCTGTAGCGTTAACACGAACTGGAATTATAAACCTGAAAGAATCAGAATGAGAGCACACAAGGATCACCACTTTTTAGCAATGTGAAAAAAGCATGCAGTATATGATGCTGGAATTAATTTAGTCAGTAGCTCCTGCTTTAACTTTGTTGCACTTAATAAAAAGCTCATCAGGCCCGTATTAGACGTGCTGTGAAATTCTGTGCATTGGTGGTGTTTTATATGAAGTGACAGATATGCAGTGTGTGAAACGACACTGTAGCAAACTGCTCGATTAGGTCAATGTCAGAGTTTGGCTTGATCAGACTAGCCATCATTTCATTGTCACAACTAGTTTGCCATGGAGCGTGAAGCAGTAGCCTAGAGGAACAAGTGGCAGGCAGATCATTTTGTGTGTGTGAATGTGTCCACACAGTGTCCCCTGGCTGAACCCTGCTATGTTCTCCCTTATGAACTTTAAACCATTAGAAACGTTTCATATTCAACTTCCAGGGTAACAGACGCAATGTCATAAGGAATCGACACACCTTTTGGCTAATCGGAAAGTCACACTCGCGCCACTGGGGCTGAGGAACCTGGATAAAGTGTACAGCAATTCCCAGGTAGCAGCAGTGCTGACTTCTTGAAATGGTACTTGGAGGGTAATTTCCAGTTTATTGGTCCAGTGTCCATCAAATGGCAACCACTGGGCAGATGTTTGAGGAGTGGACTGTTCTCAGCACTGCAGTGATGTGGTGTGCTGTGGTATCATGTGGAGGTCAGGCACAGTAGCATTGGTAGAGTATAGTATAGCATGTTGAGTTGTTTTCAGTGCCACATAACTAAATATCCTTCGTGCCAGGGTAACAAGAGTAGCAAACATTGGTAGAACACAAAATATTGTAGACCATTGATCGGTCAAACAGACATCAAGCAAGTCAGACAATCTCCGTTTTGGGAAAAGAAAAAAAAACATGAACCGCCTCCCATTTCACATATTACTGTACTATACACTATGTCAAAAACTATTATTATTATTATTATTATTATTATTATAGTAGTAGTAGTTCAGGGTTTGACTTTATTAATCATGCCATGTCAGATCACTCTGCCAACGAAATGTGCTTTTACAGACAATAGCTTAACTTGTCCTTGCTCATTTCCTGTTCTTATCCTCTTCCACTCTTTCTGTCCAATGATGGATCAATATTTTTGGTAAGTGGAATGTCTCTTAACCCAGAAATGACATTGATTTGTTTAAAAACCCCAACAACATGTCAGTGACACTGCTGTCCTAAGAATGGTCAATCAACCAAATAATATCTACCCAGCTGTGGTCCTATGATGGTCCCTTTCCTTTAGATGTAGCCAATAAAATGGGTGTAGGTACCAGATAGATGTACTTTTTTAAAAAAGAATGGCATTGTATTATTACTGTAAATGTCCATTATCTAAGTTAAAATATTTGCCATCACCACTTTTAAAGCATTACTGGACACTTATGCTTTTCTTTATGTTATGTAGGTTCTGTGCTGTTGCAGTTGCGTGATTGTTCTGGTCACACTCCTTTGGACCTGGTCTCCTGTTCGGCGCTGCGTGAGGAGCTCATACGCTGTGCTGAAGAAGGAGACACAACTCTGGCGGTCCAGCACTCTGAGGTGAGAGACATGGCCTTTGTGGAGACCTGCTCGTGTCTCCTCAGCTGCCTCCTCCTCACCTATTTAGCGGAGCAGCACATCCCCTCGTATGAAACTGCAGAGCCAGTGCTAGAGCTTAGTCCCTCTACAGCACAGACACTGCTTAACCTGAACCCAGAAACACTAAGCTCACACTGGGGAGACTCTAGAGCAGGTGCCCTGGCCCATGACCTGAGGACTCTGATGAGTATGGAACAGCATGTGCTGCAGCTGAATCCTGCGTTAACACACTGCCACGGGACACACACCAGTCTTCTCATCCAGCTGCTGAAAGACCTGCAGGCTGAGGGGACTGCTCTGCTCGACGGCAAGCCTGAACTGAGACCAGCACCAAGCGTTTCCACACTTGCAAAGAGCTAGTTCTCAAATCATTTGTTGATGGGACCAAGGGAAATATCCATAGTCTTTTTGTAACGATTGTAGATAAAATAGTGTAAATATTATTATTATTATTATTATTATTATTATTATTATTATTATTCCATTATGTTATACTTAAGCTAATCTGTTTAAACTAGTCTGTAATTTCCTCTCTGACCTTGAATGTTTGATGAAACACTTTTTTTTTTTTTTTTAATACAAAATAATAATAATTACACTTTTTTGCACTTTTGCTACATGGGAAATGAATAGTGATGCACTTAAGCAACATTAAAACGTTAATCTCTATGTTTGTAAAGTGTACAACAGACTAAGTAAGTGTAAGAGACAACAAGCTGCAATAAACATGGAGATTCCACTAGAGGATGTGAGCACCTGCTTATTCTCAGAGCAAATCTTTAACTTCAATGAACAGGGATTAGAATAAACACCAGCAAACTGATAAAGTTCTTGTCCCAGATTTCCAAATTGTCCTACAGCAATAAACACAAGTAGTTGGGGACAACAGCTGCATATGAGTTACTTGATATATAACCATTATTTGTATGTATATAATTATATCCGCATCATTATCGAATCGTTATTCGCTACAAGCTATTTGGAACTATCTGCTATCCGTGAACCCCAGATAACCATCAGGGACGGTGACCTGGACCCCTTCTTGTGCATGTGCGCGCACGTGTCAAGACCTTCCAAGAAGTAATGGAGTGTGACATTTGACATCGTATTTGCAATAAATCCATGCAGCTATCTTTTCCCATAACCTTTCCTAGTTCTTGTTGATCCCAAATGACAAAGGACCCTAGTGCTTTTTTGGTGTTCACAGAACCATAGTTACATGCTTTCTACTTCACCCCTCCTGTCAGGGGCATTGAGAATCACCTGGATAACCTTTGTCATGAGGAATCAAGACACATTAGGACTAACTGGAAAGGTGTTCCAAGATGGACACCACACACTGCTGAGGTTGTAGAACTTGAAGAAGGTGTATAGCAATACCCAGATAGCAGCAACGCTGACTTCTTGGAGTAGTATGCCTCTAAGAGATGCCCTGTGGCATATCACAATAGTGGTGGGGCATCTAGCCCACCAGTGGGCCAGTCTCTACTTAGCTAAAGGAACCCTCTGTGTCTTCCCTGTGTGGCTGATGAATAGTCAGTCTGAGGTATACCCTTAAAGGTATCAACTTCTGGAGTGACTGTTCCTCTCCCAGCAGTAAAATGGCTAATGTATTGCTAGTGCGTGACACATCTTAAGTTCTCACTAGAATGTCGGCAGACGTGTATTCAGCATCGGGCAGCGCATACCCAGACGTAGTGTTTCATCTGGCGAGACCACCAGCAACGTGATAGACATAAACAGTGGGCATGTGGCCCAGGCCGACCTGCACGTCACGCCAGGGAGCTTGGACATGGTTGAGCTATCTGTCCAAATCCTTCTTTAAAGCTCAATAAAATCATTGCGCTGAGGCACAGCGAATTAAGCGATGTGTAAAATGTATACAAGTACTCTGGCCAAGACAGGAGACGTGACTTTGTTGAAGGTCTCAGCGTACGTGTGCACGTGCACAAGAAGGTGTCCAGGTTATTCGAGGGCTGAAATAGAATTGTTTTGTCACAAAAAAAAAGAAGAAGTAATTTTTAGTTCTTACTTGATCAGTCATTCTTAATGTTAATGTCATGATTTTGTACACTGGTATAAAAGAGTACAATGTGAACGTAGTACATGGTTCAGTGTATTGTCTAATAACCTATTTGAGGGTTTCAGCAAAAAGGTTTATACTATAAACGTGGTATAAGTTCAACAGAAATGGCCACTCGTTGCAGTTATGAATACATTTACAGCATTTGGCAGACGCCCTTATCCAGAGCGACTTACATTTGTTTCATTTATACATCTGAGCAGTTGAGGGCCTTGCTCAAGGGCCCAACAGTGGTGGCTTGGCGGTGCTGGGATTTGAACTCATGACCTTCCGCTCAGTAGCTCAACGCCTTAACCACTGAGCTACCACTACCACACGTGAACGTGATAGTTCACTTACTTCTCCATAGTGCAGCTTTTTCTACAGGTGTGGTGTATGAATTTTAGTTCATACACCAGACCCCATACCACGTCCTTCAGTGGGGGACGTTATGTGCTGCCCCATGCTACATTTACCCCACAGATATGTCATATCCCACTCATATGATGCTGGACAGAGATAGATCAGATTCATCTGTGTGCCATGTGGAGATCAGGGTTCAGACCCTTTCACTCTATTGATCCCATTAAAGCCCTTTGGGTCAAACCCAAAAAAAAAAAAAGCCCGGATCTCCATGAAGAATGGCCCGTTTCCTGACGCTGGCCTTTTCAACTTATGTTGCGTCTTCCAGAGGTGACGAGAGATTGGTACGGCAGGACAGAACATGGAAGGATTAGAGCTGAACCCGAGACGTGCAAAGATAGCCTGCACCTGACAGCGCAAGAGCGATGGTAGGTCTCATTAATAACAAACCCTAGTGTTCTTGCCCTCTTTTCTCGTGTAGAGGTAATTATTAGCGTCTGGCTGTGCTGTTATTTGTAGCGAGGTGCAGTGTGCGATGTTCCGTGCTCATATTGAATAACAGCAGGGATCAGACAGCGGAGGGACGGCCAGACTAATAAATGATTAGGGTAGGGGAGCACGGTGGCTCAGAGCACAGGGGAGGCCCCTCTGGCCCCATCGCATGAAACGAGCAGCCCCTCGATCACTCAGTGAGTGGGTGATATGTACATGTTTGCATCAAAGCCTGATTTCTTTGGTAGGAAGCGGAGGCCCAGCTGGAGTCGAGCGCACACACTGCAACTGCAGGGAGCGCGGCAGGACGATTAATGGCGGCTGAAGGAATCAGAGATGACCGATTAGACACACATTTTTGCGTTGAGAAACGCCTCGTACATACCTGTATTTTATCCTACTGCAGACCCACCGCAAAGAATCAGAGAAACTAACTTCCCTACAACTGAATAGTTGCCCAACACACTGTTGCCTTGTACACCATGTGACCTGTTGGGCTTTGGACCTGAAATTACCTCCGACTTTCTTCCCTTTCAATGCACTTTTGAGTCGTGCATCAAAAACATTTCACGCATTCTTTTCCCAATTTCATGACCAACACAAAAGCAAGAGATGATAAAAAATATTTAATAATCTTCATATCTCTTTCTTAAAATGAACAGACATTCATCTGAGGCATTTAATGAAATATTTTAGCAGTGCTCTCCCATTCCATCTTTACCTTCAGTAATTCCCACCTCATCCAACCACTGCGAGCTTAGTGATGATGGAACAGGCGCAAATATCTTTAAGGGAAAAGACACATTTAGAGCTATACATCATAAACATCTTACCATTTACAAGCATATTTTATATATATATATATATGAATTAAAAACAAAACTTAAATAAATAGATTTAAAAATCAGTGCAAATAAAAGTGCTGTAACCTTTTTTTTTCCCCCTTTTGCCTTTTATGGAAATGTTACATTCTACATTGATAATGTTAAAAAGTTCCACTTTGGTTTTCTTGCAAACGTAGCATATATGCATTTTGAAAACGGAAAACAGTTTTTGGATGGGAGATGAACAAGCCACACGATACATTTCCTAAACAATTAAAAGAAAGTTGAACAGCACATACACATTAGGAAAAAAAAAAAAAAAAAACCATCCCTTTCAGCAGTTCACAAACATTTCTTCAAGAGTGGTCCTTTTTTTTTTTAAATGGAGATCACTTCGGTACCATCAGTGTCTTGGTCAATGGGGAGTGTGTTGTCTTTGTAAGGAAATGCTTTGAAACAAATCAATGGGCTTTCCATATGACAGATGTGCTTATAGAAAAGCAGCCATGAGGGAGTGTTTTTTTTTTTTAAACTCTTCATGGATGGACCGAAGCCAAATAGAAGCCTCCTCTGATGGTGCTGTGATCTTTCAACACTTGCTCAGCAGAGATCCCTCAGGAGGTTCCCTACAGGCCGAGCCGTGACCTCTCACTCAACCGAATGGATGAAGGAGAGGAAAAAGCATGGCGTGCCAAATTCGGAAAGGGATGATGGGAAAAGGTTCAGAAAAAAGGGCATGCTACGCCCTCTTGGTCCTCTTCTCTCCACAGCAACGGTGGTAAACTCCTGCCCTGCGCCGCACCCCTGCCAAGTCCCTGAAGCAGCTTGTCACACGCTATTGACATTTTCAAGAAAGCTATTCCCTACAATGAAGAAAAGCTGCCGTCTAAGTTTGGCTGCCTGTCATCGTTTTTTGGAAACCGAATCTACAGTAAACAGTGGAAAAGAGATGCCTTTGTAACTTGATTAGCACGCCGCTCACCCGCTACACACCCTCCATTCTGCCCACCCACAGTGACATCCATATTAGCAGGGTGGCACCTCGTGGCGACCCGGGCACACTACAGCGTGGCTCGAGAGAGGCAGGGAAAAGATTTAGTGTGGGCTAGTGTTCAGTAACCAAAATGGATTTTGTCACCAAAACTAATATGCCTCCTGTAAACATGCCAGTCTTTTTTCTTTTTTTTTTTACCGCAAATAAACCAAGCATGCATCATTCATCCCCTTAAAATAGCCTGATTACCTAAAACAAATATCCCAGTTGAATAAATACCGGCTCTTGGGCCAGGCAGTTGTTGTTGTTTTTTTCGCCCCCAAAAAAACACTTTACTTACAGCTATAAATCGAACTGTAAAGAGGCTTAGCTGACAACTCTAATAACTGCTCTGGAGGACGTCGGGTTTCAGCACACAACCTCACCACATTGTGGAAATTACAGGGTGCAAACTGCAACCTAACCATCATATTTCCCCTCCAAGATAGAGACGTGATGTGCCACTGCGGCTGGCGGTATTATCAGCTGATCCTGCTATTTGTGGCTGAAGCCATTCCCTGTCTCTGGTCTCCCTCTGCTGTGCTGGAAGGACACCTTGGCTTTTAGAGCCATCTGCCTGATGCCAGCCAGTGACAAATAGCTCCTGCCGTACGACTCTAAAAGGGGTCAAGAGTTTTTCACACTCTCCTCTGCACTAAAAGTAAACAAGTATGGCGGAAACCCTCATGGCAATAATTAAAAGTGCTCCTCTGTTTTCACATTCTCCATTTGTGCTCCTCTGTCAAGAAACAGAGGATTAGAGAGAGAGCAAGCGAGAGAGAGAGCGAGAGAGCGAGAGAGAGGAAGAACACCTAGCCGGTCCAAATCAGTGCAGGTCCTTGGCATGCTAAGTCTGAGTCCATGGGATAAGGAAGAGAGCTATCCTGGGTTATTTTTCTTTCTCTTGTTTGGGCTGTGATTTGGATCCAGTTTCAGCACTCGGTACTGCACCTGTTAAAACACACACACACACACACACACACACACACACACACAGAATCAGGTGGGCAGTGTTAAGAATGCATTGATATTGGGGCTGTGTGGGTGAGAAGCTTCTGAAAAGCAAACAGCACTGAGGTCAGGGTGATGGGAAACAGCATCCAAGAGCTTCTTCCACTAGCTTTCCTCTCGTACCTAAAATTTCCTATGCTGAGCATTACTAGCGATGCCATTTCATTTTTGTGTGTTTCTTAGCCATGAAATCTTCAAAGTGTTTTTACATGTTAGTCGCATAACCAGACACAAACAGCACCGTTATAATCCAGAGAGATGGAGCAAATCACGCTGGAGTTACTATACAAGCTCTGAATCAAAGGGGTCGGGGAGAGGGCGCGTTCAAGATTTCCTCGCCAGCTTACATTTTCCATGGTCGAAATTTCAGTTTAATCTCCTCTGTTTGCCTGCAGGGCTGGCGACACTGAATCAGCCTTAATCCACATATTGTGCAACCTTTTTCGCTCAAATCCCCTTTAATCAACGGACACAGGAAAGATAGGTTACTTCATTAGGCACGGATCCTCTGCAAACGGATGGGGAAAACTAAAAGTCTGTCTTGTGTTGAGAAAGCAGAATGGTTTCAGGGGCTGGGGAACATCTGACTTAACCTGGCTGTGGCAGGAGGCTGGGGACTGACAATGAACTGTCGCTAGACCTCTCCCATCAGCCAGACCTGCCTGGGCCTGATTTTCTAGAGCATGAGGTGGGAATACACCTCAATCGTCGCAGGGCACCATTCACACACCTAGTCACATACTTATTCACACCTAGGGGCAAATTAGCACAGCCCATTCACCTGCTGGCATGTTTTTGAGAGATGGGAGAAAACCAGAGAACCTGGAGGAAACCAACACGGACACAACGGGAACATGCCAAACTCCATGACCCTTTTCGGAGTTGAGAGGTGGCAATGCTAACCTCTGTGCCACTGTTGGGGCAATACAGTAATATTTATGTGCAGATTTTACTTTGTTGGAAACGCATAACCACAAATTAGGAGCTGAATTTACAAATACCTCCATCCATCCATTTTCCATACCACTTATCCTTCAGCAGGGAGCCTGGAGCCTATCCCAGGGAACTTGGGGCACAAGGCAGGGGACACGGTGCCAACCCAACTGCACATACATTCACTACCGACAATTTTGGAAATGCCATTCAGCCTACAATGCATGTCTTTGGGGGAGGAAACCAGAGTACCTGGGGGAAACCCCCCAAAGCACAGGGAGAACATGCAAGCTCTGTGCACACAGGGTAGAGACAGGATTCAAACCCCCAACCCCAGTGGTGCCAGGCAGACATGCTAACCACTAAGCCACCGTGCCCTGTTTTATGTGACTCTTTATTAGACTTTACTCTATTTTTTTTTTTTTCCATTCTTTCTTTAGTCTAGTCCACATTCTTGTTTCTGATAAACACACCTACTGTACACCACAGATGTAGTAGACAGAGATTTGGTGGAAAAATGCTTGGTGAATTCCTTTAATCTCGTGTACATTAAAGTGAGATTAACGAGTGACTTGCCAAACTAGTAGTAAGAAGAAGAAAATGCGGACACATCAAAAGAATTGCGATCTGTGCTCAGTAGCGGTGAAAGAAGACAGACGTCAGCGGCCAAAGTTGAGCGGGCAATCACAGTGCTAGTCTTCATGTTGCAGACATGCGAAAGCATCAGCCGTGCTGCTGGCCCGCAAAGCATCTGACGTCATAACTGGTGTCTCCCAGAGGGATATACGGTCTATCCTATCTACTGCTTACTCAATACAGTCATGCAATCACTAGTGCTGGGAGACAACCATCTATCCGAAGACGATCTCAGTTAGAGCTGGAGAACTCGTCTATCCTCCATCCATCTTACAGAATCTCCACATCACCACGAGCTGACATCTGAGGAGGCTGTTACGATGCATACGATAAAACTTTTTTCTATGATTTTTACTGAAGCATACAGGGAATATGAATGAAGCAATCGTAATGACCTGATTGTTTAAAAAATACCTGGGCCCGAACATCTGACCCAGTTCTGAGTAGAATAAACGAGAGGTCATGATGACCAGCCAAGACCTACCGTATGTGCCCTTTCCAAAGATCTGAAGGAAAAGCTTACAGGATCATTATATTTTGATCTCACTTACTGTATCTGCAGCTGACTTTGGAAACCTTCCTGAACTAAGTAAACAAAAGTTTGCATGTCTAGGTGACAGGATACAGATCAATGTTCGTGAACCTAATGGAAGAAAAGAAGTGGGTGATAAAAAAAAAACAAAAAAAAACAAACAATAAAAGTGCTATCAAAAGAGCTTCAGAAAAAGCGACTGCCACGGAGATGCTCCGCACGTTACGGGTTCCATTACAGTTAACGGGTGACAGCTCTGCCATCTTAATTGGAGCAACATGCATTCACCCTTTTAATGATGGAGAGCTGTCCCGCCGAATAGAACCTGCTCTCTGAGAGAAGAGCGCCGACGAGAAGGATAGACTGGGAGGAAAAGACATTTCTGAAGAAGAGGAAGAGGAGTCAAATCAGTGTGGTGAGATAGCAATTTGGAGAAAGTGGCTGGCACAAAGCAGACATCCATGGGAGAAGACCTTGAGCCGCTCAAAGGCTGCTCCACCCTCTCTCCTCTCCCTCACGCTGACAGCAGCGGGCTTTGAAGTGTGTGCGTACAGAGGTGGCGCCATGTACATGAGCGCTTCGTTTAGCGGTGTCTCAGGCACCGTCCCGGGACACGATGACGCTGTCGCCCTGCCGCTGAGCAGGGATCGGGATTTGAAGCCACGGAGGCGGCAGG
Organism: Cranoglanis bouderius; assembly: GCA_023630585.1. Lineage (NCBI taxonomy): Eukaryota > Metazoa > Chordata > Actinopteri > Siluriformes > Cranoglanididae > Cranoglanis > Cranoglanis bouderius. The sequence continues at coordinate 26,501,204 of CM042540.1, forward strand.
CAAATATAAATAAGTAAATGAAAGGGGAACATTTTAATGATACTACGCTATGCTCTTTATACAGGAAGATAGTCTCCAGTGACACCTAACCTAGCATTAGGGCTATTAAACACTCTCCTAAAAAGAAAGAGGAAAAAAAAAAAAGGCACAGACGCCCACGGATGAGAGAGATCTGCTCGTATGTGTATTGTCAAGAGAAAGCGACACGGAGAAAACCTTTTTCTGTAGTTTTGGGATGTGCACTAATTGCCAGATACTTGTACTGCTGATATACACGGATGAGAGCGCCAAGACTGAAGCCACAGAATGTCAGACCTCTAAAATAGTCTGGAACTTTACCGCAAACGGGGCTAGTCCCTTTTTTCTTCCCCACAAAAAGCCGATATGCCTTATTCAGGTGATGAATCGGCTTCAGGCGGAAACACTTTGTATGTCTGTTCATTTGCATACGCCGTAATGGCATTCTCGCGCGCTAATTGCTAGCGTCCCACTTTACATTCCATGTCTTCGCTGGCTAATGGTATCATAAAACATTCTAGTGATAGGACACGACTCTAATACTAGGTTGCACATACTTAAGTCAGCAACAAGAGCTGGCCTCGTTTAAGGGACATAAAAGAGTCCCTTGGATCAGAGAGCTAGCTTACTCAGGCATGAAATCAAACCCATTCAACCGAGGGCAATATGTACAAGGTAAAGCCTGTCTCTAGGCATATTGAATCAGAAGAAAATGCATAAGATAAAAAAATAAATAAATAAAAAAAGGTGTACTTAACAGGTAGCTACTGCACAGCAGGTAGCACATATAAGATTCCAGAAGTGTAACAAAAAGACCCTGCAGTTCAGCGCAGACCGGCTTTACATTAAGGCCGAAATACATTTATATCCCTGGAGCTCGTATGAAAGTACACTGGAAGCACGCTCGCTCACTATAACTGCTATAGCCACATAGTTTAAACCAAAGATTTTTCTTCAGGGGGTGAAATACACACACCCAAACACACCGAGGTTATTCTGTATTCCCACAAAAACACCACGTACTGATGGAGTGCATTATGGTGCCCTTTATATAAAGAGTCGTTAGTAGCTCATGAGTTCGGCTCGTTCTGAGGCTCCTCCAAATGATCTGTAAAGAGCCGGGTGTCTGCAGGGCTGTCGCTGTCATGGGACAGTGCGGGAGGTTTGGGTCACAATGGGGCCTCGAAAATGGTGCTTCATTTGTCATCCGCTACGAAACACTCGAGCCTGCTCCTGCCCGCAGGACACACCCTGATTCTGGGATGCTTAATTTAAGTCACTGATGTCCCTTAGCAGCGCAGAGTGCTGTCCCCCTTGGGCGCACGTAACCCAGAAAACAGAGGTGAGGTGAGGAGACCTGTGCAAGCAGCTCAGAGAGATGCAGAGCGGAACGTTCCTGCATCGTGCCGCTTCACATTATGTACCTTCTCAGCGCAACATGATACATGGCTTTTTTTTTACGCACTAGCCCGAAGTCAATGTGCGACAACCTGGCACAGATTACCCCTGTGGTTGAGTCCTCCGAAGTTCGCGCTGACTCTGCCTCATTAGCCAGCGCCTCCTCCAGGCCCTTCCTACCTGCCGGAACCTTCTGGGCTCCAGGTGTTGTGGTTAGATGAACCTAAGGAGTTCATCCAGAGCTCGTTTGGGCCGGGCCACGGAAAAGCCATGCGGGGGTGAGAGATTATGACCCTGTAAAGATCAAAGGCAGCCTGCCACCCAGGGTCCATCAAAGGCAAGCAATCGGTCCTGGATCAGAGCCGCACGACGCCCCGACAGTCAGCACCACGGGGCTTAGCTAACACCGAGGAAGCCAGATAACAAGCAGGGCCTGCGTTTACAAGCACAGGCTTTAATTGAAGTTAAACAGTAGCACCTTCCCCTTACACAATATGAGTGTTTATATGAAGCAGGCTGCATGACGCTGATCACACGCTTAATATAGAGGCAGAGTGGGAGAGGATTACTTTACTTTACTCTAATGGCTTACAATAACAAAGCATGGCGAGTTACTACGCAGCAAGAAGTCCATAAATCTGTGTATGGCAGCTGGTGCAGATTTCACTGATTTATATTAGATTTGAATGGCACAGACATGCAGATCACATAGCCCATTAAGCCTAATTCACAATGCATTATAGAATTACATTTAATCAATTGGCATGAAGTTTAACTGGCAGAAAGTGACACAGTGTAAAGTTTAAGTGGAGTTTAACCCTTACATACATAATGCTGGTGATATCAGTACTAATTAATATGAGTGAGAATGTTTTTTTTTTTTTTTTGGAATTTATTATAAACACAATTTATTTCCATAACAATGTATTTTGTTTTAAATTAAATAATATATCTAAGTTCTTGAAAAGGCTTTTGCAATACTTTGCCTTTAGAAATGACTAGAGATGGCACCAATCTGATACCAGCATAAAACGATGGATCGGATACCGTACGACAAAAAGAACGAGCCTGATCCGATCCTGCAAGAAGTGGAAAAGACTGGAATTGGGTTTGGAAAAGATATCTGCTTATATTCAAGGTTTCAGTATCAGTATCGGTTATCGGACAAGATAAAGCGAAATCGTGCTATCATACTGATAACTGAGTAGTCCGTTTGTGCTAATACCTAACATTTGTTTTTGGTGCTAAGTAAGGGCAAAATTAAATGTATAGCAAAACTATATAAAAAAAAAAATTACTAGGGGTTAACTGCATAGGAAGTCTGCACCTCAAACTTTCTCTGTGTGTCCAAAAGTGTGTCCTACTTCCTCTTACCAACAAACTGCAAACTGTATTAAGGTTATTAGTTGCCCACAGGACAACACTAGGGATAATAACTTATTGCAGTGTACTGCCTATTCTCCAATGTGCAACAAAACTCCCAAAATAGTGCACTATGTACTGAATAGGGTGTTGTTTAGGACATATGTTTACATGGACACTAATAATCTGAATATACCCTGACATGTTATCTGATTATTCAAATGGTCATTTAAACAGTACACTACGGTAACCTAAATTGGCCTGCAACAGGTGATTCAGTGCATTTATACTATTAATCTCCTAATTTTCGCTTTTTTTCATACCTGCATATGTAAAGACCTTACTGTATATCATCTTTCAACATATCAACAGAGATTACCCAAAGAAGGCGGCCTGAATACCCTGGACGGGGTGCCAACCCATCGCGGGGCACAATCGCACACACATTCACACACTACAGACAATTTGGAAATGCCAATCAGCCCACAACGTACGTCTTCGGACTGGGGGAGGAAACCGGAGTACCCGGAGGAAACCCCGAAGCACGGGGAGACTGTGACTCAAGAGCTGCACCCAATAAACTTCTAGGATAGGAACACGAAACAGTGTAATATTTATCATTACTGCTTTTCATTTCAGTTAAAAACAAAAAAGTTTAACTACAAGCTACTCGGTTTAAATTGAGAGATGCTACCCACTATCGCCACCAGAAGCTTTTGTTAGACTCCCTGCAATTTCAGTTCAGGAAAGGCTCACATATTTTATGTGGTACAAGCCAAATAACATGCTGTGAAGCTCCAGGAAGAAAAATGCATTTTGATAGTTGACCAAAGCAAAGATAAAAGCAGGTGTTCGAAAGAAAGATGGGGGTGAAAAGTGACGGGCCACTCCATTACACCGGTAAAATGAGTGCTGTGTAATTATCGACTGGAGAAAGTGCTTCACTTGGACCTACTCTAAGAAAGATGGATAGATGGACAGACAGTAGGGTAGTCGGAGAAATGGAAGGTGCACCTACCACTTGCACGTCGGAGGGCACTCTGGAGAGGAAGTCCAGCAGCTCGTTGTTGTCAATGGTGTATGGGTCTCGCAGCTTCTTCGTGAATTTATTCACCCCTGAAAGTTGGGCAGACACAGCAGCATTACACCTCAATGAGGGGGGACAAGTGCACTTCAGCAGTGTGTCAAAAGAGGCTGCCTGCTACTCCAGCAACACAGGATCAAAAGGCTCTCTGAAACCCCATTTTCTAAGTAAAGATCGGCTGCCATTATGCCCACAAGAGCACTGCTCTCTGGCCTTTGAGAGCTGCTGCTCAAGTCTGGAATAGTGAACAAAGGAGCACACAGACCATTAGCTATGAGGCTGTGTTTGGTCCCAGCTCTCCTCTTCAACAGCCTCCCTGCTGTTTTGGTGCCAGAAGTGTTCAGATGATAGACATAGTTCATCTGCAACTCTACTGGAACTGCAGTTCTTACTTGCAGACTTGTTCGTTATATTTTAACATGTACTTCATATTGAATATGGAATTTAATTTTGTACAGGACGTTCTTGACTCACCCCAGGCCAGGATGATGTATCTGAGAGGAATGAAGTAAACCATAAGGGTGGCCACACACAGTGCCACTATGGCCAGCCAGCTGAGAAAAGGCACAGTCCAATTGAAAGTACTGGGAAAAGACACAAGAGCTCAGTCAGTTTCTTTGCGGTATTTACATTTGATGTTTATGTAGGGTTGCCAGATTGTGTCTCACAAGCTGGGCTACTCTTAATCTTTTTGTGTTGTTTAATGTAATTCTGTTTAGATGATATTTGGCCACAGTTTGGGATGTTAATTGGGTTTCACATTCAGTCTAGTCTGACAAAACCTAGTGCAGGCATTCTCAAACTTTTTACAGTCAGGAAGCCCTTTAACTGTAAATATTATTTTTTTTAAATCACAGATGACCTCGGTACAGTTTGAAGATGAAGCACATTATTGTACATTAATATTATTATATGTATAATAATATGTTAGCTATTTACTGAAGCCAGAAAGTTTTTTTTTTTTTTTAAATTTCTGAACTTTCCACCTATAGAACCTATAGAAAATTGTCATTATCCAGTTGGATTGTGATTTTCACCACTATAACAAAATTAGAAAATCATGGACCACCTAGTTTCACAGGTTCACATTGAACCATAGCCTTTGTGTACACTAAAACTAACAAATGGTCTACACTACAGAGCAACGATTTCTGCCTGCGGAATTAAATAACAAAGCTGATTTACTCCTTGGATTATATGTGCCGAGTTTTTAACTTCTTACATTTCTTATTAAACAAACACACAATAAAGAATATTTGTTGTGCAGTGGGATTAGAAAAGAACAGTGCCTCCTCACTTTTTTATTCTCTCGCCATAGGAGGCCACTTCATCCAGGGCACTTTGCACACTGATGCAAACATCCTGAATGGCATACAGCTTGTTCATGAGTCCTTTTCTCTCTGAGTCCTGAGAGAGAGAGAGAGAGAGAGAGAGAGAGAGAGAGGTTGGACACATGCATTTTTTTTTCAACCCTTAAGTCCTAACCAGCATAGCGCTTCAAAGACTTGGAGAGCTCTCTGTCTCCACCTACACAGAGTTCCTCATGCAGCATATGTAAAATTGGCAAGTAACCTTGTGTTTGTGGAACAAAGAATAAGTATCGCTACACTGAAATTTCAAACGTAGACCATTAACTCATGGTGATGTCATTGTGCACATCCTCATCATCAACAGCACCGTTTCAAGCATTAAATGTGGAACCGTTCAACATTTGATGGTTCAGAAGAACTTTAAGAAGTGTCCACTGGCACCCCAGTGCCTGCCCTGGCCAAAACAATGTCCGCTCTGGAGTTTTTGCCAGAGGGGAAGAATGGTCATGCAACAGTTAGGATAACATGAGGTTCAGAATATGCAGCGATCAAGGACACAGACACAAAGGCTGCTTTAGTGTATGAACATGCTGGGACATTCAAACACACACAGCTGGTGTGTAACTTACAGCATGTATTTCAAATCTGCTTAAGGCTAACTGACATATCAGCTACTTTTGTTTTTGTTTTCAAGGAAATAATGCCTTCATATAATTACATAATTTAGTACTGTTCACAGTGTACAACCTTTACAAGCAAAAATTGTTTCAATGTTACACCCTGAACTAGAGGTGTGCATGGTACTGTTTTTTTTTGTTGTTGTTTTTGTTTTTTAATCAAATATGCTCATGCACAAAACATTGAACCTTGAGGTAGATGGGCTACAACAGCAGAAGACCACATCAGGTTCCACGTCTGTCAACCAAGAACAAGAATCTGAGGCTATCGTGGCCACGGACTCACCTGGTCTTTTTCCAGTCTTCAACTGTCCAGTTTCGGTGAGTCCGTGCCCATGATAGCCTCAGATTCTTGTTCTTGGTTGACAGACGTGGAACCTGATGCGGTCTTCTGCAGTTGAAGCTCGTCCGCCTCGAGTTTTGATGTGTCGTGCATTATGAGATGCTTTTCTACTCACCACGGTTGTAAAGTGTGCTTATTTGAGTTACTATAGACTTCCTGTCAGCTCAAACCAGTCTGGTCATTCTCGTCTGAGCTCTCTGGTGTTTCAGCCTGCAGACCCGCTGCTCACAGGAGGTTTTTTTTGTTTTTCGCACCATTCTGTGTAAACTCTAGAGACTGTTGAGTGTGAAAATCCCAGGAGATCAGCAGTTTCTGAAATACTCAAACCAGCCCATCTGGCACCAACAACCACGCCACGGTCAAAGTCACAGACATCGCATTTCCCCCCATTCTGATGTGAACATTAACTGAAGCTCTTGACCTGTATCTGCATGATTTTATGCATTGTGCTGCCACATGACTGGCCGATTGGATAACTGCATGAATGAGCAGGTGTGCAGGTGTTCCTAATAAAGTGGACGGCGAGCGTATGCCCTCATGTTAATGATCATGGCTTTTTGTCTATATAGTAAAGGTGAGAGTCCGTTCAACAACTTAGCTACACAGCTCATTCCCTGATTTCAGGCCAAATTTGGCTGAGTTTGGGCACATATGGCCAGTTTTGGCTATGGCAAGTCTATTATCAGCCAAAAGTGGCCCAGTTTTAAATGGTAACCTAAAAAATGTAATAACATTTGAAATCTGTGCCAAAAATTTCCCCAACTAACATTGTGTGGCATTTCAATTTTGGCCCAAACGGTGCCCAGCTGTAAGCTCTAGTCTGAGATACGGTCTCCCGAACGCTGAGCTGTGAGTTCATGTCCGTTATCTCATGGTGGTATGTGAGCCAGATGACGTGGTAAGTGTGGGCCATCGTATTTTTGATCATATCATGGATTGCCTTTCAATAGTAATCTGAATACATTTTTGTGATATTTCATCTCTATAGCATTTGTAACATTAGTCTGATTACAGATCGAGCAATGGCACAACTTTAAAGGCCAACATACGTATCCTACATACTATCCAAAGTCATTCGAATACAGACAGAGTGGATAACAATAAAAAGTTGTGTTCTCTATATTTATTCATGTGACCCACTGTCACATAAGAGTATGTGTGAAATAGATATACTGTATGTCTGGAAACTATTACAAAAAAATATATATATATCAGATGAAGACCTGGCATTGGTGACCACTCTTTTAACTCTAATCATGTACCAATTTCACATATCGCTAGAAAAAACATCGGATTCTAACATATAGAAATATATGCAGGCATCCATGCCACACGCCTGGTCATGGCTGTATGTACCGTATATACGTATGTACAGTACAAGGTTTGCTAATGTTTTCTGTGGCCAGGAACCAGGTGTGTGGCATGGAAGCTCGCAGGCAGTGTCAAGCCATGCCCAGCTTCAGCCTGGCACCACTACAGAGGCTACGCTCCAGCTCTTCATGAAGATCAATTGAAATGTCAGTGTCATAGTGGATAATACCATCCCAGAGCTGGCCAGCGCCTTGAGCCTAAAGATCAAACACTGCTGTGCAAATGAGGGCAGAGACAAAAGGATGGGATATTTCTATACAAATGCTGTTACATAAGACATTTCTTTTAGTTCTGTATGCCATGCAATGTCTGTGATGACTTTTGTAGTGGAAATTAATGCAAGTGCGCTGATGTTATGTATAATCGCGTAAGGATTCGCATCAATTTCACACTCGCATTATGTGTACAAGTACTCCAGACTGAACTGTACCGCCAGAATGAGAATGCCTCACATTTTCCTCTCGTGTCCCAGAAAAGAACAAACGTACTTGGGCCTTATTAGATCGAGGCTCTATGTATGGAGCTTTAAAGAATCAAATCTATCTATGATCTCTTTTACATTTATTCAGACAATTTTCCCATCCCAGGCTCCTTCCTCGTTTATCCTTCATGGTATGAAAAATAACCTTAAATATGGCCCACGAAGCCACACTGCCTCCCGAAAGCCAACACAAGACAAATAGATATAACTAGACACTATCCCGGGGTTATTTTTCTCTGCAAATATTCGACAATATTTCTTTCTTTCCTCCTTTCTCCTTGTTGCCATCTGGTTTGTGTTATCAGTTGAAACAAAAGCGGCCCATATGCACCACTGTATTGGAGTCGGTGTTAGTAACACAGCTTTGAGAGATGTGGTATGTGTGTATGTATGTGTGTGTGCGTGCGTGAAGAGGTGCAGGTCATGGGGCTCTCAAGTCTAAACCATTGCCACATGGCCCTTGAACTATGAGCTCACTCCGATTTCCTGTCTTCAAAAGTGGACCGAAGGAGGCAGGAGGTTGAAATAACACCGGCCTGGAGAGAGGCTTGTTTTCACTGCTCCTCCGCATAGCTCTCTCGCACTCACTCTCACACACATGCACAGACATACACGTGTGTGTATGTGTGTGTGTGTGTGTGTGTGTGTGTGTGAGGAACCTGCTGAAGAGCGCCCACCACCTACTTCCCTCAGGTCATTTGATGGAGATGCACTGTGAGAACCTGCTAATGCTACACATGGCCATTCCTCCACTTTATAATACATTCAGACACACTGAGACAAGCTGTGTGGTATAGTCACACATGTAATATGCAGACCTAGAATGTTCATAAAGCCATTGCTGCGTGAGCAACGGTCAGTTCTAATAACATTGTAAAGCAAACCATTACTACAATTTTTTTTTTTTTTGGCATAACATTTCAGAAACATTATTTCCACAGAAACATTAGTCTTAGAACCTGTTTGGACTGAACCTTTTAATACTTTATTGAATTTTCCTATTAGGGCCCGACTTATACATGGGCTCACCTGGGCTGTAGGCCAGGGCCTCGGGCGAAAAGAAGCCCCAAATTAACCAAAAGCTATAAATAAATATTTAGGATTTCATTCCAGCAATCAGAATTTTTCAATAGGAATACTGCTGCTGGCTGGTTCAAGTTCAATACTTCATTAAAATTAGAAGTTTCCGAGGGTGAATTTTAATGAGGTAGATTTTTTTAAGGACTTTGCTACAAATACACTATATGGCCTAAAGATTGTAGGCACCTGACCATCACACCCATAAGTGCTTTTTAAACGTCCCATTCCAGATTTAGTCCCCCTTTGCTGTTATAATAACCTCCACTCTTCTGGGAAGGCTTTCCACTAGATTTTGGAGCGTGGCTGTGGGGATTTTTTGCACTGATGTAGGGCGAAGAGGCCTAGTACACAATCGGCATCCCAATTCATCCCAAAGGTGTGCAGCGGGGTTGAGGTCAGGGCTCTGTGCAGGTCACTCAACTTTTTCCACACCAACCTTGACAAACCATGTCTTCATGGAGCTCACTTTGTGCACAGGATCATTGTCACGCTGGAACAGGTTTGAGCCCCTTAGTTCCACTGAGGGTAAATTGTAATGCTACAGCAGACAAGACATTCTAGACAACTGTGTCAGCAGTTTGGGGAAGAAGCACGTAAGGTCAGGTGTCCACATACTTTTGGCCAAACAGTGTTTATACTGATGACATGACTTCTAAAACGTGAGCACCCACCTTTATATTTTATTGTACGGAATTTCATTTGGATGTGCTTTATCATGGGTCAGGGCCACTCTAATGTCTGTTACCAGTCCATATTAGAGTGTGTTGTGCTCTGCGTAGAGGTTTGATCCGGCCAACGTGGTGGCGTTGTGTCTCTGTAACTGCGGTAAAGTTAGTTTCATTTTCAGACATTCAGGCATGTCTGGTCAATAGTTAATAATTATAATTATTAATAATTGACACTGATAGAGAAATAGAAAAATGCCGTTCAGTTACAGTTAATATACAGTACTGTGCAAAGGTTTTAGGCGCATGCAAAGAAATGCTGTAGAGCAAAGATGCCTTCAAAATAATGAAATTAAATGTTTCTACATTTAATAAAAATTTTAAAAAATACAGTAAAGAGCATTGAACAGTAGTAAATGAAACAAAGTCAATATCTGGTCTGACAAAAAATAAATAAATAAATAAAAATAAAAATAGTAATCTCCGGTACAATTAGTGCAGTTTTATAAGGAAATGAGCTGGTAAGTTTTATTGAGCATCTTGCAGAACCAGACACAGTTCTTCTGGACACTTTGACTTTCGCACTCGCTTCTTATTTTTGCAGCAAAACCCAGCAGCCTTCATTGTATTTCTTGTCTGAAAAGTGTCTCTTACATAATATGCTGCTTTCTTTAATGACATACAAACATTTTTCTGTAACATTTAATTTTGTGCTAGAAAACTAATGTTTGGGAATCTAAAATGTTTTTTGTACTGAATTGATAATGTAGACGTCATAAAATTAAAAAAATCTATAACGGTTTGTACTTAAAAAAATAGGGTGCCTAAAACCTTTGCCCAGTACTGTATGAGAGTGTCTGAATAGTTGCTGTTATACTGTGAATTGTCTGCTAATACCGTGTTATAATTACATTACAATAGCTACTATTTTGTTTTATAACAGTCTTGATTTTTTATTTTTTTCCCCTGATTGGAGCAGGTGTAGATTCACATCATGGTGTATGTATAGAACCCTAACGATGGTTCAAGCCCAGGGGCTCCCACAACAAGTCTACTGCCTTTTCTGGTGGCCTCGTCCACCGGATCAAGATAAACTGGTTAAAATTAATATGATCAATTTTGTGGGATAAGATTAGATTTCTTCTTAGAAACTAACAAATGGGTGATTGCACTATTGCAGTGCCATTTATCCCTTTTAAAAATGAATACAAACTTTACGTGGTTGTACTTTCAAAATAAACTTGACAGTCAGTATCACAGTGTCACAGGAAGCTTTTCCTTTTCCCATGATCTTCAGAAAATGTGGATGATGCAACTTTCCTGTTGAACATGTAACTTGTCGAATGTTCCAAACATTCTATAGGGGTGTTCAGGTAACACGGTTGAGTGAATTCTGTAGGACGTTAAAATGCACATTTATCATAACCTATAACGGATTTCTCATGTAAAATGATGTTTTACTAATGAGTTAAATGAATTCACACATTAATACAAACATAATGAGATTTGTAAAGTATTTTAATGATTCTATTTAAAGGTAAATTGTAGTCATAGTGAGCTGGGGCTGGCAAAATGCAGTTTTCGAAGTGCTGTAGGTTGTAATGTTTTAAGTTATTTATCTGCAGTATGCATGTAGGTTGTTGTAAAGGACCCCTTTACCCAAGTTTAAAATGCATTTTAACTTTATTTTACATACATACTTGTAAATGTAATATCGGTAAGACACAAATGGCGCCCCAATCGTGGAATCAAGTCAGTCAGTACTCTATAGTGTTCAGAAATACTAGTCCAATGTGGCATAATGGTATTGTAATTAAGCAGTGTGAAAGACACACACATCTGTCCAGAACTACTCTAAAGCTTTCGCATTACCAACCTCCTCAGGGCTTACAGAACTAGCAGCATGTAATGGCAAGCACAGGCACATCCATCACAGCCAGAGCCCCGCATCAGGCTATTCACACCTCCTCATTGCTACAGGAGAACCCCAAGTTACTCACAATGCGCACGCAGCAGGGGAGGTGGGTGGTCTTGATGGGACTGGCAAGGTCCTGGGTGGGAACTTTGGATGGGGCATAGCTTGTTTGTTAGCAATGACAGAGAAAGAGGAGGGGATGGTGTCCCAAGGGTGCCAAACTTCATTTACACCAAAGCTCAAGCTGCAGTGCAAGAGGACGGACCCCCAACCGGAGCTAATCCACACCCACACCCATCACGCTGCTTGTTCGGTGAGAGAGAAAACACAGTACTTTGATCTGCCCCGTGCTGAAGGTAAGGGAAACAAAGCAGCTGATAAGAGATCAAGATGAAAACGGAATCATTTCAGCCAGGCTATGGTACTCCCAGGATGTAGCTATTATTTGTGCATCTAAAAAAAACAAGCCTCCTCTCATTTTGAGCCAAAGGCGCGTTGACCCAGACGCATGAAAGTAGAGAGTTTTGTCCCAGAGGAGACCAAGGAGTGGAGCTCCACACCTTCAACAGCAAATAAAGCCAAGATGAGCTCCTGCCCCACCTCTTATTACACAGACATAAAAAGAAAAATAAAAGTTAAACTTCTTTAATATTAGATGAGCGTATTAATTTTCCAAAAGTAGTTCACATTCATTATGAATGGAATGGAGGGAAAAGATGTACAGGGAAATGCTTGTCAATGAAATCTTTGTGTAGCACTGTGGGAGGTTAATTAAAATTGCAGTATAATTAGATCAGAGGTATGTGACAGACTTATAGTAAGTGGAAAGTCCCCTGGCTCTTCACTTGATCCCGATAACTGCTAAATACTCTGTGCCAAAATAATATACATAAAATAATTCCTGATACATGGCACCACCTCCCCAAAACATAACATAAATTACTGATTAAAGTGCAAAAGCTCAACAGAAATTTGGTTATACATTCTTTCTTTCTTTCTCAATTAACAGGAAATAAGTTTTTAGCAATTTTCCTTTGGTGACTAAACATTCATGGCATTTGGCAGATGCCCTTATCCAGAGTGACTTACATATACCTCACTTATACAACTGAGCAGTTGAGGGCCTCGCTCAAGGGCCCAGCAGCGGCAGCTTGGTGGTGCTGGGATTTGAACTCACAACCTTCCAGTCAGAAGTCCAGCAGCTTAACCATTGAGCTATCACTGCCTACACTAAACCACATCTGAGAAGGCTAGGAAGCATGGTTTTAGTTCTAATCCTTTTGTAGTCTGTCCTTTTTTCCCTGTAATTGCACTAATTTGAATATGAATACAATTACACTGGTATATAATGTGCTCTAAAATTCTGTTGCGTTATGGGTATGTGATTCATGTCTGGAAAATAACGTACTTTTTTCATTTAGCGTTTGTGTACGGATGACAAGCCACAGTATGCCATGTGGTACAACAAGTACTCAAGTGTGCCATTCCATACAGATCCAATGTTTCACATGTATAACTCAAGTCAACAGCTAAGTGTTTCTGTGTTGCCGTGTTCTCATACACGTTGTACGGCTTTGCTGCGTATACCGGAATTGAAGCAGGTGCTCTTTTTGAGGGACACATGCTAAGAAGGAACAAACACGAAGTTTCCAGCTATAGATGGTACTGCTCTTCTCAAGAACTGTGATCATAAACAGCACAACTTAAATTAATACCATACACTGTAGGAATTACACCAATTTCCTTGGCCACATTAAAGGAAAACTCCACTCTGAAACACATAAAATATATTTATATTGAAATATTATTGATGTGTTTAGCGATTCTGGTGCCGATTTGTTGGTTGGTTTGTCGTTTATTCGCGTGAGAAGTTAGTGTTTGTCTGCCGGCCTGACCGCACAGGGAGAGACTGCTAGCCCAGTTATAATGCTGTTCAACAGGAGAAAAAAAATAAATAATAAAGAACGTCTTTTCTCAATCACGATTTTCCAGCGATGTTTAATGTCGTGTTAATAAGAAAGTCAGCATAGAAGTAGTGGAGACAGCAGAGCTGGGGCGACGCAGTTGTTCAGAGACTAAGGGCTAGTGAGCGATCTATAAGTTTAGGAGCACGTGGTGTTGATGGCGATATTAGCTCTGGAAGCTGATCTGTTTGAGCAGAGTGTGCAGGTGAGGACGTGAAAGAGCTGGACAGACTGAAGGACTTAAGCACTGCTGTATTGCTCTCTTTATATAGAAATGTCACTGGCACCACCATGAGCAATACAGTCAAACGGCATTGTGGATAACGTAGTAAATCTTTAGCTAAAGTGAAAATAGACGAGCACGTTGATGAAAGAAAATTTTTACTCAGGATTTAATTCTAAAATTAAATCCTTTGTTCCACTAAAGATGACATATTGATAAATATGTAAATACTGTATTGTTATGCAAGTCATTCGTGGTGAATTTCTCCGTTAAGACACAGTTACAAAGGTCAGAATCCCGGCTGGAGAGCAGCTGTTATCAGGCTGCAGTGGTAAGCAAAAACGGCCGATAGATATCTCTGTGTGCTTTTGGCACCTCACCAACACAGCAGGAACGAAGCAGATGTTTTGTTTTAAGGCAGGCATTTTTAAAATAAATTATTTATCCTACTCAAGTAATCCTTGGGTGAAAAGGGTGAATGTACGCACTTAGCGGGTAGTTTATTAGGTATACTTTCCTTGTCTCTACGCTTACTGAGCCTTTTATCAGAAACAGCGACCATATAGATGCACTTTGTAGGTGTATAATTTCTGACTATACGTCACCTCTCGGTCACTCTCTAACCCCTCTGTCAGTGGAAACAGAACCACTTAAAGACGACGACTGCTAACCGGATATTATTTGGGTGGTGGATCTTTCTCAACACACTGGTGTGGCTGTATCAAGTACAGACATTTTGCTGGAAGTTTGAAACACTGTGTACTGGACACTCATACTTATTACACACATCTACATTGTTGGTGCACCATGTACAGTGAGAGACATTCTTTTTTAATGCACCATATGATTCATCATCTTCATCATCATCATCATCATCATCATCATCATGCCATAGGTGATATTAACAAAGTACTTGAATGAACTGTTTTCTTTATTATTAAACCAATTAAGCATATAATCATCAACCGATGTTCATATCACTAATGAGTAAAAATACACCCAATTAAAATGATTGCAGTTGCAATAAATTCAAATTAGATTCTGGAAAGCCAGTTCCCAATATTCACACCTGGAGTAATTTAAATTTAGCTAATTTATGTGAACTCATCTTTAGTCATGGATCGAATAAACGTTGTCAGTGTAGGTGTATTTAGTCAACATGTGTGTGAACTTTGTTACTTTAAAGTTACGTTAAAGTGTAATATTCTTAAATTTACTTTGACGTTTTGTGTTTGAACATGTAATGTAATGTTTTGCCCCAAAAATAATATCGTGAAATATTTATGCATGTGAAAAGGAAAAAGAAACGTCTTTGTCCTATAAACAGGGTATATACAGGAGATGCACAGAACAACGTTGAAGCACTCAGTATCCTACCCTCAGCCTGCAGAGCCACTAAAATGGCTGCAGCATGTGAATTTGTAGCAAACTGTGCAGCTCCATGGCATCATTCCATCCACACGCCTCTTCTGCTGAGCCTATCGCTGTGATATCACAGTAAACACGTGTCAAGAAGAGAGACGACGAGCCAGGACAAGGTTTATTTTGGGCCCGACCTCTGCTTCCCACCACTCCCCCACTAAAACAACATCATTAGGCTCTAATGGGGCCGCCGGAGAGTGGGGTTCACCTTCGCCATTACTCCCCAGGTGTCCACACCCAGCAGGCTAGCCACTCCATCAGCCTCAAGGTCAGGCCGAATGTTGCCCCTGTTTTCCCGCGTCCTCTGACACCCCTCACCAAACGCATCTGCACCTGCAGTCATCCTCCGACCCATCGCGATGCCCCTCGCCCCTGCTGCGACCCCCCCCGCCTTCACCCGGCTATGCCTGCTCTCCTTCCCTCGACCTCTCCGGATCTCAGGGAGCCACTTCATGACGAATGGCGTGCGATTAATTTTAGCCGACACTGCCGCGGATTTGCTCCTGTCCTCTCCATCTCCAAAAAAACAAGGTCGTCATAGAAGAACAGGCATCGCGCTGCTGGGCACCAACAGGCTCACCAATACAAACACAATCATTGGGAAATAAAGCTCCAATTATGGCAGGATTTCAGTGGCAGAAAAATCAGTGTCGCCTATATCCTCCTGCTACATTAACAAAATGACAAAATAACATGCTTTCCGAAATGTCACCAGCTCCTTCATTACACATTAATGTGCCACGCTGAAATTCAGATGGTGCACAAGTGGAATTTCTACATTTTCAAGGTTTCTTTAAAAGGTACGCTGCTAAAAGTGACAGAAACAGAAATGGCATTCCTTCCTCTTGAAGACAAACATCAAGGATTCACTCTCATAATTAATTCATAACTCCAGTTAAAAGGGTTCTAGTAACTGGCTTCCTTGCCTGTTTGGCACAGATACTGTCCTTTTTAGCTAGGAGGTAAGCTACATATTTGCTCCTTCGTTGTGAGAGGGGGGTCACAGAGCGACTGTCAGTCAGCCAAGTTCACCACTAGCTGCTATTTAATCGGCTCATGGCTGAATTTCTGAGTGCACACTGTGTACTTCAAGATTCAGACACACACACAACTAGCAAGGCATGCTATTGCTATCCCCCAGGACTCCCAAAGAAGTTGCAAAGACTCAAGCAGAAGCAAACGACATAGAGACAGGAAACAAAAGACACGGGAAAAACACGTTTCTCTCCAGCAAGGCTTCAGAAAAAATTTTTTTAAGCGATTAAGGAAAGGTCGGGCTTACCTTTACATTTTATAACTAATACCACAGGTGTCTATTGGGTCAATCAGTGTCTACTATAATCATCAGCAGTTCTGTGGAGTTTTTTTTTCTCCAAAAACTGAAATGTTTTAGCACCTATGATCACATCTCCTACTGCCAGGCTGGTTTCTCCAAAGACAAGGGAATAAGAGTGACACCTGAGGACAGTGTGAGAGGACGGCGGTGGAATGGAGAGACACACAGCCCTGCTCAATGGGACAGACAATAAACCACAGAGGGTAGATACAGGACAAACTGACTACACTTACCAACATCACGCGAATCCATTCAAAATGCCAGGAAGCCAAAATATCCTCAAGGATATGGCTTCCGGGCAGACGGTCATCATGGGAGGGGGCGGAGCCTGGCACCTTGTGGACCAGAATAAATTGAGATCTTTTTAAAAGCAAGATTATAAAAGCATTGCGACAAAAAAAAAACAAAAAAACATTGATGGTACTCAATGAGTGACCTTGAATGAAAGGAAAGAATGAAAAATCGATCTTACGGGTTTGGCAAGAAAAAGAGACAGGGTTTTCTTGTATAGAAGACGAGTCTGTTAGGGTTCCTCCTTATGTTTTTTTTGTTGTTGTTGTTGTTGTTGTTGTTTCTCTAATAGTCAAACATGATTAAAATGCAGTTCCTAGGAGTATCTCCCAAAAATAAAAATAAAAAAAAGAGGGAGGGGGGAAAAAAAAAAAAAAAACAAGAAAGCCAAAACAGTCAAAAAAAAAACATCTTTTACAGTCTGAAGCTTTTCATCTTTTAGAAGCATGAGGAAGAAAGAAAGAAAAGATCTCGGAGCAGCAGAAACTTTTCTTCCCTTCCCTCCCTCTGCATTTTTCAGGACATAGGGAAGAGGGGGGAAAAGCTCTTTACCTGAAGATATGCATAGTAAATCACAAGCTCAATAGCCCGAGAACAAGTTCTAAGTCACAGTTTTTCAAAGTGTTAAAAATAATCCCCGTTGCACTCTTTAGTCCAATTACATACTAGCACACAGCTATCGCCCAGATCAACCCCGTCCCTCGGATCCGCCGGGCTTAGCGCTCCATGTGCTATCTAAAGATAAGCTTTGCATGTAATGCTAGATTCCAACTGACATAATTGTGCATGAATTGGGATCAGATTTTCAGCATTTCATGGTGCAAAGAGGTTAGCTTGTGTTTACTCCTGTGAATGTGGCCCTGGTGGAATTGCAGAGAGATGAAGGGAATGAACAGTGAAAAAGCGACAGAGAGACATAGACAGGGGGGGGGATCTTGATATAAAATGGGTATTAGGCTTGTCAACAGGCCCAGAGGTCATGGAAATGGGAGTATGTCGTTATGGCACCCCACGGGCACCAAGACACCAAGATACCGCAGCAGTTATTACCCAGCATGCACCTGCCAGGGCTTCGATAACCGTCCTGGCTTCTATCAGACAGCCCCAGCTGCTCCCATCAGCCTATTAGATGGCTGATTACTGATTGTAAAATTCCAATGCAAGTCAAACCGCAAAAATTTGCCCCTTTCCTCACTTTTTTTCCGCTGATACTATCTGCTTTTCATTCACTGACTCAAAGGGCAACGACGAAAGCTGCATATATCACAGTAAGAAGAATTTAGATAATAAAAATAAACAGGATTTGCACAGCAAACAATGTATCTGTGTTTCTTTTTGTGCTCTGCTATAGTGAATTCATTATA
Organism: Cranoglanis bouderius; assembly: GCA_023630585.1. Taxonomy (NCBI): domain Eukaryota; kingdom Metazoa; phylum Chordata; class Actinopteri; order Siluriformes; family Cranoglanididae; genus Cranoglanis; species Cranoglanis bouderius. The sequence continues at coordinate 26,519,508 of CM042540.1, forward strand.
GTGTTTTTTCCCCCCTCAGTGTGCCATGTTTGCTCAGTTTACACACAGGAAGTACAGAACGAGGAGAAGAAGAAAAAAAAAAAACACACATCCGCACACTTACAAACAGCTGTTGGACATGTGAGGAGGCGTGTGCTAGCTGTGGTAAGCCTGTGAGCTCAACATGATTGCTGCATGTATCTTATCTGGGACGACTCCTCCCAAGGCTTTGTGTGTGTGTGTATGTCTGTGCTGTGTGTGAATGTGAATCTGTGTGTGTGTGTGTGTGTGTGTGTGTGTGTGTGTGGAAGAGAATCGCTCCAGTGTTCAGCCATGCGTGTAGGCCTAATCTCAGCGCTCTTCCACCGGCTCTCTGCTCTCTCCCCTGGGATAGTGAGCCTATCATCTAGCCCAACGCTTCCACACAGGCCCTGGAGCTGATTAGTCTTCTACACACTCTGGACACAAATCCACACACTGCCGGGCTTGTGTAGTAAGTCAAAGCCTTAGCCTCCGTGCCATCGGTTTAAAATCAGATATCCTAAAGGGGGATGTTTGGGAATGTGATGAGCAGCAGAGGAAGACTAAGTACTGATGTTAAAATGACATGTGATGAGTCCGGAGAGTTTAACAGGTTAACTAGATATTTGATTGCATACTCTCACTGCATATTCGTTCTATTCATTCTATTTACTTCTGTTTTCTATATTATATATCAGGGTCTAGGGTTCCATCTTGATCTCGGGTTACTGCCAGTGTGACGTCGAGCGCATTAGCTCAACATTGGCACAATTTTCCGTCTGTCTGCGTGGGTTTCCTCGGGGTTCTCCGGTTTCCTCCCACCTCTATGAAACATGCTTTTAGGTGGACTGGCTACTCTAGACTACACCTAGGTGTGTGTGTGTGTGTGTGTGTGTGTGTGTGTGGTGTCCTGTATCCAGAGTGTATCCCTACCCTGTGTCCAGTGTTCCTGAGATCCACTGCACTGAGCGTAAAGAGCTTACTGGGGGTTGATGTCATTAATATACGTTTAATGAATGTGAACAATTACATGCTATGAATGTGCAAGATCTTGTGAAGGATCTTAAACCCACGAGACCTGTTGGTGGGTCCACTACATACACTACGTACACTACATACGTTTCGAGCTCCCAAATGGCGCAACAGAATTCTGTCCACCCAATCGTGGGGTGATCATGAGTTCGAATCCTGATGATGCCACAACCAAGAGGCCAAGAGAGCATGGCTGTTGCTCTCTTCGGGGAGAGGGGCTTCGTACTGTCTCGGTGTTGTCAATCACAGCGACATTAGTCAGCACGTGTACAGTATGTAGAAGAAGGCAAAGAGCGCATTCCTCCAAGTGTGTCGCTCTGGCCCTGTGATGCGACATGAGCAGCAGTTTGAAAAGATGCGGTGGTTGGCTTCACATATCTTGGAAGTAAATGAAAAAATCGGGAGAAAATGGGGTAAAATAGATAGATAGATAGATAGATAGATAGATAAACCTGCATACAATTCATATTAGTACTAAAAAATGCTGAATATTTACTAATTAATATGCTTTAAAATTAATAACTGAGTAAAAAGGGATTTCAAAGGAGTTAATGTAAAATGAGAAACAAAGTGCAATAAAGCTAGTGTGGCTGAATAATTATTACATATAATCGTTATGTTAATATTGGGTAAAACGATCATTACCATGGCCATTATAATTACTATCACTGCTTTACTATATTACTAATGATACTATTATTAACATATACTAATGTTACGGATACTAATATACACCAATGTTACTATTATTAATCATTCTAAGAATTAAACTTTAAACTGTGCACGGTATAGTATGCACTATGATATAACTCTAAAATAAACAAACAAATAAATAAATAAATCTCTATGAATATGTATATGAATTAAATTGTTCAAGATCAACATTCTTACTACAAGACACACAGTGAATATGACCCATTGACCCTTGGGGCAAACTGCAGATGCACACAACTGCAAGACAGCTGTGCTGCCATATTGACTATTAGCCCTAGTCTCCTAGCGCTGAGCCCCAACGCTCCTATTTAAATCCACACATATGTATTTGGTGAGGTTTAACAATAACACTGTGGTGCGAGGCAAAGCTCATTATCACCTGGGTAATTACCTGCCGTTCCGTCTGTGTGTTTACTTTAGTTTGGCGGAGCAGGTGTTAAAGATGTTTCGGCTGTTATTATGCCGGTTGATGATGTCTTTGGCGGAGACAGTGAGTTCTCTTGAGACAGGCTTTTTCAACACAAAATGCACACACACAGACACAAACATTGGCATGAGCCTGGCAAACAGCGGGGCGGAGGAGAATTCAGCAAACACATGGCTTACTCGTGTGATGTTGGAGCATAGAGCACGGCCCTGTGGCAGGAAGAAATGACTTCATTTTCACTTGTATGTGCACTGTGAGAAACTTTTGCAGGTGAATAAAGAAGGGGAAAAAAAGGCCCTGTTGAGTTATTGGGTTCATAAAGCAGTATATTATGTAGGCAACATAAACAGCAGCCAAGATAGACTCATTGACTTCAATCCCACATCTGGTAGATAGGAAAAATTATCCCAGTGTCATGCACTGCCACAAATCTTAATCTCTAGGTCTGATATAAAGCGTTCATTTCACCTGGACAGGTGTTTAGTTAAAACAATATGTCTGATAAACCTACCTCGTGATACTTTCTACCGACCTAGAAGGAGCTGCTGGTTCTTACATTTGTTTTTCTTTTCCTTTTCTTTCTCCAGGTGTCCGCTCCAGTTTAACAACTCAGGTGTCCCCATCAATTAGCCTTGAATTTAGACTTTCATTGAGAGTACACGACTAATATCTACACTGACTCAGAAGAAAGACACTTTTCACGACCGCCCAACAATCTGCTAAGTGAAAACACGTGTCCGGAGCTCAGGCCCTGCCCGTGAGGGGTCCGAGGTCCAATGGGAAGCAGGTGCTCCACTTTTTTGCCACGTAATACCCCATTTAGCCCCAGGGCCAAAGGTTATGCAGCTAATAGCTGCCTGGTGCAGGGCGGGGAAGAGCCAAGCACGAGGCCAGGCTAAAACATCTGGGACGTATTGCACATACTTGCAACATATGCTTCAGGTTCAATTAAAATGAGGCCTTGGCACATTTATTCATCCTTTTTTTACTCTGAAACCTTCCTCCAGTAAAAAAGGGCCTCCCCTGACCTGACCTTAATATTTTACTATTTGAGCAAACAGAAGAAGTAATGAGAGTGCAGGGTCTAAGAGAGAGAGCGAGAGAGAGAGAGAGAGAGAGAGAGAGAGAGAGAGAGAGAAGGAGAAAGACGTGAAATTCCACTTATATTCCGTTCACCCTTGAAACTACAGTGAACTTAACCGGTTTTGAAGGAACGGGACAGTGTCAGAGGAGTCATAATCAAGAGCACATAAGACAGGAGAGGGGAAGAGGGAAAGGGAAATGGGAGAAGAAATAAAGAAGAAAAATATCCCTTTTCAACTTTTTAGGCAGCTGAAATGAGAAACTGGCAGTCAGAAGGAGAAAAAATAGTTCAAATATGCGCACAGTGAGCTTTAGTATACTGTAGGTTTTGGAGTGTATGATCTAGAGGGTGCTTAGCGCCATAATGATCATAATCACAGATCCTCGACTTAATAACACTGTTATAAGACTTTCGCTAAATATGAAAACTAAACAGCGCGTTGGCATAGAGATAAAACTTCAAGAGTGAAATGGCTTTTATGATGTTGCGCCCCGTGACTAACGTGTGTTTGCTCTATGGGTTTGCCAGAGCAAATGAACACTGACCAGGACACCATATTAGGGTAATTGTAATTGTAAGACAAACATGATAGAAGCCGTCCAGACAAAACAAATGAAAACATGGGAACAATCACCACATGTGTAAGCCTAATTTGTTTCAACTTCAAACCAGGTTCACCTAATAATACATGACACAACTCTGCAAGGAGCAGCTAATAATCAGTACCCTGACCTTATTTATCTGTCTATATACTCAGATGAGTACATTTTCTTGACCTACCTGCTTTCTGGTGAGAACGTGAGATTTCTCAATCCAAAGTTACACACACTTACTGCACAAAAGTGTATAATGTTAAAGTTATATACAACATTATAGTTGTGTGTACAATTAAAACACATCTTTATCTTATTCACGTTACCATTTACAGTACATTTCACTGTTCTTACAAATCACAATTTACAGATTACACCAACCCTTGTTTCATGAACCGTCAGTAATCTGACTCCATGCTATGGACATTCTGAAGGAGACAAAATATCTTAATTCACCAACTTAATGTGGTTACTTCTCAATCTTCCACTTCAATTCCCCGTCACAAGCATCAGCTCGGTCTTCCCATGCTTTCGGCCTGCTATTAATTACCCTTCAATGGCCCAAAGAAATATCAGAAGCTCAACACTGGGACTTTCAAACCAGGTTTATTTATGGCTGATTCGTTTACCTTTATTCTGGGCTTGAAGAAATATCTTAGTGGTTCCTTGGACCGTTTGAGCTCTTAGTTTGAACGGAAAACCCACAGCTGTCAACCTGAACTATTTGTGATGTTCTCGAAATGTCAAAGCTCAGCAAGAGAAAACTTTCATGAACTGAACCTTGAGCATAAAAAAAGATATGTTACAACTTTCATTTGATCTGAAAATATAAAAGTAAAATATATATTTTTTTCTTTTTATGCAATTACAAGGTAAATATTTGAAAATGAAACTCTGTCAAAGACACCTTGAGGGCCATCTGAATCTAGGGGCATTCACTAATATTTTGTTTAGCCAGCCATCTAACCGTGAATCTGCGCCAGACCGCAAACTATAGGCCCCGTGAGTGATAATTACCTTGTCATCTCTGTCAAAGTCCTCATCCTCACCCTCCAGCAAATCCTCCACTGCTTGCTGATGAGCGTGAAAAAGAAGAGAAACAAATGGGAATCAATTTCATGTGCACAAGGTCTAGCATTACTACATCCATAAAGAAAGCTATTCTTTGTGAGAGACAGTAAAGCTTTGGAGTATCACCCTCACCCTAAGCCCATCACCTCTATCATCTTGACCATGAGGTTAAAACTTCACTTAAACCTTCCGCTTGGACACAGTGGTAAAATATACGCTTCCAAGACCACAAGACAAGTAAAGTGTCCTCCAACCCCCTTAACCAAACTTACGGCCACTTCATTCTCCTTAAAAGACGCCCAACGAGGAAGAAAAGTGATGGACATGAACGTCAATAGGACCCATCTTAACAATCTGTAATGAATGTAAGCTGAATTGTAGTTGTGCTTGGCAGCCATGAAAACTCAAGGTGAACCAATATTATGCAGGCTAAAGAGGTTAATTATGTTCTCCTGTTTAGCACTGCAGAACAGCCAGATGTGTAGTACAGCCAGATGTATAGCACAAAAGATCTTTCCACTCAGTATAATCTGTTGTAAGAAACTGGACTTGAAGAACCTTGAAAAAATTGCATTCATAGAGGTTTCGTGCGTGACTATTCAGTTAATTTAAGTGTCAAATAACCTTTGTTCGGTTACACATACGAGTCTCCAGAGAAAATCAGGATGCCTAAAGAAATCCTGTTCTCCTGTAAATACCTATTTTAGTCTGTAATACACTTGTAGGCCTGCATTGTATATAGATTTTCAAATGCAGGTAAAAGAACTTGATTGTAAATCTAGTGGACTTGAGTTCACTAACTTTATTAATAAGGAAATATTTGGACACATTATTTTTTTCTAAATCTTTTCACATATTTTTTCACATAATCAATATTAAATTATTATTTTTTTTACTCTCAATTCAATTCATTTTTATTTGTATAGCGCTTTTAACAATGGACATTGCCCCAAAGCAGCTTTACAGAAATATATATATATTTAGGATATAGATTTTAAACATATGAATTTATCCCCAATGAGCAAGCCAGAGGTGACGGTGGAAAGGAAAAACTCCCCGAGACGACATGAGGAAGAAACCTTGAGAGGAACCAGACTCAAAAGGGAACCCATCCTCATTTGGGTAACACCGGATAGTGCGATTATAAATAAATAATCCCTTCTATAAAGTCTATAAATGTGCTAAATAGTGCAGTTGTGTAAGCAGGAAAATTCATTTCAGTTTTTACATGAAGTCTGTTTTGTTGAACTTCTCCAGTGTTCACTGATGGAGACTTGAGTGCAAAACTGTTTGCGGTAATTGCAGTCCTAGCCATCATAGCATAACTGTTCATATGAAATGAAGTCCAAAGCCATCTTTATGGTTTTTAAGTGGTACCATCCTCAGTAATCTCAATGATCTTTAGGCAAAAATCATTCATCAGAATATTTCTGGAAAAAAAAAAAAAACTGCATGTCCCAGGAGCATCACATATATTTTAGATATTTTAGATACATTCCATATATATATTACATTCATATAAGACCTTTTAAGGAGCTAAAAATAAAAAAAATAAAAATAAAAAACTGAATTCCCTCAGATTTTTCTCTGAGTAACATTTCCCATAACAGGTTATTGCTCATGGGGCTCAACAGTTAAGTTGAAAAGTTTGCATTCCCCATGGTTTCTGGGTGGGGGAAAAAAAAAAAAAAACCAGAAAGGAGTTTTGTCTTGACCGTCCCAGTCTCCTGACCTTAGTTGAACTCAGTATATTACATCTGAGTTTTAACAGATATGTCAAGATAAATTGGCAAAGATTGCTCATGGATTCTGCATAGCACAGAGATGTCAGGTAGTTTGGGGCAGAAATATTTTACAACTTAGAGGATCCAAATGTTGCTCAGAGAATACACAAAGAGCCCAGGTATAACAGTTATTATGATTATTATTGAATATTTCTTTTTATGATAATGATTAAGAATACTCTGTGAAACATGAAATATTTAGAAACAAGTATACTTTATGTAAAAGACCGTAAAATATCACAAAAGAACGAATGATTCCTAGTTCCAAGAACAAAAAGAAAATAATAATAAAGTATGAATTAATCATTAAAATTGTGTCTATGGAAAATATTATAAAGTGTGATGTATGTATTACACTAAAAGAACCCATAATATGATAAAACGCAAGGTCAATGAATGAATGGGGAAAAAAAATAATACTGTCTGTACTGATAATGCAGAGGGATTAATTATTCACACGCATCCCATCGTAATTTACCAAGCTGGAGGAGCCAGTACAGAGGTGCAGGCACAAATATCAGGCAGTGTGCTGGCAGACATATAAAGAGTTTATCTCGGTCAATTGAAAACACTCCATCAAGCATGTGTGGCCCCTGGGAGCCCAAAAAGAGTCCATATCACATGCCTATTTTCATTGCCGGAGGAGGGAACATGCACAGATCATTATTTCTCTTCTTGGGGCTCGTCTTGTCAATCGCACATCAAAAGCTTCAAGGTCATATGTGGGCTATTTACATAAGGCAATTTCTACAAATACCCCCCTCCCCACCCCCATCCCCAAATCTACCGAGAAGAGCAATTTCTTTTTTTTTTTTTTTTTGACTTTCCACATCGCATAAATCAGTTTTCTGTGACATCCAAAAATTGTTACTTAGCAAACAATAGCTTTTGTTCCTTTGTCTTGGCTAAAAGGCAGAGTGCATGCTGCCATAAGCCTCTTATGTAAATGCTGCTAGAGGCAGAAACAAAAGGAGGGTTCAGGAGAGATGGAGGAATTGCTAGGAGTGAACTGATGATGCTTTGTGCTAAAGGGTGTACAAATCTACCAGAGTAATGTGGTTTCAATAGCAGGGTTAAGTAGAGGCTAGTCTCGATTATTTGAGAGAAGAAGACAATCAATCATGCTGTGCAAATTGAGCATTTAGCAATCAATGAAGAGCAGAAAAAGCATTTTTGAGGGAAAAAAAACAAGGTCATGAATCAGTCAGAGTGGGTCTTTTACTGACAGCCACTGAGAGAGAGAGAGAGAGAGAGAGAGAGAGAGAGAGAGAGAGAGAGAGAGAGAGAGAGAAAGCAAGATCCTCTGCAGTCTGGCCTTTCAGCTAGCACTGGCACCATCCCCAGCCCTGCTCTGTGACATCCATCTTGGCGAGTTAATGCACTTTTTCTCTCCTCCACTATCAGCAAAGGAAGAACTGTGCTATCTGTGCTTTTAATTCTAACCTTCACCATGACAGGTGCGCCGGGAATAGACGCCCAAGCCAGACAACCCATCCGACATGAAGATATATACTTTCATTTTTTGCCCCAATCCCTCTCCCCTCCTCTTGCTCCTCTTTGAAATGGAAGACATCTCTAGCGTCTCCAGCTGCTCGGGGCATGGTCCTGCTTTGTATGCGGCGTGTGGATCAGGGGGACCCGGGAGAGCCCAGGCCTGGAAGGCTGATAAGGACTCTCGCCGGAGCACCTCCAGCCCAAACAGCCTCTTCACAGGCTGTCAGAGCACTGCTGGTCAAAGGGAGGGCTTGTGCTCATGCCAATGTTGGCTGACTCTGGCTTGACCCCTGCAGAGTCTGAAGTCAAAGACTGGTGCTACTGGCAAAAGAGGTAGATTGTGAGGAGAGGAGCACTAATTGGTCAACGTATTGATTTAGGGGAAGAATAAACACTGTTTTTGCCAATCAGACTTGGTTGCGTAATGCAGTTATGTATGCTAAGAGAGCAAAATAGGCTAAGTAATAGGAGGTCAGACTCAGTGCTGTTCTGTGCGGCAGAGACACTTTGTCTCTTTAGGGCTGATCTTTACAAGGCAAACACAATGATCAGAGGACTGCTGAGTTTAGTGCCGCAGTTCAGAAACATGCCAGGGTCATGTAGTCCCACAAGTAAGAAGCCTCATCATAGCTTTTCATCCCATGGCTTACATTCAACTCTAATCTGTTGCACGGTATAGACCCTGAGGATACCTCAAAAACACAGTCAGTGTTCTGTAAACAAAACCCTGCCAGCAAGAAACACGGCTGCATCAACAACAACAGCAGCAGCCATGACAAAGATGTGTAGATCATCCACATTGTTAGCAAAATCTCAGGTACAAAAGTTCACAGGGATGAAGTGTAGGGAGCTGCCAAAGTCGCTTCTCTCCTCGCTTCAAACCTCGCCTGTGAGCGACTCGGAGCCACACTGGCACGGGGGAAATCAGCGGGGCAACAAACGCTGCCAGTTCAAAGTGACGTGACCTTTTGATTTTGTCACCTGTCAGGGGCTGGCACGGAGGAGCGGAGGCATGTCTGCCAGGCACACGAGATTCGACGTCTTGTTGGCGGGAGTGCATCGCTGGAAGAGGTGGTGGCACTGAGGTGGATTAAAGGCCCAAAAAAACCGCTCCCCTTCTCTTCCTCATCTTCCTCCTCCTAGTCCTCCTCCTCTCTTGGCCCTGCCATCACACACCCCTTTTTTTCGTGTGCCATCCCAGTCGACTCAGCCCACAGCCAGAGCACCAGGCTGAAAGAAGAGCTAGCATGGAGCACGATTGAGAGACAGGCTCTCATTTAGTTTCCCTTTATATTTCACTGTGCAGTGATTGACACTGGAGGTGGGCTTGACAGGCTCCACATTTCCCCCCAGAGCAACCCACCTGTACCAGAAGACGGTAAGGAAAAACACAGCCTATCCTTTATTCATGAAGCTCCATCCAAGCGGTTTGTTTTTCAAATTACACACACAATGGAAAAAAAACAGACAAAGCACAGCTCAAACCAGACAAAACGAAAGTGAGGGAAACTGAAAAACTTTATTCAAGTACCTGTAACAATGTACAAGAGTGCAGCTTCTTGCTGAGTGATTCAATAAAAATACACTTGGTTTAAATCATGACCACATGCGACTTTTTCTCAAACGATGAAATATATACGATATTGAAGCAATAGGTGTCGTTTATCGTGCTGCTCTTTCGCTGGTCACGTGAGATGATGGCAGCTTGTTCCACGTTGACGTCAGACGAGAAGTCGGACGGGGTGATGGATCGATGACAGGCTTCTCCCTGAGATCAAGCCTCATGGGAGACACTGAAGCTTCAGGTCTTCCAGCTGACTGTTTACATCACAGTGTTTAAAACAATGCACAATCCCAAAGGTGGCATCACAGCCACTTTCAGTGGGTTATGTAGAATTTGGAAGCAAAACCACATGGAAATATGGTTTTAAAAAAATAAATAAATAAATAAATAAATAAAAATCCTTGTGGCATAGTCGGACCCTGTCTTGAATATCTTTGTCACTGCTTTTAGGTATATGCAAATATGGAAGTCCTTTGTTTCAAAATGACTTACTAAAGTGTGAGAAACATGACGGCATCTACCACGTATTCCTATACACGCTTCATTTCAGCGACATGAAAAACAGCCAGAAATAAGACACAAAAGAGAGACAAAGGCATGAGGAGTACATTATCCTTGCCCTCAAACCACTGACAAGGTTACTGAGAAGTACCTTAAAATGCTTAATTGCATACAGGCTGGTGAAAGAGATGTCACTATGTTTCTCCAGCTCTGGCAGAATTTGCTATAATTAACACCTTTGAAACATCTGGTAAAGTGTTTTCCGGGCCAGTGGATTCAGCAGCGTGGGTCTTTCAGGGCCCGCCACGGGCCCTGCTCCTCTCAATTCCAACTGAGCTGTCCAACGCTTGACTGAACCCAAGTGGTCATTATAAAGCCCCACCAAAACCTTCCAGGTCTCCAAACAAACTGAACTGGAAGCTGGGGGTGGAGGGGAGGTCAGTGAAGGCACTGAGATCACTGGCTCTCTACAGGAAATGGGCCAGACACTGACAGGTAATGTCAGCCTGGTTTGGGTTGCCAAGTTGAGGACAATTCCAACCATCACCAGTAGGAGTCTCCTTTATAACCACTGTAATATAATGGGGGATCCTAATTGTGTAGAGAAAATTCTGGCTTTTACAATGTTCGTTACAGATCAACAGGGTTGGTCTACATTTGTTTCTGATGACTGACAGACCTGGTCCATTTTTGTTCTGATGATCGACAGGCTCGGTTCAGAAGTCATGATCTGTCTGACTTGCATCCAAAGGTGGTGGCACCCCCTCTGAACCCCTAATTCATCCTCATAATATCCATTCATTGCGGCTTGGAAATTCGTCTCTAAGGAACCAAAGGAGCCTACTTATACAGTTCTCAGACCTGCTGAACATCTTCCATTTGGAAACACCAGTTTGAGAGTATACTCTGGTGTTTAGAGCATAGCCTTCCCAGATGGTAAAAAGAGCTTTTAACAATAACGGGCTCTGACAGAGAGGTCAGGTAATTGGTGGAGGGGTGGCATGGAAAGCACAGGGAAAGAATACGAGAGTCAGGGGTCAGCTGACTACAGGTTAAGAGTTGAGCTAGCATGTCAACCCTTGAGGTAACAATCCTCTTCAATTAAATGACAGCTGAAAGTGGGAGTTTTTTTTTCCCCCTGAATACATTGTGGTCATATATGATAAAAACATATTCCGATTCTGCATAAGTCTTCCTCTTGGCTTGGGGCTAAGTGCTCATGTCTTCCAAAGAGAATTACCCTTTTACAGGCTTTTGAAAAATCATAACTTTCCAAATGTTGACATTTGGCGAAGGGCGATGGTTTAATTTTACATGTTGTTTAAAGCAACTGGCAGTGGCTAGGTCTTTCCTTCTTTCTCTTTTCCTGATTATGTCAGAGCCATGACTTTGGTTTCATGAAGCGGAAACCGCACAGAGGAAACCACATAACTAGAAGTTAATTCCACGGCACATTTATAAGACTAGGAAAAGCTGTTGAACACAAAAATGGAGGACCCTATATATATATATATATATATATATATATATATATATATATATATATATATATATATATATATATATATATATATATATATATACACATACATACACATACATACTTATAGTGTTTGTTTTTGCATGTTTATATCTTCATTGCATTTTTAATAGCCTATATTTATTGCAACATGGCCATATTACAGTGGTATTGGAATCAGCTAAATAGACTCGCACACAAACAAAACAGCATGGGGGGTTAGTCGTAAAATACTGGGGAAAAGATTTACACAGCATGCATCAACAGCCCTTCTAAATTAAGAATTATATGGTAGGCTGACTAATTCAGAGATGCAATAGGTTTTCCATAAAGTTGGAAGGATATGAAGAGTTCCCAGTGGTAAGAAGTAGAGAATGCAGTAAGGGGATAAGTGATGAAGTCTCATGGCAGTTTGTTGACTGGGAAGATGCTTCTCACCTCTGCAGTCATCAGATATGAGAACATGCCATCTAGCCGGCGGCATGCGACTGTCACACAAAACATACACATTCTACTAAGTGTAACTTTCAATATGAGTGCATTCTCATTCATATTCATGTTATGGGACATAATATCCCACCCAGGTGCTTATACTGATATATCTGGATATCACAGAAGCCTATCGGTAAGCCTCACAGGCTGGGCAGCTCTTTAACTCTCAGTGAGAGGCAGGCTGGCCACTGCGTCGTAGCAGCCTGCACTTATGTGTCAGTGGGTTTAGTAGAGAGTTTAGACAGAGCGCTATTTGAAATTATATCCTGCCAACCACCAGGAGCTTGGCACCGCTACTCAAGAGACAGAAACATGAATGACAAACTTTTATTAGGGGAATATTTTGAAAGCTTGTCGCTTAACTGAGCTCCAGACTGGTCTTTTAAATGGAACTTAATAAACAAATAAATAAATAAACCAGAAAGATCCGATTTTGGACAGCAGGATCACTTGATGAGTAACAACGTAGAGGTAAAACCCTGCACAGAAAATATTATAACTGACATAAATAACATTTAATAGCTGTTGATAACATATCAGTTGCATGTAAATGTGTGAGTGAAAAAGCATGTCCAAAAGTCAGAAAGTATTATTAGAATTGTGAAAAATGAAAAACAAAGAAAGGAAATATCTGGAATATTCAGTATTCAATATTCTGCACTATTTCTGCATCACAATTTAATTGTAATCAAATTTGCGATACCTTCGTACAAAAGGCCAGAATTTATCCTTTACCTTGAAGCACACGTTCAGATGATACTCCAACTAATTTGATTTAAAACTGATTGTCAGGTTTTACACAAATATACGCATACACAAGGACGAGCCCCATGTTCAAATAAAAAAATTTTTTAAAAAAACAAAAAAACACTTCAATTCCTTCCCCTGGAGTTTATAATAAAGTAACTTCCTTTTCTAAATGACTGTGAGAGAGAAAGTGGCCAAGCTCATCAGTGGGTTTCAGTTTAATGAAAAGCAGACCCCATGTGTATGTGCTTGTGTGTGTTTGTTTATTGTGTCAGTGAGCGGAACTCTCTCGCTCTTGCCAGCCCCACGAGTGGCTCATCTGTTGTGGTTACAGTCGTCAAAATGCAGAACAATAGAGTATAAGAACGACTGAGGGCTCGCGGGGACGTAGCTTTCACATTCTTCGTGCGTTTTATATCCACAGCTCCCAGAGGTACGGCCTTTGACCCGTTACCTGGTTTTGAATCCTTGACTCCTGATCCGGATTAGTTTACAGTTACCAGAAACACAGAACAGCACATTGTATAAATGTGTGGAATAAATAATGGCACGCTTAACAGTTAACGCCAGACGGATAGCACAAGCAAACAGGTAAACAGGTATTAAGCAGAGGTCTGTGTATTGCCCGACTATGCAAATATAGTCTTTAACTTCGAGCCTCTTCCTTGTTTGATTTATTAGTAGAAATTAAAGCAAGCGGAGATAAATGTATAGATGAAGTGAATAGGCAGGTAAATATATAAAGGAGATTTCTGGCCCTGGTTTCAGAATTTTTGCAAACAATGTCGCCATCTACAGGAAAAAAAACAGAGGAGTCATGTTGAAAATGAACTGATCTCTCCTTCCACTGCACATTGTTTTGTTTTTGTTTTAAATCTATTAATTTGTTGTTGTTTTTTTAAGTTTCGTTCATTTTGACAGACATACATGATACGAAAACTCAAAAAGAACAATAAAGGGAATTCTATGAGGAAAAATATCTCCAGGACACCCAGAAAATATAGCTCTTATATCTTATACAGCATATTTCTATAAAGCGAAATCATTTTGGAAAGGTTTGTCTCATGTTAAAATAACATTCCAGCGGGTTTTGGAAAAAGCAACAATGTGATATTTTTCAGTGTAGTTGCTAATGAATATTTAAAGAAAATATACAAGCAGAGAGCATCACTATTCAACACTTTTTAAAATCATTTTCGCATGATAAAAAAAAAATTGAGACAAGGTATGAAATAGATTTTTTTCAATGAAATGAAATCAAATCATAAATTGAATTAAAAACGATTAAATGAAATGTGAAATGTTATCTGACTTCTGTAAATAAATTGTTAAATAAATAAATTGACCAAAGGTTCTTTAAGATGCTGCAATTTATAGGACAGTTTTATAATATCGAATATTTAAAATTCAAGCAAATTCAATCAAGATCTTACAGTCCATACAACCGAACCTACTTCATCTATAAATAATATTAAAACCTTATACATAATTATAGTATACTGTCTTTCAATATTAAATGACTCCGACATCCACGTTGAATAAATTGCACTATACTTCAGACATAATTGAATTCTAATCCCAATATATAATTTGAATCATTTATAAATGCATATTTAGCATTTTATAATAAATGTTCAATATTCAATACGACTTGATTTTTAAACCGAAATTAGTTCACACTTTTGAATGTAGCTAGTTTTTTTTTTTTTACTATAATTAAAAGAAAGAGAAGATGTGTGCGTGTAAAAGGCTGAGATGCCGCTGAAGCCAGAATGCAGGTTCACTCACCACGTCTCCCTGTCTGCTGTCCTTTCCCGAAGCGATGAGGACGTAATTCCAGGCCAGCAGGAACAGCAGAGCCAGCGGGATCATGTAGAGCTCAAAGTTCCACACCACCACTATGAAGAGCTGTCAAGATGGACAGAGAGATGGAGAGAGAAAGATAAGACTAGACGTGAAAGAGCAGAACAGTGGAAAGGACGCACTGGACATTTCTCTAATTAGGCATATCGTTTAATTTTCTCATTACAAAGCAGGCATTATTATTATTATTATTATTATTATTATTATTATTATTATTATTATTATTATTATTATTTTTCCTAACAGGAAAAAATCACTTACATGGAGTTCCATACAAGTTACATATAACTGTGCAACTTTAATCGCAGAGTTTTAAATTATGTTACTGGCTCGAAATGTAATAAAATAGCACATTCTTATTCAGCAAATATTCAATATACTTTAATATATTCTTCATTTTATTCTAGTCAGGGTTACGATAGATCTGGAGTCTATCCCGGGAACACTGTGTGTGAGGCATGAATACACCCTACGTAGACATATTCAAAGACAGACACAAAGGGGTAATTTAGTGTAGCCAGACTACCTACAGACAGGGAGGTGTGAGGAAACTGGAGAACCCTGAGGAAACCCAGATGGAGAACACACGAAACTTTGCACAGACAGTAACCCAAGTTCGGGTTTCAACCAGGGACCCTGAAGCTGTGAGTCAGAAACACAATGCACCACAGTGCCTCCACAAAAATGATCCAATTTTTTATTTAGAATTGAAATCATATTTGAGCAGGGCATATCTATGTTTGCGATTTGAGAATGCGGCACACAATTCTGCCTTCTCCTAAAGTAGTCCACTCGCACAATACAGGAACACTCAGTATATTCAGAACCAAACCGCAGACAGACCGCTGGCCTTCCGGTGAACTACAGCGGCGTGCCGGATACCGCACACAGCTCTCAATGACCAAATGTTTACACTCCATTCCTCCGCTGAGGAACACAGGCTGCAGCTATACAACAATAACCCACTACACCACTGCTTATTTCTGTAAATAAAGCAGAATACTTTGAGCCTCGGCCTTGCCGATTATCTTATCAATTTCTACGCACAGCAATTTGTGAAGCTGCGATATTAATTCGTGACCACTCCAGGCGATCGGCTGAAATTGATGCGTGCCATATAGCGCATTCGAATGAATGCGCTCCTTTTTAATTAGCGAAAGCAGACAATAAAAAAAAATAATAAAAGAAATACGCAAGCCCCAACTTAGGACTCCATCCATGTTTCATCGTAATAGCTATTAATCAAAACCCACGGTTATGCCGAGGAAAATGTAACTGCTCATCAAAAAAGCAACCGGCCTAAGATGAAAATTTCCGCACGCTGATTATTTTGGTGAAACATATTTACAACTGCATATGAAGCACAGCAGGGTGTGACAATTTCATTCACCCATGATAATAACGAATATGGCAGAATGAAATAGCTGATGAGTTATGATGTTTACTACAATGAATATTAACACAATGTAAATGCAATATTGTTGCAGAGCACAATATATATATATATATATATATATATATATATATATATATATATATATATATATATATATATATATATATATATACTAATCAGACAACTAGTCAGTTTTCAAGCTTTTAAAACTTTATATTAGAAAACTCATGCTCTGTACGTAGCTGTGAGGATCCCACAGTGCTAAGTGGACTCCTACTGATAACCCTAACCTTTCTCTCTTAACAAAACACACACACACACACAGACACACAGACACACACACACACACACACAGAGGTGCAATGGTACAGAGAGGGGTCAGCAATATGGTCATTCATGCTCCAGCACCATCCATTACTGCCCTGTATGAACACACACCAGCAGAAGTGAACACACACACGGACGTATGCGTAGAATGAATATTTTAAAATGATAATGATAGTTAGATCTATTATTATCCACTTAGGGGTGTATATCTGAAGGAAAAAAAAAAAGTTGAGTCTTTATGTACCATGTAGGACAGCAAAACAAAGATATACATGATGAATAATAGATGACTTTGCCAAAGCATTGCATAATGCTCAGAGCAAAATAATTCCTGTACTGAGAGTGAATGTAGTGTGTGATAGCGAGCAGAAAAAAATACCCCATATTACTGTTCTTTAGGGGTTTTTTTTTTCTTTAATAAAGAGGTATTCAGGGAACAGAGAAGAATCATTTTCAATAATTCAACAAGCTTTACAGGCGTGCACACACACACACACACACACACACACACACACACACACACACCACTATATTTTTTCCTTTGCATCATTCACGGCTCTCTGTTCATTCTCTGAATGGATTCAGCATTGCTTAAACCTTCCGTGAAACATCCCACTCTTTGCAGCAGTACAGGGATGTTAACCATGTTTATTCCTTTTGTGCTCTAAATCTCAGTGTGCTGCAAAAAGAAAATACTATGATATTCAATTCGGGAGAACAACATTACCAAATAAATAAATAAATAAATTTACCCTTCCTGCAAAAGCAGCAAAACAAAATCTTCAAAAAATAGCCTAAGGTAGAAATCTCCTACTGCATGAGATAAGAATAAGAAACATATGAGGGGAAATACGTTTCATATTTAATTACTTATTATTATTATTATTATTATTATTATTATTATTATTATTAAATTCCCCTTTTTTTCAGATATTTTTTGGTCTAGCAAAATATAAGATATTTATTTATTTTCTTGTATATTTAATCAAATGGATTATACATATATCTTTTCTACCAAACTTTATCATAATGTCATAATAATTCATAATACATATTATAAATAAATAAATATGTATATTTTGTATATAATTTAACGCATTTTTATTCCATTTCTTTTTAATCACCCAAAGCCCACAAATTAATATACACTCCTAATGAATCGTTTACAAATCTCTCACTTACAAAAGCAAATGGCAGTTCTTTGTCTCAGCTCCTCAGTGTCCATCTTGTTTTCATATGTCTGGGCAGTTATTTAACCTGTCGCTGGACGCACTCTGTGGAGTTCGGATTTTAGCTGAGGGCCAGAGCTTGATTGACGGGCAACGTTAGTCGACACCTCGACCGCTCGGAGGTGACCCTTCTCCCTTACACACAGCCCGATGCCCAGACCAGGGGCCTCTAAAGACCCCCTCACAGGGGAGAGAGGAGAGCCACAACCCCCCCCCCATAAAAAAAAAAAAAAATCCCAAAAACCATACTGAAAGAAAGAGGACAGAAACCGAATCTGCGGACGTACGACTGCAGGCTTTGTCAGAGTGCATCCAGGTAAGTCATAACAGCCTCCGACTGTTCAGCGCCTCGCTTAGTCAATTCCCCGTGTGGGTTTGAACTCGGGTCCAGCGCACAGACTGTTCAGACCATCACACCTGCACCGAGTCTCCCGGTGTCCTCTCAGTAACACAATACGCAATGAAAATCATCTTTTTTTCACCCTACTGTGTGTTCCTGTTTCAACACTGGGAATATCTGAAAAGGTAATGTGCAGGACAACTACAAAATTAAAACATTTCTTCCCACAGAGCCTGTCATTTTTTTATTTTTTTATTTTTTTTAAAGTATACCATCATAGTAGATTTTTATAGCTTCGCTTTTAGACTGTCCCTCAAGATAGAAACTTCAGTAGGAATTCCCTCCACTTTATTACTGAGCGCTTATAAAATACAAAAGTAAACATCCTTATAAAAAGTGAGGCGCCAATAAAAATCCAAAAGCGGAACCTCTTTACCTTTCAACAAGCTTAAGTTTCTAATTGCTTACTTTCAATTCCCAAGATATAGTCATCTAGTTAAAAGGGACATGTTCATCTTCACTATAATGTGTGATTATTAGTTTTTGAAACAGTCCTTGTTTTCCATTAACACAGCTCTGTGTTTAATCACTGTAGCACTACTTGTTCATTTTAGCACATATAAGTAAGCCGCAGTCATTATCTTCATCTCCGATATGAAGCGCTGCTAGAGTGATTTAAATATTAATTCGATTTTAAAGATCAGTCATAAAAACTCATGATGAAGTAGCAAAACTATCTCTCTGGTTTTGGAGAGAAACGTATAAAACAGCCAAGTGTTTCAAATTGTCCTCAATTTTTTTATTTTTTTATTTTTTTATTTTTTTTTGGAGAAAAGAGTGGACTCGACAGTTCTGGCAGCCGATTTTAATATCGTTTTGGCACTTGCAGTTATGGAGTAGGGGTATGACCACTTTGGAGAATGCATTTGAGAATTAGCACATTAAAAGTGTGTTACCAACACACCCCGCAACAGCTCTTCTACTTGGAATTCAGAAATTGAGTCATCATAGTGGTGTTGATTATTTTAAATGGTGCCAACAGTGGAGAGAAATATGCCAAATGAGAGGCTGATTATGGACGTCAATAACTCATGCAGGGCTTTTTTGGCTAAGCTTTTTTTTTTTTTTTCTTTTGGAGGTTTTTGTTTTTTTTTTTTTTTCCAGGAGGGATGCTCGCTCCTGTTGAGCGATGCTGCACTGCCACCTCCTGGCATTCATCAAAAGTGGAGATTTGTCAACATGCACTCAACCTTTGTGGGGATTTATGAAAATGGATGTTCATTATGTGTGTTAAATAATGTAGCTGTATCAAATACTTCATTATTAATGATTTATTTGAGGAACAGCGATAGTTTATTATGCTTGAATGCTCAGATTTGTATTTTTTTGTTGTTGTTGTTTTTTGTTTTTTTGGATTATCATTTCTGTAGGAAGATCACGGTCAGTCCAGCATGCCCTTGTTAATGTTAGTGCTTACAATTTACCTAAACTGAAAAAGTGTGACACTGAAGGAAACAGTGTAAGGTCTAACAAACACACACACACACACACACACCATGACACATTTGTTCCTCTCTCTCTCTCTCTCTCTCTCTCTCTCTCTCTCTCTCTTTCTCTCTCTCACATTCTTTTTTTTCTTGGATGGGTTTATTTTATCTAAATGCAAAGCAGGTGAGGGCTGCTCCAGTTTCCTGTAGCAGCAGCTCTCTTGTCCTAGCTCTCCCACTGATAAGAGCCCTACTTTACCCCACATGAAAGCACCGGGTATCATTTTCTTACCTCCTCCTTCCAATAAAGCCCCCACAGCCAGAACACACACACACACACACACATCCGTGCAGCGCTCCTATTCCCCATGCACAATACCTGCTCTATTTGCTCCCAATTCAAGGCCAAATTGCAGCTAAAGTTACAGCAAATTTGTTTGGAGGAAGAGTTGGTGAGGCTTGTCCACTCCAGGGAGCACCGGGGTTCAGGGTGGGGAGAGCTGGCATGAAGCGGCCTCTCTGAACCCGACACCGCCGCTGCCCACAACGGGCCACTTTCACACGGCACGGATGGGTGTCAGCGCGCTCGGCTTACAGGTGTTCAGAGAGGGAGGAAGAGTGTGTTCCTTTTGGATAGGCATACACACAAACTCAGGCTTTGTAATTGTTGGAGGTTGTGTGGTCATGAATGGCTGGCACTTTATCACTATATGTGCGTGCGTGTGTGTGTGTGTGTGTGTGTGTACATCCACACATGAGGGTACTCCAGCTCAGACAAGAGGCACAAGGGTTTGTGACACACTACAGCAAATGTGCAGTGAAAGTTCTTGACTTTGCAAGTGTTGCCAGAAACCAAACAACAAAGTGGCAACCTAAAAAAAAATCATAAAGCTGTGGCAAAGGCGCCGACCTAAAAATACCAGAATAGCAAATCAGAAAGCTCGCTTCACTTCACCTCACAGCCATTTTCATGTGCGCGGTGCGAGTGTTTCTTTTGCTGTGGCTAACCTTTTTGTATAGGAGAAGCTAAGGATTTTGCAAAACCTGAATAATACTGAGTAATATCAACCTGAAGTCAAAATCTGTCCCAGCTATAAAATCAAGTTTAAAAAAAAAAAATTATTAAAGAAAAGGAAAACTTTTACACAGGAACATTGAGACTACAAGTATAAAGTAATATGACTACGATATTTTGCATCAGAACTGGGATATATGACTATACGATATTGATCTTATTATAAATTACATCACAGTATGTTTTTCTGAGAGCATTCGACTTTACACAGCACTGACCAACTTCACCCTTAAACCTGTTATTTGACTAGACTTCCTTATTGCACCATCTGCTCCCTTTTTTCCCCCCCCAGTAAAATCATCATTGCAACCCTGATATTTTTAACCTCAGTTTTTTTTTTATTCCGCACGCCTGTAATTACAAGTTTCCTATTAGTTTCACTGTAAACACTGAATAATGTGCTTTAACATGAATAGCTGAATAATAAGCTGGAAGTTTCATACTGGTTTGCTGAACATTGTGACACATATTGTGCATTGTGAAAATCTCTAAAAAAAAAAAAAAACAGTGTGAAATTATTTTTTGTTTGCCATATCCCCTCTGCGGCCCCTCCCCCCCTCCCCCTACATATTTTTTGACTTACATTTCGTCAAAAACAGACCTTGAAGACAAAATGCTTCGAATCACCATGCAAACATTTTTTTTGTTAAATATCAGCTAAACATCAGCGAAGAAGCAGGTGTGACCTCCTGTTTTTAGCACACTCTCTTGACATTTCTGTCTTTGGCATTTTCATTCATGCATTTTCTCCCCCCCCCCCAACAGCCAAGAACGTGTCGTCAAAAAATGTTGAACTTAAATGTTAACAGATCGATGCGGATAGCCCCTTCTAAACTGTAGCTAAATTAAAATGTGTCAAGCGGCAAATGTTAACGGTCGACACAGCAGTCCTTAAAGACACGTTAACGCTGCGATGGACAGATCCTGATGCATATTATGCGGTGCCACAGAGCAGGATTATCACGACCGTCCTGTTAGCATTCAGTCACACAGCACGCTTAAGAGAAGGTGTCCTTTAAGCGACAGCTCAGCTGTCCAATTATACTTCCTTTTCACTGTGTAGTGAGAGATTCACAGAGACAGCCTGCACCCTGACTGTATGCAGATAAATACACAATTTCACTGGTGAGTTTGCAAAATCTGGAAATGTTGTGATCTGAAAAACTATTTGAGTGAAAGCTGGGGACAGGAGCTGCTGGATCATCGCTGCTCTAATACCTGGCACACTTTACTTCACTCTGCATGGCATGCCAGTACCTCAAGGCCTGTAACAGTGTGTGTGTGTGTGTGTGTGTGTGTGTGTGTGTGTAAGGGTCCTTACAAGGAAGGCACAGATGCTCCTCTGAGGAGACTCCCACTCGAAGCAGCTGTTGATGTAGCAGCCAGTGTTAATGAGGAACATGATGCAGCGCCGCACTCGGTTAAAGTTCTGCAGTAGCAACTGAGGAAGAGAGACACGTGTCAGTCATGTGTTACATTCGAACCTATTGGACAGAAGTCAAACAAACAGACAAGGCAAAAACGTTCATATCCAATCTAGGGCTGGTCCATATCTAAGAAATGGTCCATATTTATATAAGAAAATAATGCACAAGGTGGAGGTGAAGGACATCATGACACAAAGTGGAGTGCTGTTTTCTCTGCCATTTAAAAAAAAAAAAATCATGATATGACTGCAGGAGTTATTTCATTTATACCATACTACTTACCCGCATTTATAAGTTTCGCTTACTTACAACTGAATTACTTATAAATTCATCAATATTTCCTGTAGAGAACTTTCCAGTCTTTTATTCCCACAGGCTAACAATATACAACTAAGGTTCTCTGAAGTTCCCATGTTATATATCTGTCTCACTAATTAAAACGGATCTTAAAATCAATTTTTGTTTGAAGCAAGTGCTCGATATGGTATGTGGAATTAATGCACGTTTAGAAATGCGAAGTATTTTGTTAGCCAGGGTGTAAGGCAGGGGTCGTCAGCTGGCATGCCAGAGTTCAGAGGCGGTAAGGTATTTCAGCACAGCAACTTAGTAAAAACTTATTATAGTAGCAATAATATAATATAAAAATACATTATAGTAGCACATTAAATAAACACATGGGAAACAAAACCGGATGCCATAGATCATGTACTCTAGGTTTAGAATCACAAACCAGCACCACTTCTGTAGCAGATCCTCAGTTCCAGTTTATCATATGCGCTCATGTCAATCATTTGACTGAAGGCATCGGACCTGAGACTTAGATACAGAGGTAGAGACATTAACCAGAGAGGGAAGAGTTCTCACAGATGTTTATAGATTTGTTTTATTTACCCTCTCTGGTGTGTTTAGTGAAACGATGACCTGCCTTTATTTATTTATTTATTTATTTTATTTTATTTTATAGAAAACTCTGTTTAAAGTTTAAAGACTATAGGTATCTCGTCTGTTCAGAATCCATGGGATTAGAATCATGGCAAAAGTGGTTACATGAAGCGCCACTACAAAACAGAACATCTCAATTGTCTTATTTACAGTCATGAACTAACGGTTAAACCTTTAATTGTAAATGTTGTCACCATTCAGTCATTAGTCAATAAGTGATAATCTACATCACTGTTTTCGTGATACTTATAACATTGTGATATATATCCCATATTGTAAAATATACTGTGCACATGTTTTAGGCAGCCTATTTTTTTTTAGTACAAACTTTTTTATTTTATGACGTCTACATCATCAATTCAGTACAAAAAAACGTTTTAGATTCCCGAACATTAGTTTTCTAGCACAACATTAAATGTTACAGAAAAATGTTTGTAGGTCATTAAAGAAAGCAGCGTATTACGTAAGAGACTCTTTTCAGACAAAAAGACACAATGAAGGCTGCTGGGTTTTGCTGCAAAAAAAAAAAAAAAAAAAAAAAGCGAGTGCGAAAGTCAAAGTGTCCAGAAGAACTGTGTCTGGTTCTGCAAGATGCTCAATAAAACTTACCAGCTCATTTCCTTATAAAACTGCACTAATTGTACCGGAGACCACTATTTTTATTTTTTTCACACCGAATATTGACTTTGTTTCATTTACTACAGTTTACTGCTCTTTACGGTATTTTTATTTAATATAGAAACATTTAATTTCATTATTTCGAAGGTCTTTGCTCCACAGCATTTCTTTGCATGTGCCTAAAACGTTTGCACAGTGCTGTATCTTCCAGTTTTCTAATATTATTTTTGTCATGTCGATGACCTCTAGTTATAAGGAGTTCGACGGGAACGTGATTGACTTTCCATTTGCCCACTTATCAATAAACCCTCTGAGACATGCTGTACAAACGGTGTTCGGTGTTAAGTATTTCTAAATCTGACATGAACTGTTATGAAGAAAACAAATTAACGAACTCATCGTGCCATACAAAACAAATTACAAAGCAGAAGATAAGTGTATTTTGGCAATTGTTATATTGCCATTTGCATCAGGGCATCTGGCATGCAAAATGAGGTAAATAAACGGAAACAATCGAGCCACACTTTGAAGTCCCAGTCGAGTTTTGGCAAATATTCAGAGACTGGAAAAGCACTATTGTCCCATGGTATTGTCATCTAGGAAAAATACCAGAAAACTGCACCAAGTCGAAATGGCTTTTCAATCACACCGAGAATCCAGCCAAGAGAGAACCAGAGGGCAGCTTATACCATTTTATATATTATATTATATTATATTTTAGAGACATAAAAGAGGAACATGCTGCCTTTTTTCTTTTTAACAATACAGCATTATTCATAATTCAGAATTAGACTGAACTCTAAATAATTGTTGTTGTCTGGTGTCGCTAGCGAGATGAAACGCGTGCAGTCGCATTATGGCTGCGACCCTACAAAGCTTTGATCATCGCAAATATCTGCGTTTACTTTGTCACGCTCTCAGACTCGCTCTACCTTTTAACTCAGCTGTTCTGCGTGCTATCTGGCTGACCACGCAGGTGTAAATGGGAGGTGAAATGAGTCACAAAAGTACTGGAAAGTACATACATAAAGCAATGCTGTTATATGACATTATAGAGAATATAAAAGCGCGGCAAAAGTACTGAGATGTCAACTCGGAAGTTAGAAAGAAAGGAAAAGTGTGTATGCTGTGTGGAGCCTTAAACTGTCTTTCATGCACACATTTATGTGAACGCGCACGTAAACACAACCACGTTTTAAAGAATGTCAAAGTGCAGAGTCTGCAGTTTTTCGGTGCTGCTCAGAATCCTTCCACTGTGCTGCAAACTGTGTGTGTGTGTGTGTGTGTGTGTCAGTGACAGGTCTGATTTGGGACAGCCCCTCCGATTCAGCTCTTTGTCCGAGGGGGACACATTGAGCAGGCCGACAATGAGGTGCATTGCTGCGGTGCCACCGAGGGCCAAACTAAAGGATGGCCAATCTACTTATGCACTCCCACAACTGACAGCATGACATTTCTATTCACCAGCTCCAGAGGAGAGAGAGAGAGAGAGAGAGAGAGAGAGAGAGAGAGAGAGAGAGAGTGACACTGCTGTCTATATTGTGCATCAACCACACACCACTCTGTGATTATCTCTGTGTTAATGACAATGATTTCTGATACCTGTTTGGAAACTCGAGGCTCTTCTTCGATATATTTCTGCTCGATGGGTATCAGCGTCCTAAGTCCCGCTTTAACCTGCGCACACACAACAGGTTATGACAAAAAAAACCCTTTTTCACTTCACTTCAAAATCCCATTCAAATAGACCGTCAGTACAGTAATGCTGATCGGCTACTCTTCCTCCATTTCACACGCTCAATGCCACACAGTCATGTGCTGCTCTCTCGCCTGCCACCTAAAATGGCGGCCACAACACACACACACACACACACACACACACACACACACACACACACACACACACACACACACAAACACACACAGAGACACCCACAAACAAAAGCCTAAGAAGAGAGAAGCCTTGGGTAATTAAAGAGAAAACAAGAATGAAGGGGACAGCCAGTGTTCAAGCGACAGGAATGGCCGTGCTGAAGCGAGCGGACAGAAAAAGAGAGAGAGAAGAGAAAGATAGCAGGAGGGGGACGAGTAAGAAAAAGAGAGAGGGACTTACAGCATTATAAATCACGTCTATTTCGAGAAAGATGACCCCTTTTGTTGGCCCTGTCAGCTCCTTGCTTTTCAAGGCGTAAGCTTTCCGTTCACCATTTTGGATCTGTGGGAGAGGGACATGACAGCCGTCTGTCTGGCAATACCCAGCTGAATACACTCGCCGCGTGACCTTTGACCCCCAGCTGCTGCATCTGACAGAGAGCCCAAAACAACTGTGGCGGCTCTGACAAGTACCTGTTCATTACGCCCCGACCACTGTCAGCCACAAATTAACTATCCTGGGGGATCAGCCTGGGAGCACACATTACGCTCTCTAGCTTTTTTTTTTTTTTTTTTTCTCCCCCTTTCATTCTTTTTTCATGATTTTTTTTTTTTTTTTTTTTTTTTTTTTGGAGGGGGTTTAGTTTTATCACACTCTTCAGAGCAGAGTAAAAATCTCAGTGAGAGTCTTATGCAATTTATTTGTAGATTCTACCACTTTTATATACTAAGTATTCTTATATTTATCAATTTCATTTAGGTGAATACTCATTATTATTATTATTATTATTATTATTATTATTATTATTATTATTATTTTTAATTTAGTCAGTACTGTATGCGGAGTGAAAGAGACTCAGGACTCACACTTAGCAGCGGAATAGCAACTTTGCCCAGGAAGTCAGCGCTTCGGTCCCGATCTTCGTCGTAGACCGTAACCTCCAGCACGGAGTGGATGTCTTTCACGTTGCTGATGGAAAGAGAAAAGTCGAGCCGCGTTGGGAATGGAAAAGAAATCATTGACTAATATTAAACATTCAAGAATATCTTTGAAATCGTGGTAAAAAAAAAAAAATAATAAAAAAAAATACATTTATTTAAAGCCATGGTGACAGGCTCCATTGTGTGAGGGTTAAAAAAAGATGCAGCGATTCTCCCTGTGAAATGCTATCTTTGAAAAGTAGGCTAAAGAGTGGAGGAAAATGAGGTTATTCTTAAAGAGACGGGCACTCCAAGGAGAGGCTAGATTACCCAGCTTTCTATGGGAATTCACAAATGAATTTCCAGCCGGGCAGATTGAAAGATTATGAAAAAACATCCGACGGAACAACCTCTAAATTCCAAACTAATATGAGAAATTATGTATGGCACATTACTGTATCGTACAATAATTGGACTTGCAAAGGGAGCGTAATTTCATCCTTAGGTTAATCTTGGTCCTTAAGGGGGAAAAAAATGTACTTATATGTAACAACTCCATGTAGAGCCACGGGCATGAAACTAAATTAATATGAGACTTAAATCTACTTCAGCTCTTGATTGTCTTTTTTTTTTTTTTTTTTAAGAATTTTATTTCAATACAACAATTATATTTTAAATATAGAGCAAATATTTCATTATACATCTGTAATATTATAGGAGACGCACTATTTGAATAATGTAAATTTTGCCTACAGTGTAACATTTATTAATCCGTGACTGGGGGAAAAAAAAAAAAAGAAGAAACTTTCACACAGTTCTGACCACTGAACTGCGATTTCAGTCTTTTCGTTTAAATATCCTATAGAAACTCACAATGTGAAGACTTTATTCCACTCTGGGTTGAGGTTCTTGTACACGGTGTGTGTCTGTAAACGGTCATTGCTGAGCTCCACGACACAGAAGGGGTCACTCTTGCCTGTGAGGGACGGACACACACACACACACACACGCGCGCACACAAACACATTAACTTTATCAACTACAGACTGGTGTAATCCACTGGGTGATGCATTGCAAAATGGTATCACTACCTGATAAAACCGGGGCACGCTGGGCCGAAGGGCTAAATTATACCCACCCCACCCTTAAAACACATGATTATCATCACTGCTCTGATTTGTTGTATTCATTTTTGCCTGTCTGTAGTGTCAGGGCCTCATGTCCCACTGATATGTTGACTTACACATAGGTAGATAAGAGCCTCGGCTGCCCATGGCCTTAAAACTGCTCTTTCACACAACTACACACATACACACACACACACACACTATCATAGACACAGTTGTTCATCCACAGTGGGCTGATGAAGAAAGATATAGCAGGCAGCACTTTATAATGATTAGAAGATATAATTTCTTGAAGAACTGCTCAAAACAGTTAAATGTGATCTCAAATTTTAACCATCCACCTGAGAGCATTTTCATTATCCGCGAACAAAAACAAGAGTTTTACATGGTAAGCCAGAAGACATGACGTTTTCCCAAAACGGTATCTCCTGGTTCCTATAATAATATAAATAATATAACAACAAAGTCAAAGAATGTGTTATGAATGCATTAATTCCCAGATTGTCATTGATATTTGAGGGCTGATAAAAATGGTGCTACAAAAGCAGGACATTTACGTTGACGTGCAGAATAAATGTCACTGTGATCAATAGAAAATCCTGGCTGTCACAAGCCCTATCAGTTTCAGGAACTCATTGATCGGCGACTGCTGGATAAGTTCATGATTGTAATAAATGCAGTGTATAAAACCAGTGCAATGTCCTTTACACCGTGCATCGGCTCAAATCAGCGCTTTAATTAGTGTAATTTGTTTGTTTGCATACTGCGTATTATAGTTTACTCAAATTATTAATACGCTTATTAAACACGTGTGGTGCTTTGTGAATATAAATTATACACAGTACAGACTGACACCATGAGATTGTTTTTTGGATTTTTTTTTCTTCAGTTTTTGAAATACCGCACTGCAAAGACTATCACGCATTAAGGTGCTCTGCAGATAACCTGAATAAATTAGAAACGTGTGAATTAAGCTCTTCTAGACTTTTGTAATTGTTTGTACACACACGCTGATTTCCTCTGTCTAAACAGAGCCGTCATGT
The DNA here is from genome assembly GCA_023630585.1 of Cranoglanis bouderius. Classification (NCBI taxonomy): domain Eukaryota; kingdom Metazoa; phylum Chordata; class Actinopteri; order Siluriformes; family Cranoglanididae; genus Cranoglanis; species Cranoglanis bouderius. The sequence goes on from CM042540.1 coordinate 26,548,197, forward strand.
CGGCGTCTTTCAGCCTCTAGCTGCGCAGAAACAGAGTGGATGCTTAAATGAATGCAAATTGATAGGCAGGAAAATGTAGAGACAAACTCCGTATCCTGCGTGGTCTTTCCTATGACACGCGGTTGTCCCAGGCGATGAACTCTGACCTTGTTTGTGAGGTGGCTGTCCGAGCGCATTTCACGCTTTGCCTCGGATGAAACTTTGACTCCCCAGGTGTGGCCGGCGAGACACCGTGTGCGGGTTAATTTTGGCCCGGCTGCTGACATGAGTTCGACCTCATTTTGGCTCCAATTCGATGTGCAAATATACGGAGCAGTAATTACATTTCTCAGCTTATATGGAATCCAGAAACGTAGATGGAAGTCCTTATAACCGCAATTTTGCATATTTACTCTTCTATCTATCTATCTATCTATCTATATATATATATATATATATATATATATATATATATATATATATATATATATATATATATATATATTCTTTATAAACAGTTGCTGTTTATCGGTAAACCTGGAATGATGTCGTAAAAAGGATTTGAACATTTCTGTACAGTATGAATTACATGTTCATGATTATTCCAAAGCTATAAATTCCATACGTTTATCCCAGCGTATGTATCCATCCAGCGGGAGCATCACTGAATGGAGCTCCTTCTCCCTAAACACTGTTGGTTTTACACACTCTGCTCATTTATCCTGCTGGTTTGGAGTGGAGGTACTCCAGATAAATGCCTCAATTAATTACACCAAAGAACAGACTGAGTGAGGGGAGCAGACCAGCCTGTTGTACACTGGAGTGCAAGTGAGGTAAAAACAGAGCATGAGAATAGGTTAAGATCTCCCTCAAATCCTCTCTCTCTCTCTCTCTCTCTCTCTCTGAGCTCTCTATTAGAGGAGGCACTGTTCCATCTCCCGTAACCCTGTGCCACGGCCGATTGAGACAGCGGGGCCCTGGGAGGGCCGTGTCTCTTCGAGGAGCTTGTGAGCAGCAGCATTATGGCGGGAAAGCAGTGTGAAATCAGAGCTCCTGAGGCAGCCTCGGTTCTCCTGGGAAGAACGGGCCGGGCTGTGAGGTCTACGTAACAGCCGGACCTCCAGATCGCTGAACTGTCACAGAGAGCAGTGTGTGTGTGTGTGTGTGTGTGTGTGTGTGTGTGTGTGTGTGTGTGTGTGTGTGTGTGTGTGTGTGTGTGTGTGTGTGTGTGTGTGTGTGTGTGTGTGTGTGTGTGTGTGTGTGTGTTGGAAGGGTTCCTACCATCGAGCACGTCTTAATTAAAGACGGCTAGAGAAGCAGAACAGACAGACCATGCTGAAGAGGTGAAGAGTGTGAAGCATTCAGGATACTACCGCTATAATCTCTTTCTTCCTTCCCTTCTTTATCTATTTAGAAATGCAATAGCGCCTTGGGTTGTAATAAAAACAGAAGCTGATATCTAGAGAGACAACGCGAAGAATCTTTACAATACTGTGCCGCTGAATTTTAATGCACACTTTTCAACCCTATATTTTTAGTCTTTCAAGCGATAATATGGTGTAGAACTGATATATAAACTTATATCTAATATAAATATATTCAGTGATATGCAAATTACACAAGATTATACAAAAATAATGATATGAGGGAACCTTAGATGAAGATTTTTACTCTTATAAAAAGTCAAATTCCCAAAACAACAAACAAAATCCTCCAGGATACAGGGCACAAAAAAAAATCATGCAGAAATAGCTTCATTTAAATATAACCTACTCGGACTGAAAAATGATTTGAGCAAGGAGGTCAAAGGGACTTGGTAATGTTCTTTTCCTTCTTTTTTTTTTGAAAAAAAAAACAAACAAAAAAAAACATGCAGATGTACATTTGGTTTGTACCGGTGGGGTATTAGCATGAAGGAAAAAAGATGGTTGCTGGTAAGTGTTTTTGTTAATGGCCCTGTCTCTTGTACTCCGAATAAAAAACGGTGCTCCGCGTCGGCTGCCATCTCTTTCAGCTCGTTAATACATACTGCCAGAAACTAGGCCTGTCCACGGTAGACTTAATTAAAAGGAAGAATTAATGGAACAGGAACAGAAGCGTGGGAAAATATGTGTCAGACACATAACAGACGGATCTGAGCTTTCTGTATATTAGTAGAGAGCAGGAAAGATTCAATTCTTGCTATTGCAATAGCTAATACTGTTTATATCAGTCACCAGAGAAAAGTGGAACTAATGCTTGAGATTCGAGATTCCTGTGTGTGTGTGTGTGTGTGTGTGTGTGTGTGTGTGTGTTTTCATGGAACTCTCCTCACCTGTAACATCAGCTGCCATCAGTCCCTCTGCCCGGATGACTTTCACCTGCACCACACCGACGTCTTTAATGTTGTGAAAGGATCTCAGCAGACTCTGGAGGGGTCACAGTGCATCAGCCGGTTAATCATGACAGCCTGAGCTCCTCCTGATACATTAGTCACATGTACCATCTTCCACACACAGCAGCAAGTGTGCACATTCAAATCAACATTAATGAAGTTTAGTAAAAGATACAAAAAAAAAACAAAAAAAAAAACCCAATAAAATTCAGAAAATCTGCAAATTTTCAAACAAACAGCGACTGGCTTTGTACGAAGTATGCATAATCAAAAAACTGCAAAAAGCGACATCTAAACTTCAATCGAAGTAAATTTATTTTAAGAAAATAAAAAAAACCCTTATCAAAATGATAAAATGATAACCAACCCTAGAAATTCTTCTGGACAAACTGAAGCATTTATGTTTTACTTTCAGCTGAGTGTTTAGGAACTTTTAACTTTCAGCTATCACTTCCTGTATCACTGGGGTATAAATATGAGGTGACACAGAGGCCCCTAGTCACTCATTAACATCGTGAAGATTACAGAATGCATAGATATAGTGTGTTGACCTTTACAAACACAGAAATGTTTTTGTGGTTTTTTTTTAATATACAAAAGTTGTAGGCATTTTTAGATTTTTTTTATTTATTTTATGACTACATAAACTGATAACTACATTATCGAGTCAGTACAAAAACATTTTAGATTCCCAAATATTAGTTTTCTAGCACAAAATTAAATGTTACAGAAAACTGTTTGTATGTCATTAAAGAAAGCATCTTGGTTCTGCAAGATGCTCAATAAAACCTACCAGCCGATTTCCTTATAAAACTGCACTAATTGTACCGGAGACTACTATTTTTATTTTCATTTTTATTTATTTTTTTCGTCACAACAAATATTGACTGTTTCATTTACTACTGTTTACTGCTCTTTACGGTATTTTTTAAAAAATTTTTAAAATGTAAAAATATTTAATTACATTATTTTGAAGGCATCTTTGCTCTATTTCTTTGCATGTGCCCAAAACTTTTGCACAGTACTGTACATGCCTGAAAATGCCCATATTCACTGTTAGAGCAATGATGTAAACGTTTATAACAACTGTAATGAATCTGCCTGGAAGAGGAAGCAAGTATATTTTGTCCCCACACGCAGTGAGTAGGATGGTTAGGCAAAAATATTTCCAAGGATCACAGTTGGAGATTTGCAGAAGATGGCAGCACCATCGTCTTATTGGTCACCAAGTCAGAATCTACAATTAGATGCCAACAAACATGCCCTGGTGTTCGCTAGATGCCACTGGAACCTTGCGTGGGACGGGACTGGGTTCTATGTTCAGATGAGGCAAAAATAAAATAAAAATAAAAATAGAGCGTTTCGGAAACAAACACTCTTAACGATGGTTAAACGGAAAAGAACCAACTCCCGACTGCTAAGAACGGTGGAGGATCAGTGGTGTGGTTGTGGGGTTGTTTTTTTCTCCAAATGCACTGGGAATTTTTCATGGCATCACAGGTAGTCCATGAAGTACCAGAAGATTTTGAAATGAAAAATCGGTCTTCCTCTGCCTAGAACCGGGTTGTGGTTGGATTCCGCAAAAAACTGTGTCGAAAAACCCACACAAAACGGTTCAATGCAGAGTCACACTAGAGAGGAGCTAGAACCCTGTAGGGTCTGGCCAGATTCTGTATTGAGGAGTGATCTCAGATTACCCCTCTGTAGTTTTCCATCAAACATTACAAGGCAAGATGCAGTAGCAAAGGGAGAATGCACAAAGTAATACATGCTGGGGTGCCAATAATTTTAACGTGTTTTTGGTAAAAAGGTGGGTATTTTTTTTTTTCTTAGAATGAATTTACTTCAATTAGAGGTTAAATTTCTCTCATATGTTCAGTGTGAGATTAAGTTAATTTACGGCAATTACATTTCTTAAGAACTTTTTTTTTTTTTTTCCTTTTTACACATCTTACCAAGGGTGCCAATAATTCTGGAGCTATAATCCTCGAGCTACAGTTCTAGACCTACATATACGTATCTATGCACAGTCGAATATCGACTGTTTTGTAACAGACGGAGCCCATTCAAGCCTACCCACCTAACAGCCTTCCATCTATCAATCATGACCCCATCCTGTTCCTCCTAGTCCATTAGACGCCACTGCAAATGACAGACTTTGAAAGGGTTAAACTGTTCAAAGCCAAGCGTCTTTAAGACTTATGATTTATGAGAGGGCTAATAGCACTGGTCCAGATAAAAGCCATTCATTCAGACAGCATAATGCTTCTTAACTGCTCCTTTGTGTGTCCATTGGAACATTAAGAGGGCTGACATGTAGTGATGAAACAAGTGCTGAATCGTGCACAAGCTGGATGTTAGACAGAGACAGAACACTTTCCTCTGCTCGCTGGTGTGTGTGTGTGTGTGTGTTGGTGTGTGTGTGTGTGTGTGGGGTTGGGGCAGCTAGATACAAAGTCTATATCCACTTGAAAAGACAACTCTCCCTCCATCTACATATATAAATGAAGAACGTACATGGCCGTCACGCCAACCTAATGATCCAAAAGTTAGGGACAATCTTCTGCTGTTCACACACAGACTGACATGTGGGAAAAAAAAAAGCCATATCATCTGGCTTGGCTTTTAAATCAGGGCAAACGTACTTCACTTCAATTTATTTTTCTGTCTGGCAATAACCTCCTTCTACTCCACACACACACGCGCACACACACACACACACACGCACATGCAGAGGAGCAATAATAATTTGACTTTTTCAAGTCAGGGCTGGACTACAGATTTAATTCATTATAAACCCCAGCTGCTTCGACTCTTATGGCCGATATTATTGTCCAAAACCTCTCTGATAGCAGATGAGAAAACGAGGGAGAGGATGCAGTGAAGGAAATTTCGCTTTTCACATAACTTTAATACACAATTGCCCTTCAGATTGCTTGTTATTTATGATTATCATGGTGGGGGGAAAAAAAACCATTAGATAGGCAGGTGCATTTGCACAGCAGAGGAATTTATTATCCTTCGATAGACCACTGAAGAGACGGGAAAACTCTTATAGGCGGACACAGGTTCAATCCGATTATGGGGGGGGGTATGTGGACATGGCAGGAAGTGGGACACACACACACACACACACACACACACACACACATATAGACATATACATACACATACACACAGAGAATCGTGTTAGAATGTGTGGACCAAAAGCTGGGGGAGGGGAAGGCGGCGGGGCTGTGGCTTGACTGACAGCTTGTCACTGTGACGTCTTATTCCATCTCTGTTGTGGAGAAAATGAATGTCACCGTGCCGAGCCTTATGACTTGCTGTCATCTCGCAGCCGCTCACCTTTTATCAATGCTCTAAATAACATTTCAAGCCCACCGTCTCCTGCCGGACAATCCGGTCAGGGGACATTAAATCGGATGACTGTGAAATGTCATAATAAAAATGGAATGCTAACAGCTCCCCCCCTCCTTCACTTCACTCCTACTTTCCTTTCTTTGCTCTTTCCTTCTACTTCCTCTCTCTCTCGCTCTCTCTCTCTCTCTCTCGCTCTCTCTCTCTCTCTCTCTCTCCCCCCACACACACCCACACTCCAGTGCATTTGTCCGCGCTCTGATTTTAAAGAGCGAGACAGGACGAGTGTGGAATTGGGTGCCACCACTTGAGCAGAGGTCACCCTGGCCCTGACGCCCATTAACGTCCATTAAACGTGAGTCCCCCACTCTCTCGCCTTCCCTTATTAAAATGCATAATTCCTGTCTGCTTACGACAACAGCCATGGAGCGAAGCTGCACCTTCTCTTATCAGCAAAAACACATATCTTTTCTGTACGGGATCTTCTTATGGGATCAGTTTTCTGGCCGGATGCTCTATCGAGCATTTCCTCAAGGGGTAAAAGCCTGTTCTTAAAACAAATTTACAAACTCTTTTGTAGAAGTGGATGGGTGAGTGATATGGCAAAAATATCACGAGACCTACGATACACAGTGCGTACGAGACATGGTGTGTAACACAATGTTAAAGTTTGTTGACGGCAGTGCTACATTTAAAAAAACCTACAAGAGACCACCTTCAATTATATTTTAAAGTCTACAAAAATATATACACATTTTTTTTTAAAAAATTTAAAAGATACATTTAAATAACTGGGAACCGTCACTGCTTATACAAGTCTGATTTTACCACAACTCTGTATTATGTGTGTATTATGAAAAATATTCACCTGAATTTCAGACACCAAAAATTGACTTTCCAAACAACTTCAGACACCAAAAAAAAAAAAAAAACTCTTTTGACACAGATTTTTTTTTAAATGTGACCGAAATATTTCACGTCTTAATATTTCAGACATCTTAAGAAGTCACAAGAAATAGCAGCTAGATTTTACCGCAGGTCTCACCAATGAACAAACTGTAATTTTGGTATATTTATTGTCATAATGCCCTATTTACCTTATTTTCAATAATAAAGTGTTTTTTTCATTATCTTTAATTAATGCTTTTGAAGCATAACAAGCTAAATCAATTACACGTTATATAATGTATAAAAAAAAAAAAACTTTTTATTTTGTTTTGTTTTTTAAAGTGTATTTATCATGATATAAATATTACATTGTCGGATTTGTAGGCTTTTATATAACTTTCTTTTTTAATGGCGTCCAAATTCCAAACAGCAAAAAACAAAAAAAAAACAAAATTGAAATCCTTTCAACAATAGAGAGGCTCCAGACTCTTGGCGAATCCTCAGGTGTGCTGTGTCTGTTCCGCACTGGACCCTAAATGAAAGCGTCTGAGGTGTGACGTGACTGCAGGATGACAGGTGGAAAGCCTTTTAGCAGCAGACGTCTTCATCCTGCTTCTAGGCCATTAATACAAGGTGATGAGGCACTCAGCCGCCCAGCCCCACTCATCCCATATGCAAACAGCTGAAAGTCATCTGATATGCCTTTGCCACTTTAATGATGTACGTGAAGACATGGCGAAGCTGCATTAACAGATTTAATTGCGTTTCGCGCTACCGCGGCCACCCCCCCCGCCCCCCCGCCCCAACCCCCCACACCCCCTTCACGGTTGCAGACGGCTACAGTTTCTGCAGAGAGCATCTGCGGCTTCAAAGCATCCCCATCCACGTCAGTCTCTCCAATCCCCCCCCACCCACCTCCCCTCAACTGTAACTGCTTTCTTTGCATCTTTGCATGGTAGACATCAGCAATGGGTCTGTGTTCAACTGCGTTAAGGCACTTTAATTCATGTGGCCATCTGATTTTATGCTGATCGAAAGGTGTGGAAAGCGTTTGAAGCCTAGCTCTCCCCGTACCTTCGGTTTTTCTCTACAACCACAGAGAGATTTGTTTAAGCAGCATTGTGCAGCATTAACACCAGCACTTCATGTTATCTGCCCAACTAGATAAGGTACATCTTTATTAAATTCCTTACTCTGAAAGAGTGACAAGCAGAGAAAAGGAAATATGTTAATAGTGGGGACAAATTAAAGTCCCTATTTTAAATCCACTGTCCTCCCTCCCATCACTAGCCCAGCATATCTTCCCATCAGACTGCAGGCTAGGGTGCTAATGAATGCGTAGATGCAGCGAGAGAGGGCGGGAGGACGAGAAAGGGGGAGAAAACTGAGCGCAAGAATGGGAATGAGGGAGTAAAAACGTCTATCCTTTACCGGGGTTGGAGGAGGGGGGGGAACGAAAAGGTGAAATAGCTTTTCTTTTCATTTTGCACACCTACCCCTCCCCAGCTCCTCACCCATGGCCTGTCTCTCTCCTATTCTGGAAGAGATCTGGATTATTCCACCATTATCGGTCTAAGAGCTCCCCCCTGTGGGTGCGTAAGGACACTGCGGAGGTGTTTAGCGCACAACTGCTAGCCTTTTATATCAAGTAATGTGGGTCAGCCGCCTGCCGTTTGGCCTGTGAAACATTTCCATTTCCACTGGCGATCAAACACAGCATATAAAACAACTCCGAGTTAAAATAGAATTAAGAGTAGAAAATACCTCCCATGCTCTCCATCTGACAGTAGCTAGGACACCTAGCTAGAGGATTATGGTGGCCTTGTGAAAGCAACTGTGAGACAGAGGCTTTAAGCTGAAAAATTCAAGGGCTTCATGTGTGCCATTATACCCCAAGAGCAGATGCATCAGAGGCGGTTAGCAGCGTGATGTGCCCCTTTTTATTTCAACTCTGTCCCCTGCTTTTGGCATGTAAAGAGGTGGCAGAGAGCCGCAAATGGCAGCGAGCGAAGGGTTAACAGGCCAAAGACAAAGCGACAGGCTGAGACTATTGTACAGGCTGGAGGGCTGCAGGGCCCTGGGGCCACAGAGGGCCAAAGGCCCTCACACAGGACAGTAGGCCCTTTCAGTCCTAGCCTTTCAACAGCAAACCCAGCCTCAAAAGAGCCTGTCACAGCACTGTTTCTCCCCCTCTCCTCTGACACTCTCTACCCCAATCAGCTCCTCTCCTTCTCCCTCTCTCGCACTCTTCTCCTCTCCTCATCCCACTCTTCAGAGAGCAAAGAGGCCCAAGGCTCTCCAGGCCTGAACCAATCTGCGGCCCCCAGAGGTTGAGCGCCTTTGAAAAGGAGGTCACATCATTGAGGTGCTGCCAGGTCTGAGAACTCGGCGCCAACAGGGACACAGTTCAACCCACAAGTAGAATATATAGAACAATATATCTAAACAGGGTGGATGATTCAGTATATTAATTGTGGATATATGGCATTAATTTACCTTTTTATATCTGTTGAATTCCCAAATCTGACTGGTTAAGTGTTGCTTAATTTTCTATTACAGCAGCTCGGACAGTAGTGCCAGTTGCAAGGCAAACACAGGTTTATATGTATGTGCTTGTTCTAATACGTAACATATATGGTGATATGGTGAACATGATATGATGAAGCTTTCGTTCAGGAGATTTATTTTTTTTTCTTTAACATTTATGGATGGAGTGTCCAGTGTCAGCGCTTTGTAACAGTACATTTTTCTGCTATGGGAGAGTCTTCAGGAGAAAGGACTTACCGTTTCTCTGTAACATGCCAAACCGGGTCTTATTAACGTCAAAAAGGAGAAAAAAGGAGAGACTGGCGAGGAAACAACCGTTTTGCAGACGTTCAACAACATTAAACGTAACTACAAATGGATAAAAAGTACGTCATTCATTTATAACTTAAAAATGGTCAGTGTTGACAGATTGCTGTGATAATGGTGGTATAAGAGGAATAAAACACTTCAAGATGTGCTGTTATAGGAAAATCAACAGTAACTCCGCTTCGCGTTGGGCCACATCACATCGCCCGGCGTTATTTTTCCATGACAGCATGTACGTTTTTATCCAGTTAGTTCCATTTATCACACTTATTTCTTAAAGTAACAAATTAGCACTGCAACCATCCATATTCCATACAGTCCAGTCCAGGCTAACACAGACACTCCTCCTGTATCTCACAGCACTGAAACACTGCATTGATCCAAACTGTAACATTACGACTGATTATAAAAGATATTTCTCACGGTTATGTTAAAACCATGTTTTCATGCTAACCTGCTGTAGTAATTCTGGCTAAAAAAAAAAAAAAAAAATTCACACTTCGGTGCAATTTAATTAAATTGATCCGCATTCTTAGCCGAGCTTGTTTACACTTACATATCTGTGCAGAATCTCTCTCCTCTCTTGTGGGTCGTCAAACATGTTGACAGAAAGGTCTGAGATGGAGACGGCAGCTGAAGCGGTGAGGGTGACCAGTAGCACCAGCATGCCCTCGCCCTCCTCCAGCGGCAGGTCCAGCTTGTGTGTGCACTCCTTAGACAGGAGAGAGAGGTCCACCTGGCACCTGGTACACAAACACACACACACACACATTGGTATTAATGTCATTATTATCTTCAGCACAAATATACATTTATTTGTTTTACTACCTATATGTTGTTGATTATTTTTTATAACAGCACGCACCCAAGTGTTAGAGTCCTTATGTTACGGTCTAACCTACTCAGAACCTCTTAAATACTTATAGAAAACATCACATTCTCTGATAGTAGCCAGAATGTAAACGGTGCACTCTACACAGCGTGTTAAAGTTGGTTTTGATTCAGTGTTTGCACACCAAAAGCTGTTGGACTAAACAGTTTCAATAGTAGAGGCCATCAGACAATCCATGCCACATGTTTGGTCTAAGGATTGTATTGGAGGATAAAAATCCAATTTTTTTGACAACTTAAATAAAATCTGAGTTAAACGTAATCTCGGTCAAATCAAGACTTTTTTTAAGAAAGATGAGAAAGAAAGAGAAAACCATTTTACACTACTTTCACTCCCCACGTCCCTGCTCTCTCTCATTTCCTCCAGTGAAGTGACAAGCTCATAGTCCTGCATGAGCACCTGACCTGGCCGGCCATAGTGTGCGTGGTGTGGTGTAATGGAAAGCCGAACCTAGCTGAAGGACTTGATGCGAACATCAGTAACAGACCAGACAGTCCATTGAGAGGACCGGAGGAGATAAGTATTTAAGGAATCGCGGAGCAGCCAATTACGAGAGTGGCAAGCGAACCCATTTAGACACGCCATGTCTGTGAATGGCAACGTGCACAAGGTGGAGTGTGGGGAAAAGACAAGCTCCTCAGTAAATTCTGCTACCTCATTCCACACTTCCCTTAGCCATTAGCTCTCTTGTCTCTCACACTTAATGTTAGAGTGTCAGGGTTGGAGGCACGGCATGTGTAGAACCATATTACTGTGTCTTAAAACTGCCAAACACTACAATCAAACAAAAGTTCACAGCTCACTGAATTATCTCTTAGTATTCTAGATGAGATCAATCTGTACCGATCTGTAATTCAAAAAAAACTGCTTGTATGCATTTAATGAAAACAGCGTTCATAATTCTGCATTTTACTGTTTCCAAAAATGTCTGTAGGTAAATTTACTAATCTCTCCCCACCCCCCATCTTCCCTGTATCACATTTTACGGCTGCTCTGACAGTTTTATTTGCAAGAAAATGCATCTCCTAAATGGATGCTCCAAAAAATCGATAAATTTCGATGCTTTCTCTGGAGTCAAACCAGTAAAATCTCTAAAGCATCATATTTTGGCATCACTATACACCATTAAGGCCTTATTTTTAAGTGGCCGGAAAGAGTGTGGACCCCAGCAAACTTTTAATATTTGGTGATAACAATAACCTTCTGCCAACCAACCATGAGTACTTAGATAAATTCATTTGGCTCAAATCTGGAAAGAAAGTAGAATTTTCCGCCCTCAAGAAAAATGAAGAGTATGTAAAATCCAACCATTTTCCGTACCACTTATCCTACACGGGGTCGCAGGGAGCCTGGAACCTATCCCAGGGAACTAGGGGCACGAGGCAGGGGGACACCCTTGACGGGGTGCTAACCCATCACAGGGCACAATCACACACCCATTCAGACACTACTGACAATTTCGAAAAACCAATCAGCCTACAACGCGTGTCTTTGGACTGGGGGAGGAAACCAGAGTCCCGAAGTCCGAAGCACGGGGAGAACATGCAAACTCCATGCACACGGGGTGGAGGCGGGATTCAAAAATGTGAAGGATAAAGTAAAATGTGAAGGATAAAGAAACTGTATAAAAGCTACTTTAAAGTCACATAATGTGATTTTTGCTAGTTACTGATTTGGTAGTGACTGCAGTACAATACAACAGATGACCACAATCTGAATCACGTCTGCTGAATGCAACTGGCCTGTGTATGCTTTTAGGTAAAAGTGTTGTGAAAGAGACAAACGTGACCACGTGACCCACCTGCCCATGAAGTCGTCTCTCTTGCCGGCGTCTCTGTCCCATACAGTGATGTCTATAAAGCCGCCTCCCTCATCATACAAATGGAAATCAAACTGTTCTCGCCACTGAGGGTTCAATGTTTTGTGTATCGTCTATAAAAGAAAAGACAAAAACAGAGTATTAAAATGAAAAACATTTCATTATGAGGCTGGTTTACGTGACCTCATACAACAGCAACGTAAAATCTTAATTATGCCTTCGTTATATGAAACTGACTGAGCAACCGCACAAGTAATTGTATTTTAATCACGACCATGATTTTTGAATTCCTCAATTAATTAAACATAATTGACTGCAATATGGGTAAGCTTAGCTAAATCACTGTTAACATGGTTTTAATCGTTAACTATAAACATTCTGAACACATGGATTTTTTTTCTTTACATTATATTACCCACTATTGGCGATTAAATAAAGACGAAGATTTAGTGTAAAATCAAATACCTATTAATTAGATCGTAACATTTAAGGACTTCACTCTCAGATTCTAATCAGACTTTAAATGAGTGATTTATTAAAAGTGAGTGCACTTGTTTCTTACTCTAGTCTTAGTTACTCTAAGACTGTATTGGTCTTACAGGTCATATCAGACAATGTTAGTATCAACTGCGAGACAAATATATTGTGATCCAGACCGGACTTTTTTTTCCCCAATAATATAAAAAGTCACGAATATTTCTTAGATCAATTATTCCCATTTCTTACTTAGATTTAATCATCCTTGAGCAGAGGTGTCAAATCAATTTTGAGTAACAGGCCACATTACATTCAGTCCAATGTCCAGTGGGCCAGATAAAAACACCTATGTAGAGGCCATCATCCATTCATCCTCCATACCGCTTATCATACACAGGGTCGTGGGGGATCCTGGAGCCTATCCCTATGGAACTCGGGGCAAAAGGCAGAGGTCACAATCACACACAACGGACAATTTAGAGATGCCAATCAACCTACAGCATAAGTCTTTGGACTGGGGGAGGAAACCGGAGTACCCAGAGGAAATCCCCGAAGCACGGGGAGAACATGCAAACTCTGCACACACAGGGAGAAGGCAGGATTCAAACCCCCAACCCTGGAGGTGCGGGGCAAACGAGCTAACCACTAAGCTACCGTGCCCATTCCTGGGCTGTTCATGGTCCTGACTTTATTGCTCAATAACAGACACTAGCTCATTTTTTTGTTTGTTTGTTTGTTTTCAAATTTTTCAATTCAATTACAGTCCACAAGATGATTTTAATTTAGAACAAAGGTTTCTATTTGGTGGTTATTTGGTGGGTCGCATTAGAACCTGTATCCGACTGAATCTTTGACACCCCCGCTGTAATAATGTTTATTGTTTTACTCATAATTGTGACACTTTTGCCAAAGATTCGGAAATAGTTATCGGTCCAATAATACCTTGCTTTTGTACTTCTGGTGGCCCATTCTGAATTTGGCATACGGGTCACTCAAGCCGTTAGAGTCCATCGGCTGGAGGTTACGACCCTCGATTAAACTGATGCTGACAATTCCTCTCCACAGCTGGGCTTTCTTGTGGACATCTGATAACCTCAGACTCTGGTACTGCCAATTCAACACACAAACACACACACACACACACACACACACACACACACACACACACACACACATATATGATTACTCATTCAAATCTTACATGCGCATATAGAACCATGGAAATGGATGCAAAAGAAAATCTGACATTGCCATTGCCGAACTGAGATGCACGTTCAGTATACAGACAAACACAACACACAAATACACACAGGCATAACAACAACCAACACTTCCATCATTAGCACCTCAAACGTGTTTCTGTAGCACACTGGTATTCAAGACGTCATGCTTTTCTGTCCAAAATGACTACAGAGAGACAAGCAGCAATTTGTGTCCTAACTGAGCTGTATTTTTGAACGTCTCTCTACTGCTCTACTAGCAAAAGAAAAGTAAGAAATCAGGAATTATTAATCAAACACATTTCTACTGTATAAAACAACTACGTCTCAGTTTCTGTGCCTAATTTGGAGGCCTCGTTAGCATGGCATTTGTTTGAAGTGCATTTCATTAAACTGTGCAAACACTTCCCTGGAAAACACGCAGCTCTGACGTTCGGAGCAAGCAGCTAATGCCTTTCTCTCCAGATATTAGCGTTTAGCGTGCTGACTCTAGCAGAGCCACTGTGAAGTCCCAATCTGTATTAGTTTCACTCCAGCAGCCAGAAAGCCAAGAGAGCTTCCTGCCAAAAAACAAACTTCAGAATGCAGCATCAGATCTTCTGCAATACTAATTGCACGTTAAAAAAAAAATTGCCTCAAATTGAGGCAGACACTCACACGCGGGGAAAAAAAAAAAGCCAGCAAAACAGTTTGTCAAAATATGGTTTTTAGTGGAAAAAAAACCTGAATGTAAATTACGAGCAGATGAGCTGGCTGTGCTAACATTAGCGTTACTTTAGAGAATCTCACAATCTCTGCGTTTTCCTGCGCACTGATATTAAGGTTAGAGTGAAAGTCTTAATTTCGGAGCTGCATCATAATTACAAATCTTGCTTGGTTTGCGTTTACTGAGTGCACCGTTTACAGCATTTGCACTTCATGAGAGAGAGAGAGAGAGAGAGAGAGAGAGAGAGAGAGAGAGAGAGAGAGAGAGAGAGAGAGATGGGGTGTATAAATAGATACACAGGCACCCAGGAGTGGAGGGAGAGGTGTGGATGTAGTTAGCGTTCGCAATGTTCCAGTATTCCCGAGACCCACCCGACGTGGCCCAGTTTGGAGCTTCAAAGACGGGTTTCAGCGGGGTGTCGTTTCTCACATGGTGAAGACAAACTTTCGCGTCTTTATCCCTTTCCGAAATTTGAATGAAGCTTTAACAGGAGGTAGTTTACCTAGCACAGCTGATGAGCAGACCACATTCTATACACGTTAATTCATGTCTAAAGCTACATTTCAAAGTCTAAATACGCAACACAAACAGAAAGACACGTTTTCCTTATCAATAGGCAAGGCATGTTCAAGGACATTCATTTTTACCACATTTTCACAGATACATGCAGTTACACTGAGACAAGCCCCAGACGAGCGCATGCTTGTCCATTCACAGCACTAGTACTGCGATGGACCGTCTGCTTATGAGACAACGTAAAAGATGGAAAGAAATCAACATTTACAAAACATGTATACATGTGTAAATCATCTTCAAGAAAAAACAAAACAAAAAAAGCAACTCAGCTTTGCATGCCGCTGTAGTAAAAATGGCGAAAGAAAAAGAAGGATTAGCCTTACTTTCTTATTTGCTGCAATATAGTGTGTAAACACATCTTATACCTAAAAAAATACTCTTAATATTTCATTTATCACAGGCTGTTAAGACCTCTGAGATTTGATTATTTCTTTGAGGCCCTTCAGCAACAGGACTGAGAGGTGAAAGCTTTACTAAATGTCAGCTTAATCTGTCGATCAGTACGGGCACTTGCATTTATATTTAATAGCGCAGTTGTTAAAGCACAGAAATGAATGTGAGGGCAGTGATCTGGTGTAAAGTGTTGTGTGAAGTGAAAAGATGCAGATGGTATAACGTGTCACATATGCAACCTCTCTTCTGGTGTAAAATAGGACTCGAAGTGCTTCATCTGTGCCCGTCGAAGTCGATAGAGTCTCTTAATGAGACTTTAGTTGCACTAAATTTGATTGGAAATATATTATATCTGCATGAGAGTAAAAACCAAGCACTCCTGAGACTTTTTCAGTCCCCGAACACAAATACACCACTAACCCGCACACCATGACGTGGCTTTTCTTTTTCATTGTCATATTCTCTCACTTCATGTGGAAGTAGCAAATAACTGAGCAGTGATTTGAATGAAATCACTAACATTTATATCACATTCATATAGTTACATACACCGATCAGCCGTAACATTAAAACCACCTGCCTAATATCGTGTGGGTCCCCCAACAGCTCTGACCCGTCGAGGCACGGACTCCACAAGACCTCTGAAGGTGTGCTGTGGTATCTGGCACCAAGACGTTAGCAGCAGATCCTTTAAGTTCTGTAAGTTGTGAGGTTGGGCCTCCACGGATCGGACTTGTTTGTACAGCACATCCCACGGATGCTCGATCGGATTGATATCTGGAGAATTTGGAGGCCGGGTCAACACCTTGAACTCTTTGTCATGTTCCTCAAACCATTCCTGAACAATTTTTGCAGTGTGGCAGGGCGCATTATCCTGCTGAAAGAGGCCACTACCATCAGGAAATGCCGTTTCCATGAAGGTGTGTACTTGGTCTGCAACAATGTTTAGGTAGGAGGTATGTGTCAAATTAGCATCCACATGAATGCCAGGACCCAAGATTTCCCAGCAGAACATTGCCCAGAGCAGCACACTGTCTCCATCAGCTTGCCTTCTTCCCTTAGTGCATCCTGGTGCCACATACCTGGCTGTCATGATGTAAAAGAAATGCTGATCACGTTCTGATGCTCACGGGCCCATTGTAGACGCTTTCGGTGGTGGACAGGGATCAGCATGGGCACTCTGACAGCCCCATACGCAGCAAGCAGCAATGCAATGTGTGTTCTGACACTTTTGTATCGTAACCATCGTTAACTTTTTCAGCAATTCGTGCAACAGTAGCTCTTCTGTGGGATCGGACCAGACAGGCGAGCCTTTGCTTCTCCATCCAAGTGACCCTTGGGTGCCCAAGACCCTGTCGCTGGTTCACTGGTTGTCCTTCCTTGGACCACTTTTGGTAGGTACTAACCACTGCATACTGGTAACACCCCACAAGACCTGCTCTTATGGAGATGCTCTGACCCAGTCATCTAGCCATCACAATTTGGCCCTCAAAGTCACTCAGATCCTTACGACTGCCCATTTTGCCTGCTTTCAACACATCGACTTCGAGAACTGACTGTTCATTTGCTGCCTAATATATCACACTCCTTGACAGGTGCCATTGCAACGAGATAATCAATGTTATTCCCTTCACATATCGGTGGTTTTAAAGTTTTGGCTGATCGGTGTATTTAGAACTGACCTATATCATGGATCTGTAACAGTATGCAGATGAGTGGAAACTAGGCTTGTGTGATATAATGATATTATCATCCATACATGATTTTATATTGCCATGATATCCAGTCATTTATCACTGCTTATATTTTATTACCAGAACTGCCAAACTTTCTCTCCACAAAACATTGGAGAACACGTGCTCTTTTTTCAAAATACACCAAAAGAGCTGCCTTTTTCCTCCCCAGTAAACCTAGAGATGAGCCAACTGACACGTGAATGTGGAATGACCTGCACGGGTGTTCTGAACACTACAATATTTACAGACCGTTCCTAAAAGCCTTGCACCCTTCCCTCATCTCATGTGCTTTCCTTTCACACAGGTTCCTTGCTTTCTGTCATGTTAAACAGAGAATATTTTAATTAATTAATGTGAAATAAAATCTATTAATGTACAGTGAGGGGAAAAAGTATTTGATCCCCTGCTGATTTTGTACGTTTGCCCACTGACAAACAAATGATAAGTCTATAATTTTAATGGTAGGTGTATTTTAACAGTGAGAGACAGAATAACAACAAAAAAATCCAGAAAAACACATTTCAAAAAAGTTATAAATTGATTTGCATTTTAATGAGGGAAATAAGTATTTGACCCCTTCGACTTAGTACTTGGTGGCAAAACCCTTGTTGGCAATCACAGAGGTCAGACGTTTCTTGTAGTTGGCCACCAGGTTTGCACACATCTCAGGAGGGATTTTGTCCCACTCCTCTTTGCAGATCCTCTCCAAGTCATTAAGGTCTCGAGGCTGACGTTTGGCAACTCGAACCTTCAGCTCCCTCCACAGATTCTCGTTGGGATTAAGGTCTGGAGACTGGCTAGGTCACTCCAGGACCTTAATGTGCTTCTTCTTGAGCCACTCCTTTGTTGCCTTGGCTGTGTGTTTTGGGTCATTGTCATGCTGGAACACCCATCCACGACCCATTTTAAATGCCCTGGCTGAGGGAAGGAGGTTCTCACCCAAAATTTGACGGTACATGGCCCCGTTCATCGTCCCTTTGATGCGGTGCAGTTGTCCTGTCCCCTTAGCAGAAAAACACCCCCAAAGCATAATGTTCCCACCTCCATGTTTGACGGTGGGGATGGTGTTCTTGGGGTCATAGGCAGCATTCCTCCTCCTCCAAACACGGCTAGTTGAGTTTATACCAAAGAGATCTGACCACACCTGACCACAACACTTTCACCCAGTTCTCCTCTGAATCATTCAGGCAAACTTCAGACGGGCCTGTACATGTGCTTTCTTGAGCAGGGGGACCTTGCGGGCGCTGCATTATTTCAGTCCTTCACGGCGTAGTGTGTTACCAATTGTTTTCTTGGTGACTATGGTCCCAGCTGCCTTGAGATCATTAACAAGATCCTCCCGTGGAGTTCTGGGCTGATTCCTCACCGTTCTCATGATCATTGAAACTCCACGAGGTGAGATCTTGCATGGAGCCCCAGACCGAGGGAGACTGACAGTTTCTTCCATTCGCGAATAATCACACCAACTGCTGTCACCTTCTCACCAAGCTGCTTGGCGATGGTCTTGTAGCCCATTCCAGCCTTGTGTAGGTCTACAATCTTGTCCCTGACATCCTCGGACAGCTCTTTGGTCTTGGCCATGGTGGAGAGTTTGGAATCTGATTGATTGATTGCTTCTGTGGACAGGTGTCTTTTTACAGGTAACAAACTGAGACTAGGAGCACTCCCTTTAAGAGAGTGCTCCTAATCTCAGCTCATTACCTGTGTAAAAGACACCTGGGAGCCAGAAATCTTGCTGATTGATAGGGGATCAAATACTTATTTCACTCATTAAAATGCAAATCAATTTATAACTTTTTTGAAATGTGTTTTTCTGGATTTTTTTGTTGTTATTCTGTCTCTCACTGTTAAAATACACCTACCATTAAAATCATAGACTGATCATTTCTTTGTCAGTGGGCAAACGTACAAAATCAGCAGGGGCTCAAATACTTTTTTCCCCTCACTGTATGTTCAACTTACAATGCCAATTCCGAAAAAGTTGGGACAGTATGGAAAATGCAAAAAAAAAAAAAAAAGAGTCATTTGAAAATTCAGTTCACCCTGTACTATATAGAAAACACATTATTAACACGTTATTTGATGTTTTACTTTGTGAATTTAATTTATTTTTGAAAATATACACTCATTTCAAATCTGATGACTGCAACACACTCCAAAAAAGTTGGGACAGTCAACTGTGTATCATCACCTTTTCTTTTAGCAACACTTATTAAGCGTTTGGGACTGAAGACACCAGTTGGTTAAGTTTAGCAAGCGGAATTTTCCCCCATTCATCCATTATGCATTTCTTCAGCTGCGCAACTGTACAGGGCCTTCGTTGCCTTATTTAATGCGCTACACACACTCAATCGGAGACAGGTCAGGACTGCAGGCAGGCCATGCTAGCACCCGCACTCTCTGCTTACACAACCATGCGCTTGTAATCCGGGCAGGATGTGGTTTGGTGTTGTCCTGCTCTGGATGGCAGCATATGTTGCTCCAAACTGTGTACATATCTTTCTGCATTAATGGTGCCCTCACAGATGTGCGAGTTACCCATGCCATGGGCACTGACACACCCTCATACCATGACAGACGCTGGCTTTTGGACCTGATGCTGATAACAGCTTGGATGGTCCTTTTCCTCTTTGGCCCGGAGAACACGACGGCTGTTTTATCCAAAAACTATTTGAAATGTCGACTCGTCGGACCACAAAACATGATTCCACTGTGCTACTGTCCATCTCAGATGAGACCGAGCCCAGAGAAGTCGGCGGCGCTTCTGGACAGTGTTGATGTATCGCTTCTGCTCTGCATAGTAAAGCCTTAACTTGTATCTGTGGATGCAGCGGCGAATGGTGTTGACTGACAAAGGTTTACCAAAGTATTGCCGAGCCCATGTCAGGATCTCCATTACAGACTCCATTACAGACTCATGACGGTTTTTAAGACTGTGACGTCTGAGGGATCGGAGATCACGCGCATTCAGAAGTGGTTTTTTGCCTTTCCCTTTACACACCGAGATCTGACCGGATTCCTTGAACCTTTTAATTATATTGTGCACTGTAGAAGGTGAAATGCCCAAAATCCTACTGCTTAGTCTTTGGGGAATGTTGTTCTCAAAATGTTGGATTATTCGCTGACTCATCTGTTGGCAGATTGGCGAGCCTCGACCCATCCTTGCTCTTGAAGGACTAGGCCTTTTTTGGAGGCTCCTTGAATACTATGATTAGACGATTGCCTCACCTGTTTCACATCACCCTCTTATTTCAACTTGTCACATCGCTAATAGTCCTAAATTGCCCCTGTCCCAACTTTTTTGGAACGTGCTGCATGCATCAATTTCAAAATAAACGTTTATCTTCAAAAAACTATGCGGTTGATTAGGTAAAACATCAAATACCTTGTCTTTATACGTTTTTTTGTTTAAATATAAGTCAAAGTACATTTACAAATCACTCCTCTTTGTTGTTATTAGCATTTTCCATACTGTCCCAACTTGTTCGGAATTGGGGTTGTACATTAGACAAGTATATACTTAACAACAGTTTACAATATTTATTACAGACCTCACCAAATATCTCTGACAGAAAATGGTTAAAACGGCTGATCCAGTTTTCAGTCCAAAGAGAAAAAAATACATGATGTTTACCCAAAAGGATTAAATAGACCTACAACCAAATGTCGAATCTGACACTTTACGAATAACTTGGATGGTGATGATAATTAGAAAGTGATTAAATACGCTGGTTTATTTATTTATTTTTTTAGACTGGCGTTCTGCTGCTCTTTTTTGCTCAGCAAAGAAAATGTCGGCCATGTGAACATTAGACAACTGATTTCCAAAAGTATTAAAACAAAGTGTGATGTTATGTTTTTTTTAACAGTAAACTGTGTATTACTGCAGAATCGCTTTTTAAAAAATCCACCATCTCTGGGAACGTTCGCGATTCCCAGAGTTCCTGACTGCACATCTGGTACAATTATTACGCCTCCCCTACTCCCCTTAAACCTGAAATGCGGGAAACACTACGCTTTCCTGTCTTTTTTAGGCAGTTCTGGAAAATACCATTATTTATTGCAACATTTTAAAATGGAAAATCACGATCAGGGAAACATCTACATCGCACGTGCCTAGTGTAAACCATAACAGGAAATAGATCAATGATTCTGTTGCCATCGTATCCAAATTCTGACTTACATCAATTACATCAATTACATGTTCTGAATGTGCATTGTTTACAATATATACTATATACATTATACCACCAGTATATTTCTGCACACACCAGCATGTTCGAGAGAGAAGCTTTGCAACCAAAATGAAATGAAATGGTCTGAAAATGAAAAATGAAAAATAAAAAGATCAGCTTTATTTTCTTAGTTGCTGCAATACACAGTGTAAAGTATGACTAGATCTTATTCCTAAAAGTACTCTTAATATTTCCTTTATTATAGGCTATTAAAACATATGGGTCAAACACACATCCTTGGAGATATGCGTTTTCTCTTCTAACATAACAAACTTCAGCCCATACAGGGTCTATCTGTTAGCTGATGAGATGGATCTGGAGTTTTAAAAGAAGCAGAACACTAAACAACTCCAGGACTGAAGTGTGACGCTGCGTTAATGCTGGACACGGACGTAAAACAAATCGTGGATGCACTCTTTATCGTGTCCACCAGATGGTGCTAGTAATTCTGCTGTATATTGCAAGCTGTAGAAAATAAAGTGGAAATAAAAGTGACTAGGATGAACCAGTGGAGGAGGAAGGCGCAGACGCCCCATTCAGTCTGAGGCAGAGCACTGCAGAGCTTAGGGAGGGAAGAACATCAGTACAGGTTGTGTCATGCTGTTATTACCTTACTGGATCTTTTCCAGCTCCTTCTCAAAAGCATGGTCTGTAAATGAGACAAAGTAGTTACGTCGCCACTATCGCCATCCCCAATGCGATGAGCTTGTTAGAGCTAAGAATGTGAGATTAGTTACGTTTTTAGGGAGTAAATTGAAATGAGAAATTAAAATCTCTGTTTTAAGAGCATTATGACATCTTGTAATAGAAATAATGTTAAGAGCTTCCAGTTTATTAGGTACTAGGGCTGTCAAATCCTTCAAAAATGCCCACTAGCTGCATTTAATTGAGAGATTTAGTATTCAGATGCATTCCAATATTAACTTCCTATCATTTTTGCTGCCACCGACAGAACAGGCATACGCTTGTATCGCATAAACCACCTCGTACGTCGTTTCTTTGTTATTTTATTAAACAAGGAAAATAAACAAGCAGCAATCATAGTTTTATTAGAAACTTTTGCGCCGAACATCAGCCACTGCACCTCACCTGATCATGACACTCACATCACATGATTGTTTGCACCTGATTTACGTTTATGTTTAAAGAGCACTAGTATTTAAGTCACGCCTTGTACGGCACTCGGGGTCGTCGGTTGTCCTCTGTTGCTGTCGTCATTGTACTTACTCATGTCATGTTCATGTTGTTGCCTTGCCTCGCTAATCCTCGTTCTGTTCTCGGCCATCGTGTTTTGTAAACTAGTCTAAACTAACTAATCAGTCAGCTAATCTGCACTTGCATCCACCTCCTCTACAATTCCATGATATTTAGTCAGATTTTACATTCCTAAGGCAACCCAGGACCCTTTTTCTCAGATGTGAGATTCAGCATAACACCGTGAAATTCGGATATGTTGTCGACCCGCGGCCTGTTTGTTTGCTTGTAACTAATAAACTTAACAACCTTAACTACTAGTCATTGCAACCGAGGTGAGCAGAAAAGCATCTCAGAACGCACAACACATTGATCCTTAAAGGAGATGGGCTACAACAGCAGACGACCACGTCAGGTTACGTTCCTGACGGTCAAGAACTGTAATGGAAATACATCACTTGGTCTGTTTCCAGTATCGGTGAGCCCACTGTAGCCTCAGATTCCTGTTCTTGGCTGACAGAAGTGGAAACAATGGGGTCTTTTTCTGCTGTAACCCATCTGCCTCAAGGTTTGCTGTGTTGTGCATTCTGAGATGCTTTTCTGCTCACCACGGTTACAAAGAGTGGTTATTTGAGTTACTGCAGCCTTCCTGTCCGCTCGAACCGGTCTGGCCGTTCTTCTCTAACCTCCTTCTGCCTGCAGAACTCTACAGACTCTAGTGTGTGAACATCCCAGGAGATCAGCAGGTTTTACTGTTTGATGTGAGCCTTAACTGACGCTCTTGACCCGTACAGTATCTGCATGATTTTATTGCTGCTGCATGATTGGCTGATTGGATAATTCCCATACAAGTGACCAGTGAATGTGTAATGTATTGAAATGCACATTACCAGAATTTCTGCAGTACCTAATAAACTGGCAACTGGCAAATCGGAATGGCTCCTGAAGTGTAATGTTCATTCATCATTAATCAAGGTATCACAGAGATGTCATAAGCTCTTCCGCAAAGCCCTGGGTTAACGTTGCTGAATGATAACCTGGTAATTGATGATTGGAGGAGGAGCAGCCAGGGGAAGCTGGGAACAGCAGCCACTTCACAAGCTACCATACACACCCAGTCACATCAACATTGGACATCCCCAGCTCAGTTCATACACATATTAGAAAACTCCATCTCGAATTCATCCTAATGCCAAGCTTATGAATCCCACTGCAATCAGCCATAGCATTTACATCATTATAAAGTCAATTAGACAAAGCAGCACATATTTCTCCTGTGAGCCTGTTCCATCTCTATTGCACATGTAGGGGTGGAAAATTAAGCATACAAAATCGGATATGAATCTCTACACACAACTCTTGGTAAGACCAGAGACAGAACTAAATGCAATTAGGACGGACCAGCCAGCACTGAACACATTTCTCTCCTCGAGAGGGGAAGTGCTGCCAGCCAAATTCTAGCACTTCTTTTTTTTTTTTTTTTATGAGTGCATTTTCTTCCTGGGTAATATATTTCTTGGCTTGAGATGAAATATGGATTATTTTCAAGTTCAGTTTTACTTCCGCTAGCCCACTAAGCCTGTCTGTCATGTCCTTCAAATGTGATGACTAATCATGCGCTAAGGAGAGCTGGTGAGAGTGCGAGAAACATAAGAAGTTCAGCGACAATTACTGCAGCTTGGTTTGTAATCTACATTTCTACAGGAGGTCATGACGAAAATCAATCAATTCTAATGCAGAGGCAACAAAAGACTAAAGACATGACCATCACATCAAGCTTTGGATACTGACACACATCCACATATGAGTCAGAGGACAACTTCAAAGCCTGCCTAAAGATTAGCCCTTCAATTATGTTATCTATTTAAACAAATGTCCAAAACGTCCAAAATAACAGCTACAGACGAAATGTAGCGCTAAAACCTCACAGTCTCGGAAAACGCCTGCCTGGAAGGTTTAACCATCAAGGAAAATGCGGAATAAACCATGGTATGAAGATACAGGAGAACACTCACGGCTTCCCTGAAGTCCCCTTCTTTAGGAGCGAGCGTGACCGCCAGTTCCAGAGAGCCCAGGTCATGGTCAGGATGGTGCGGGTCCTTTAGGTCAAGGGTCACGTCCAGGGTCCTAAATGAGGACCAAGAAAATAACAGTCAGACATGGCCACACAGCATGTACACACACTGGGCCTTATTCACTAAAATTGTATAGATATAAGCACAGATTTGGGCGCACAGAATAATAAATCAGCTTCAGTTGTGTGGAAACAAGCTCCTGCCCACAAGTACCTTAGTTACATGTTATACACCACACCCTAATTTACCCTCATATAGATCTGAATTACATGAAACATGCCCAGATTTAGGGTAGCACAGTGGGACAGCAGGTGGTGTACACACACACACACACATACACACTTTGATTGCCGTGTGGAGTTTCGCGTGTTCTCCATATACCTGCGGGGATTTCCTCTGGGTTCTCAGATTTCCTCCCACCGCCCAAAAACATGCCAGTAGGTGGACTGGCTTCTCTAAATTGCCCCTAGGTGTGAGTGTGTGTGTGTATGCTGCCCTGCAATTGACTGCCATCCCATCCAGGGTGTATTCCCGTCTCACGCCCTGTATTCCCGGCATAGCCTCCAGAGCTACCATAATCCTGTCCTGAATAAAGGAGTTACTGAAGATGAATGAATGAGCACCCTAATGTATGCAGGTGTTTCAGCAGTGAGCCAATAATAGGAAAGTACATTAACCTGTACTTCAATTAATGTCCGAGGAAAGAAGTAAATGAAGAGAGAGAGACGTTAAGGAGTTAAGGAGGTTGATGTGCTGCAAATAAAAATGTTTTGGGTTTTTCTTTTCTTTTTCTTTTTTTTTTTTGTATCCTAAAAATGGTAAAGGAGGTAAGCACGAAATGAATAAAACACAATAAAAGCATTTCAGTGGAAAAAAGAAGGTCCAATAAGTTTGTCTTTTACAACATCTTACTGAAATAATATTCACGTAATGTACTTATTATGGAAATGTGCTCTGTTCTTTGTAAAGCAGTTTAAAGTCAAAATCGGGTACTGAGTCCAACCGTTTTTTTCCGACTTCAGATTTCCCTGAAGTCAGATTTACTTCGAGTTTTATTTATAACTATAAACAAGCAAAGTTTCCATCCAATAAATCCTTACTTCATATATAAATCACTGAAAGGATTTAATCACCGAAAACGAGACTACAGAAAGCGTCTTTGAATAGCGCAAGGAACGTATAGTTTAGAGCTTCACAGTGCTTCTTGTACGTAGATCTGCGTATTTACTCAACCGAAGGACCAATCAGCTGACAAAGATCCATGTCTGAGCCTCTGATCCACGTTTATAAATGACACGCTGACACTAAACCCCATTACCTATATTTTATTCTGAGGTTGTGATTATCACCTTTGTGATCATTTGTTGCACTACTCCACTTACTATGTGCGATATATTGATCGGTGATGTTGGATTTGATTGTTTAACTGTAAATCAGTGTAAACAGACACATAAGAAAAGAGAAGAAATGGATAAACGAGGAAAGTGTTGATGGAATCTGTGAATACTCCTCACAGTTGTACTGTCACAGAGAAACACTGGAGGGCGGTCTCGCACTTTCCCAGTCAAATGTGATCACGTGAAAGTAGCAGAATAAGAGTGTTAGCTATGAACTGTTACAAGACTGGTAAAGGACCTATGTTGTTCCAGGGACTCCAGGTGAAGATATGCGGAGCCCATGAAGTCATCTTGCAGGCCAAAGTCATAGTCAAACACCTGCAGTAAACAGACAGAGAAAGAGAGACGGTGTGAGACAGAGACACTGCTTGAAAACAGAACAGGAAATATGAATTTATTCATAGCTAGCATTTTTTTTTTTTTAAATATATATAATTTATTATAGAATAATACTGCCACAGATATGATCTGTAGAGATTACACTGAAAAAGGGAATATCCGTTTAAGAAAACGCATGTGATCCCTTGATGGGATTTATTAAAGTTTGGTCTCTATTATTTTGGCCAAATGATTTGCATGCACTGAAACATGTGAGTACTGTGAATCATCAAGACACTGAGATGAAGGCCTGGGCATTATCTCTAAAGTCAATGTTGTTAGATCAATTAACAGCTCCTCTGTATTCATGTTAAAACAGCAAAGTAACACGGAAGCATCCGAGTATCAGATTGTAAACAGATAAAACATTGAAAAAGAATCTCTAAAAAAAACCCAGTTCCTCCTGCACATCATATCAGTGACTCATTTCTGCTCAGAGCCTCTCTGAATCATAGCTTACCTTAACATAGAGTGGTTCTCTTATATTATCCACCAGCAGGGTCACTTTCTCATCCCATACCGGGTTCAGGTTCTTATGAATGGTCTTGCTGCGGAAAACCTCTTTCCCTGCGATCTTAAACTTCACATAAGGGTCACTGGTGCCTAAAAAAAAAACAAAAAAAACACAAAAACAAACCAAAAGAGTGAGGGTTTCATCAGCCCAGAGACAACAGTACTGCGTGTGGTACACCGATATGATCCTTAACATTCAGATCTTTGGCTTTGACCTGATTCTTTGCTCATAAATAGCAATCTAAGAGACAGAAGTTCTCAAGGACTCGAGACAGCAAGTCAAGAGAAGCTTTGCTTGTGCAAAACACCATGAACTCATGCTTCTCGTAACGAGCTTAAGCAAAAGCGAATGTCTGAATATAGCATTCAGATACCTTTACATTGCTTCTGTTTTCCCCCTCTTTTTCTCTCTTGGATTTTCAAGTGTTCTTCATGATGGAGGAGGTCACATAGGATAATGCCTTTAGGCTAATTTGGGTCAGGTGACATGGCTTGTGAGAGGTCTGATTAGTCCGTGATTAAGATATGGCAAATGAGGTGTTGAAAGCCACGGGGAATGAACCACACTTCAGAGGAAAACTAAATTAAAATAACTTTTTCATTGTAATGTATAACACCTAATTTGTGTGTTTGTGTGTGTATATATATATATATATATATATATATATATATATATATATATATATATATATATATATATATATATATATATATATATATATATATACACACATATACATATGTATACACACACAAATACTATTCTCTACCTTTGTCCTGTGTTCTGTTAAATGTATTTAACTGGATGCAACTGGACTGATATTTAGTTTATAGCTGGACCCCATTTCTCAGACCTTCTGGACCCTGTAATAATCATCTATTTATAGTCACTTCCAGAATCACTGGCACTCTTTGATTAAAATGAGGGGAAAAAATTATATAAAAATGAATAACATGCAACTAGTGAACTTACAGAGTATATGGGGATGATATGCTCCTCTATGCAGAACATTTTAGGCTCCTTTATACTCTTAGGTTTGTTACATGTGGACTTCCCTCTTCAATTCAGACCGCAGACTGAAACAAAACACTGATTTTATGTTCCGGCATCCTTTCCTGTGTTGATTTGTATGCACATCTGGGTTTATTATCTTACTAGAAAGTCCATCTTGGTCTCATCTAACTACACACAGCATTGATGCATGGTGAAATCCAGTCTCTGCACTGCTCTCAAGAAGGGCTTGGGTTTGAGAAGATTTCCTATGAATTAAATATTATAATTAGTTCTTTGGAGTTCTTTTAGTTTACTTTTTTGTTAGAGGAAATATACTGTACCTCTCCAATTGTGATAACCAACAGCAATATTTCAGATTGGCCACTAGATGGCACTTCTGCACCATAGCAGCCTGTAAACCTGGCTTAAATCTGCATCTTGTCAGCATCTCAACTGCAGAGATTACACTTTGTCCTTATCAGTCCACTTAATCTATGCAGAGCCATTTGGCCCTCGGTAGATTTATCAGATTCATCAAGGTTTTATCATGAGCCTAGAAACCCATCCATCCATCAGTTTTCCGTACCGCTTATCCTCCTTGTGGGGAGCCGGGAGGCAGGGGACACCCTGGACGGGGTGCCAACCCATCACAGGGCACAATCTCACACACACACACACACACACACACACACACACACATTATGGACAATTTGGAAGTGCCAATCAGCCTACAAAGCATGTCTTTGGACAGGGGGAGGGAACCGGACGCACGGGGAGAACATGCAAACTCCACACGCTCAGGGCGGAGTTGAGAATCAAACCCCCAACCCTTGAGGTGCAAGGCGGATGTGCTAACCACTAAGCCACCATGCCCTAGCCTAGAAACCATACTGCAATGATAGACAATGTACCATTAGTCCAGATTGCTCCAAATCTACAACTGAACCAATCCTCAGTGCAGCCTGTATAATGAGGAGGTATGTCCCTTCCTTTAGATTAAGCTCTCAGAGGTAAATATTAAAGATGCCAGAGGTTAAACATCAACAAATTTTAGTACTGGTAAAGTCAAAGCACTGTTTTTAAACGGGGCAATAAGCTTCCACTGGTCTAGATTCAGCTCACGTTCCACAAGCACTGCGACGAGGCTCTGTACAGTGATGTGCAGACAGAAGTAGAGGCCACAGAGTAAGCAATAAATGAGTCTCTGTGTGTGTGTGTGTGTGCGTGTGTGTGTGTGTGTTTGCAAGTATATTATATCAGTGTAATTGCCAATCAACAATGACAGGGAATTCCTGTTTAACCCCACCTCACGATCACCCTGGTTCTTATCATAACTCAGTGTGCTCCAGCCCTTCTTCACACGCACTGAGATGTTCGTCTGCTTTATCACATCAGCACCATGGTGCACTGCGTTGCTATAATCATTGACACACCTCTCAGATTTAAAGTGGCATGAGCCTAATATGTATCTGCACAAGTGTGCTGCTTTCATAGCAAAAGTGATCCTGTTTGGTCAAGACCATATAAAACAGGTACACACCACTGCAACATGTACCATGTACAAAACCATATGTATTTACTCATACCTCATGTCTCTTGTAAACACACCTGGACCACCGATACCCACAAAGTATACTGAAGTGTCCTCCCTGTATCCAAATCTATTATATCTAAATGTAGGGGGGTGGGATATACTGTATATGAGTGAGGGACGTGATAGGGGCTCGAATGTGTCGTCCCACTGAGCAGTGAGATTTTTAGGATTTAGGATCTCTGAGAGTATGAAGCATTTTTTATTAGTAGTATTTATTTTTATTAATAAATTATTCATATTATTCATATTATTTTATTATAGTATTTTGTTGTTATTCTGTCTCTCACTGTTAAAATACACCTACCATTAAAATCATAGACTGATCATTTCTTTGTCAGTGGGCAAACGTACAAAATCAGCTGGGGCTCAAATACTTTTTTCCCCTCACTGTATAGTAGAAACCTGTGTGAGGCACCACGCATAAAAATCCTTCCAACTCATGAATCACCTGAACCTTCAATAGCTAATGGAGTTTTCAGAGCACTGGTCTGTGTTTGTGTTCTCTAAATCATGCTTTGTGGGAGGAAAAAAGCATTTGCTTCAACCTACCATTCAATAAGTTTTAAAGGAGCCCAACCCTTCCTTGTCCCATTTCCTGGTGACTGCCTGACCACAGTTTACACTCCCATCTATCAGTTTAATACCAAAGCTGTGGGCTTGCAGTTCATTTGCTTTCTCTACTCGTGAGCTTGTGCCTCACCATGGGCTTTTCCTGCTGATAGCTGTCAAGTATGTTGAGAAATTATATGTATCACTTCCCTGTGCCTGTAACAGGACCACTGGTCTGCATTAATGATGTTATGTTTGTGCTTCTTCTCTCAGAGTTCACCTGCAGCAAAGCATACCGTACAAAGCATGGGAAATTTGCTGTATTTACACGTAGTGGGCTTCACATTTAACATGCTGTATATGAGCCAGTGATGTGATACGAGACCAGCTGTCTGCTGTCACAGTAAGAGATCTAATTTAAGAAATTTCAGAGAATGAAGACAAGCAATTCCAGTCTGAGCTCCTCTAGGTGCATAATAATTAGTATACATCAGTCTACAAAAGATCCTATTGTGATTAGAACTTGTCAGTGAACAATACAGTTATTTCTCTAAATTCAAACCAAATCTGTTCATCAAACAACAAATGTAAATGTGTGGGATGCTCCCAGCCATTCAGAGCACAATGTAGGAAGCATAACAGCAGGATTTGCATAATGATGCCAACTTCATAAAACAACTACCAGGTGTCTCGGCAAGACTCAGCACCTAATCTATTCACACAGCTTCGTCCACACATCCTCTCAGTCGCTCAACGGTACATCTAACCACACAGCTTCGGTGCTGAGCACTTAATGACTCCCGTTCCAGCTTCATGTGTAACAAACCACAGTAGTGTTCATCACAGGAGGATCTGTGTTTGAGACAAATGGATACAAATTGTGCAAATGGGAGAATTTATATTTATTTTGGAAACACACTTTTTTCCATTTAAGCATCAACTTAAAACTGAGTGGAGCGGGTGAGGCTTACGAAGACCCCCTTAACTGTGTAGAGTATACAATTTATCGGGGATTAAGCTAAGTGAGAAGATTGACACATGGAAAAAGACACATGGAAAAGTTCAACACCAGTTTCTGCATGCCAAACTATACCAGACAATCACGTTAAATATGCTACGTCAGGTCATTTATACATGCATCCACGGCTGCAAACTGGGAAGCTGAGTTTACTAGCATCAAGTTAAGTCAAGTCAACCTTTATTTATAGAGCACATTTAAAACAACAGAAGGTGACCCAAAGTGCTTTACAAATCAATCGACCAGATAAGCCATAACAGAGTTATGTTTAAAAATATAGTGACAACAATAATAATAATAATTAATTAATAGATGGCTATTGAAGAAGCTGACCTCACATGGAAAGGGAGACTGTTCCAGAGTGTAGGACCTACCACAGAAAAGGCATGATCGCCTTTGGTTTTATGGCGACCACGAGGAACTCTCAAAAGAAGTTGATCCGATGACCTGAGCACTCTCATGGGGGAGTAAGGATGACCAGAGAATGCCTTATAGACATAGAGCAGAATTTTTAAATCAACCCTGAATTTCTCAGGAAGCCAATGCAGAGACGCTTATACCAGGGATCCCTCTTTCTTGACCCTGTTAAAAGCCTAGCTGCCACATTTTGAATGAGTTGAGGCCAATGTACAATGAATTACAATAGTCTAACCACGATGAAATTAGCACGTGAATCACAATTTCCAGGTCTTTGCTAGAAAGAAAATATTTGACTTTAGCGACAGATCGCAAATGGAAAAAGCTACCCTTAACAACAGCACCGAATTGCTTGTTGAAAAGTAATGATGAATCTAAAATCACTCCAAGACTTCTTACATGATCTTGTACATTCGACAAGAGAGGACCTAACTGGGCAGCCAGTCCAAGTGAGGAGGACATGGAGGAACCTAAAATCAGAACTTCGGTTTTGTTTTCGCTTAATTGTAAAAAGTTGTTTGCCGACCAATGTTTAACATTGGTTAACTAAGCTCACTGGGATAAGCTATATTTCTGAAAAATGAAACTGATTAAACCAAGTATGATCAATTACCTAATTTATATTTTTATTATTACCTAATAACCTAGTCTATAAGCTACCTAAATACTAAATACTGCTACAGATCATTTGCAGACAGGAATGTCTTTTCGCCATGGCACATGAATTTGTCATTGTGATCTTGTGTAATTTATTTTTGAGAGAATGGATTCATACACCTATCCCAGGGGACTCGGGGCACACGATGGTGGACACAGGGTGCCAACCCATCGCAGGGCACAACTGCACACCCATTCACACACCCATCCGCACATTACGGACAATTTAGAGAAGCCTACAACGCATGTCTTTGGACTGGAAACTGGAGCACCCGGAGAAAACCCCCAATGCATCGGCAAATGTGCTAACCACTAATCCACTGTGCCCCCTGGACGTGATACACATCACTTCTCAATATACTTGACAGCTATCAGCAGGAAAAGCCCATGGTAAGGCAGTGGCACAAGACTGCAATTACAGAAACTAAATGAACTATGGGGCCACAGATGTGACATTATGCTGATCAATGAGCCTGTAAACTGTGAGGCAGGAAATCAGATCAGAGAAAGTCCTCTCAAAACTTACTGAATGATGGTATGAAGCAGAATACTAAACAAAACTATTGAAAATCCAGTCAGTGCATAGTAGGGTGGACTATCATCACACTGGTACCATTTCTTCTCTTCCTCCTAGACTGAAGCACACATGACTGGCCCGTCACAGAACTGCACTTTTTATGGGTCTATATAACCTGCAGATTGGCATCGTCCATCCTGCAGGCTGCACAGCATGAAATTAAAGTCCACTCACTTGGGTAGAGGAATTGACTTCCTACACAGAGGCTATAGATCTCAAGTTTTACTGTGCTCCATGCCACCTCTGCCCTTAAACAATCATAATATTGATTATTAATGTCTAATATCGATATATTATTGTTTGATTTTTCTTTTGTCTATTTAATAATAATTAGTTACATTTATATAGCACTTTTCTAGAAACTCAAAGCACTTTACATAGTATAGGGGGGAAATCTCCTCAACCACCACCAGTGTGTAGTATCCACCTGGATGATGCGACAGAACGTCCACCACACACCAGCTATAGGTGGAGAGGAGAGATATAGCCAATTCAGGGATGGAGATTATTAGGGGGCCATGATAGACAAAGGCCAATGGGGTAATTTCACCAGGACGATACCCCTACTCTTTACAAGAAGTGGTCTGGGATTTTTAATGACCACAGAGAGTCAGGACCTCGGTTTAACGGTGCTCTTTTGTTACAGTATACTGTCCCACGTCACTATACTGGGGCATTAGGACCCACACAGACCACAGGGAGAGCACCACCTACTGACCTCCCTAATACCATTTCCAGCAGCAACCTTAGTTTTTTCCCCCCCAGGAGGTCTCCCATCCAGGTACTGGCCAGGCTCAACCCTGCTTAGATTCAGTGGGAAACTGGGAGAGAACTGCAGCAAGTATTACTGTAAGTAGTATTCAGTAAATAGTTAGGGTTCTGGTGGGTTTGGAATCTATCCCATTAACACTGTGCACAGGGCAGGAATACAGCCTGGACTGCATGCTTGCCCATTCCTGCCCAATACAGAGCACAATACACACTCATTCACACCTGGAGCAATTTAAAGCCTACCACTAGGTATTTGGGAGGTGGAAGAAAACTAGAGGATCTGGACAAAATGCATGCAGACACATGGAGAACGTGCAAAAAACTCAATAGAGAGTGAACAAAGCTCAGTATTGAACATCGCTACCTGCTGAGCACGGCACGGTGGCACAGAGGGTAACAGTGTACTGACCTCCTATCCGAGGTGTATTCCTGGCTCGCACCCAGTGTTCCTGAGACAGGCTTATTAACTCATTAACTCTGAGAGCCCATTGCCACTCCATTACACATTATTTTACATATTTAATGCTGTGAATAGCACCGACCATGCCATGGCATTTTGCATAACATGGCAGCAGAAGCTTGCAGAGTTGTTTCAGTTAATAGAAGGTTGTCATGTGTCTGCCAATACTGAAAAAACTATATCTCATACAGATTAATATGTCTTCATAACAACATGATGCCTGATAAAATGCTGCATAACAGAAACTGGTCAATTTTTAAACTTCTGGCTGTTCCTATAGCCAGTGATGTCACTCAAAGATAAACCAGGCAACGGTGACAATTGCATTATGTGACCAAAAAAAAAAAAAAAAAAAAAAAGTACAGCTCTAGCTATTCAATTTTGCTCTGAACAGCTGCAGCGAAGAAAAGAAGAAATGTGAAAAGAAAAGAAAGGAAATGTGTAGGATGAAATATTGCTGTAGGATTCTGTACCTGACTAAATCTGATAAAAAATATTCACACATCGATGCACATCGAATACACTGTGCCACATCTGCTCTGCTGGCTTGTGTATGTCATATGCCAGATTTGTCTTTTAGTCTAAAATCGTTCTGTCCTTGAGACTGCAGATGGTCAAATAATAATAATATTCATAACGGTTCACCACTAATTATATCTTGCACAGCCACGGTGAGGCAGTGTGTTACTGCTTAATGTAGCAAAACGAGGAACACCGCTTTCATTATGATCTGACATAAAATGCAAACCATTTTCTGTGTTAATTCTCACTCTATAATGAAGCCAATGCATGTTTGTCCTTAATACTGGCTCAGGTATAGTCAGTCTAATCTACTAAAAGTGGTACAAGAAACTATGGATCAGAATTCCAACTGTAAGACATGGACAAATTGAAGAGAACCTCAGTAACCTCAGTGAGTACCAAAATACAGGATTTCCCTCAGTAGTTGCTGTAATGATTCCAGTACTCACTATACTAAGAGTGGAAATCTTTAGCCCCTCTATGATTCATTGAGTTTTTAATTCAAGGTGCTACGATGTGATTATAAATCGATTTTCAGTGTATCTCATTTCTACACATGGCTTGTTTTTGACTGTGTTCCCACTTTTTATTTTTAAAGTGTAAAATAAAATGGTGTACCTTAGCTCCAGCATGTGCCACACTGAGCAAAAGCCCAGCTTTTCAGCAATGGCAGAGGGGTGCAAATCTTTTGTGATGAAATTTGCAACTGACATGGTAATCCGCTTTACCCTTTCTGAATTATATGAAAGCTTTGGCACTGAGGGCTATCTGTTCAACAGGAACAGCAGAAAACAGCGTTTTTTTACTTCGACTCCGGACGGAAACGTGTGTTGTGATTTTGCATGCTCACTGTATTCTCTTATATGACATCTCATATGTCTTATGTCTTATCTTATATGAGTTTGTAAACGGCATGCCAATTGTCCAGTTCTTTTTTTGTCCTTTTAATTCACAAAATGCCTACAAAGTCCTTTTCAAAGCAGAGGTCGCAGGACAGAGTTTGTCCATTTCTGACTTTTTAGAAATGTATTTTTTATTATTATTATTTTTTTAAATTAATGTTAAAAATTATAATTGGCTTCATGTTGTATTTGAACTGCATTCGTTATAAAATCTGGTTATGGTGATCTGTGCATCAGAGAGACTCAAGATCCAATGTTAATTATGTGTTTTTCCCTCTACACTATACACACTCTCAGTTTTAATAATGAACCTAATCAATTGCTAATGGGCCACACCCTATTAGCAAAGTACAGTAGTTAAAGGAGGAAGGTCCAGCTAATGGCTTCTGAATAATGAATTTACAAAGCCTAGAAAAGGCTAGAAAATGCCTTGATTTTACAGTGAAGAGTTGAGTAATTCACCAGTTTATTATATATAAGAAGTGAGTCTGTCTTTAAGACTGTTTCATCATCTTACTGATGATGTTACTGAAAACAGGCACACTGTAGCCAAAAACAATTGAAGTATTTGATACTTGGCAAAATCATCCTAGGCTTAAAAGGAGTGATTTACATTATTTTATTATAATGGCGATAATGATGGCCAGGGACCTCTGTGGCAATTTTTCAGGACGTATTGATTTTTTCTTTCTTCAAGCCTTCAGAGGTTCACCAGCAAAGCTTTGAAAAATCACTACAAAGTACGGAAATCCAAGTTACATTTAGAGGGGTAGAATATTTCCAGCCCAGTAATGCTCCCTGTAAGAGGTTTGATTCTGAGCTGTAATGAAATCTTCATGGCAGCCAGCAAATTATCCACAGAACCACTTCATCTGAAGGAAAAGTCGGAATATCTAATGGAATGAATGATACTGTGGTGACTATTGATTGCACAATTACAATTATTGGTATTCTTAACCAGTTTCTCCAATATGATTGCTTGTATAACATGAATATGAATATGTGTGCACTCAAATGTACATCTGTCCACAAACACAGAAGATCCTCATCCATGCTGACATGATTGCATCACAGTACACTAAACTCATTACCATGTTCATGCAACCATTTTGAGATGGCTTGTGACTTGAGGTGACTTGTGACCATTATCATGTTGGAAGTAGCCATTACAAGATGTGACCATAAAGGGATGCAAGCAGTCAGCAACAATAGTCTGTGGCATTCAAACAATGCTCGATTGATATTAATGGGCCTAATGTGTGGCAAAAAACATTCCTCACACCATTATACCACCGCCATCAGCCTGAACTGTAGACACAAGACAGGATGGGTCAGTGGATTCATGCTGTTGATGCCAAATTCTGACTGTACCATTTGCATGTCACAGAAATCAAGATTCATCAAACCAGGTAACATCTTCAGCTGTCCAGTTTGGATGAGCATGTGCCCACTGTAGCCTCAGATTCCTGTTCTTGGCTAATAGTAGTGGAACCTGATGTGGTCTTATGCTATTGTAGCCCATCCACTTAAATGTTTGATGTGATGTGCATTCTGAGATGCTTTTCTGTGCAACACAGTTGTAAAAAGTGCTTAATTAAATTACCGTACCCTTCCTGTTTGCTCAGACCTCAAAAGTCTGGCCGTTCTCCTCTGACCTCTCTCATCAATGAGACGTTTCTGCCAGAACTACCACTCACTAGATGTTTTTTGCTTGTTTTTATTGGTGTTTTTCACACCATTCTGTGTAAACTCTCAGGATATGTGTGTGAAAATTCCAGGAGATTAGCCATTTCTGAAATACTCAAAACCAGCCCGTGTGGCACCAACAACCAAGCCACAGTCAAAGTCACTGGGATAACATTTTTTCCCCCATTCTGATGTTTGATGTGAACATTAAATGAAACTGTTGACCTGTATCTGACGTGACGTGATTATGATCAGAATGAAAAGAATGGACAAAATGGAGTCTTTTGGGGGTATGCAGACTATAAATGCTAAAAATGCTATACCTTTTCTTCTGATTGAGATACAGTGGGTATATAATCAGCCCCCTTTAAAATAATCACATTTTGTTGCTTTTCAGCCTGAAATGAAGACGGACACAGTTTTTGTTTTATCCAGCTGTATTTACTCAGTGCAACTTATAACATCCAAGTGAATGATATAACACCAACATGTCAGAAAAAAAATTAAAAAACAGAATCACTGAGTTGGAAAAAGGATCACCCCCTTGTGTCAGTATTTTGTTGAACCACCTTTTGCTTTAATTACAGTCTTTAGTCTGTTGGGATATGTCTCTACTAACTTTGCACATCTAGACTTTGCCCACTCTTCTTTGCAGAACTGCTCAAGTTCAGTTAAATTTGATGGGGACCGTTTGTGGACTGCAGTCTTCAAGTCATTCCACAGATTTTCAATGGGGTTTAAGTCTGGGCTCTGACTAGGCCATGCAAGGACATTCACCTTTTTCTCCTTCAACCACTGTGTGGTCAGTTTTGCTGTGTGCTTTCTGGCAGAGGGCAGCAGATTTTCCTCAAGAATTTGACAGTATTTTGCCCCATCCATTTTTCCTGCTAGTGCTCCAGTCCCTGCTGCAGAGAAACACCCCCATAACAGGATATTACCACCTCCATGCTTTACTGTAGGAATGGTGTTATTTGTATGGTGAGCTGTATTGGATTTCCGCCAGACATATTTGACGTCAGACATAACGTTTGGTGTTGAGGCCAAATAATTAAATTTTAGTCTCATCTGACCATAACACCTTTTTCCACGTGGCCTCAGAATCTTCAAGGTGCGTTTTGGCAAAGCTCAGTCATGACTGCATGTGGACTTTCTTATGGAGTGGCTTTTTTCTTGCAACCCTCCCATCCAAGCCACATTTGTGGGGAATTTGTGATATTGTTGTCACATGCACACAATGACCACTCTTTGTCATAAATTCCTGCAACTGCTTCAGAGTTGCTGTAGGCCTCTTGGTAGCCTCTCTGACCTCCTGGCTCTTTCATCCAGTTTGGAGCGACGTCCTGATCCAGGGAGGGTCTGTGTTGTACCAAATACCTTCCACTTCTTAATAATAGACTTCACTGTGCTTCTAGGCATTGATAAAGCCTTTGAATTTTTTTTTGTATCCATCTCCTGACTTGTGCCTGTCCACAACTTTTTTCCCAGAGATCTTTTGACAGTGCCTTGCCACCCATAGTTGATTGTTTACTTCAGTTGCACTACAAAATGCTCCAGGAAAGCTCTTTTCATGCTGAGCTAATCAAAATGACCACAGCTGATCACAGTTGAAAGTCAAATGGTTTGTGTATCATTGAGAAAGTGATTAGCTACACCTTATTGAGTTTACAAGTCATTTTTAAGGGGGGGAGAATCAACTCAGTGATTCTGTTTTTTTGTTTTTTTTATCTTTTTTTTTCTGACATGTTGGTGTTGTATCTTTCACTTGGATGTTATAAGTTGCACTGAGTAAACAGTGCAGCTGGATAAAACAAAAACTGTGTCCTTCTTCATTTCAGGCTGAAAAGCAATAAAATGTGATTATTTTAAAGGGGGGTGATTCTTTTCTATACCCACTGTATGTGCAAAAGAGGAACATTTCAGTTCAGGAAACCCCATATTTAACAGAAGTGACTATGGAAAGGGTTTTCCCAGGATGCCACATATACATACAGATACAATCATGCCCAATTTGTTTCCCACAGCACATAAACATGTATACCTCCACACACACACACACACACACACACACACACACACACACACACACACACACACACACACCCAGCACTCCCTGCTGCCTTCATGCTCCCCCACTACATCCCCAAAATAGAAAATGAAAATGAAGACAGATACTTCTACCTGAAATGCTCTGCTCTAGCTCTGTTAAAAACTGTGACACCTTCTGATTAATCTCAGGATACAAACACTTTCAGGGCACAGCAAATAAGCTGTAATTCACTTGGGAAGCTGATTTATTCTGCATGAAGGATAATAATAAGTTTTAAAGAAAGATCATACAATGTTATTGGTACAAAAAAAGATGCAACAGACAAATCTTGAGATGAGTGAAAACCCATCCTCAAACATTCATAATTAATCCAAACCCAAAAATCATGGCAGGCCATGCGACCTATAAAAAGGTTACTGAATAATGCATACCGAGTCATAATTAAGTTACAATTTTAAAGTCCTTCGGGGTACAGGCAGATTACTCATGTTAGAAGGGAATGTAGAACTTGCACTACTTCTTCTCTATCAGAGCAGATATATTTATCTGTGACCCTTTCACGGCTAATGTCCCCTAGTTCAGTCAACCATGAAAGTCTGTGTCCAATAGATTTTCTCTGGGAAAGGGTTTCCTCTTTCTACTGAGATCGAAATGTCACCTCAGTCTGAGAACTTTAGATGAACCATACAGGAATTGAGTGGAAGAGTGTTGAGAGACCAGATTAGCATTTAATGACAACACACGTTAATTTTGTTGTGCTAAATTGTCTCTGTGTGACTCACACACACACATACAGTACACCCAGTCACATCGGCTCAGGCTGTGTTTCCTCCCCGCCAGCAGAGGCCCCCACCACTGAATACTAAACGCTTACACACCACTTCCTGTCTGGACAGTACATAATGAACACACACACACACACACACACACACACACACACACAACAAATTGTTGTACTTTATGAAACTAAAGAAAGCTACATTTCTGTATGCTAACATTAGGAAAGTCAGGCTAATCACGGACAACTTCAGTAGTAATCTCCGGGCTCCTTTTCTGTTGCTTAAAAACCAACAAAATATATTCCTGTATCTACTGCAGGATTTTAAAATATTTACCTTGTGGTGGAAAAAATGGTTCTATCCAAATAAGACAAGTCTCGGGCCTGGTAGCATTAAAGACAAAAACACTTTATTTATTTCTAGTTCTTCATGCACACTTCAGGTTGCGCTCGTGACAATCTTTGCTCGGCTGTCGTTCGACAGTTTTCCGATGGCAGGGCTGTCGCTATCTACAGATCAATGGCTCTTATTGATCATTGGGTTACATCCCTAAGTTGATGGGTAGATTGTGTGCAGCTTCAGAACTCCATGCCTAGCGCTGTGTCTGAAACTGCTTCCGCTACAGGCAGAAGGTCAGAGACTATCACGTCCTCTTTTTCTTAACTGACCTTGTCACCCTCACACACACAGAGAGTATCTAAGGCACTAGAAGAACATACTGTCCATATTAGGATATCTAAAACGTAAGGCATTGGAAGAACATATTTTCTATATTACAGCTATGATAGAAACATGAAAATATTACATTTTCCATCACAACCTTAAATAATATTTCCATATATTTGCCTAAATCCAATGTGTATCACTATAATAATTTAATAGGTTTAGTACACGAATATTTACTATGCTGTGATATAACAAAATGGCCAGAATTATTTGTAGCAGGGGCAAGATTATTCATCTCAGTTTATAGAAGATACAATCATAGAGAAATATTATGTTGTACCTTAAATTTTATTATACACTGTTGTCGAATTATTGAATCTGATTGGTCAGAAGGTGTTAATTAAATAAGCAGGAGACTGACTTATTGTAACATCCAGCTCGTAGTCTGCCCTGCAAGACTGCCAGAGGACGCCCTCACCCGAATTTTGAACATATTTGCTTGTTTGTCATTTCAATTTCCTGTTCCGCCGCTACATAAAGCACGTGGACATGCTAACACTTTGCAAAGTCTTGTAGTTTGCCTCGTCTTTACTGAGTTCTGAGCCTTGTTTTCCGGATAGCTACTCTGCGTTTTTGAGCTTGTGCCCTACCTCGTTTACCTTTACCTTGCCCCTTTGTTTTGATTCTGCATCTGCCTTTTGGTATTTTTGTTGATTGTTGATTTTCAGATACTGTATTTTGGATAGATGTTTGTTCATTGTGAATTATCGACACTGTCGGTTCTCACCCTGCTATTCTGTTTAATAAACCTTGTGTCCTCCGCTACACTTATATTACATTGACAGATTTTTGGATTTAAATAGTTTTTCGGTTTTTATATGACCTTTATATTATAGGTAGTGCTCTCTCTCTCTCTCTCTCTCTCTCTCTCTCTCTCTCTCTCTCTCTCTCTCTGTCTTCTGCCCATTTCCACTCACCATGGTTGTTGTGGACAAATAGAAAAGGCGGGTTTTTATCAGGCCTCATAAATAACCAGCGACAAAAAAGAAGCAGCAGTAAGAACAAGAGGACCTGGACCTGACTGCTATAAGCTCCACTGCACGCTCACCAAATTTCAATTTTAATTTGAAATCCATTGGCCTTCGTACGATATTTTATTCTCCTAAAGCTGCATCGTTCTCATCCCACCTTCACACCTATGAGAAATCAACGCTTGTCTTCACCTAACAGCTATATACAGGACATGATAAAAATGAGAGACAGTTCGCCTTTTCACCAGCTCCACTGCAATCTTGAAACTACTGAGGTTGGCAGCATCAGCCGTGTTCTGTCAGAAAATGAGCCTTCATACACAAGCAACCAGAAATGACTCATGCTCAGATCAGTAGAGACACTGCTGGGCTGCTAAGCTTGAAGGACGAG
Source organism: Cranoglanis bouderius (assembly GCA_023630585.1). Classification (NCBI taxonomy): domain Eukaryota; kingdom Metazoa; phylum Chordata; class Actinopteri; order Siluriformes; family Cranoglanididae; genus Cranoglanis; species Cranoglanis bouderius. Next base: position 26,590,323 of record CM042540.1, read on the forward strand.
GGGACAAGGAGCGCAGAAGATGTTGAGGATCTTTCATTCACTGTCACCCTATATGGCCTGCCTGACAGGTAATGGGGGTGGCAGCTGTACTGTAGTCCAAAACATAATACATAGATTTAATCTATATAAAATATCTAGGAAGACTAGAAATTAATAAGTAACAGAGAGAGGTAAATAATAGATGACAAATTCAAAAAGTGTATGTTGGGAAAAATATTTTCATTAGCAATACAAAGCAAAAAATTACTAAGGAGTGAAAAATCATTGAAACCATCTTAAGTGTATAAGCATCAGCAATGTATCATTTTTCTCATTAACAGTTTCCCAGACTTCCTCCAGAAACATGTCTGCCCTTGGGCTAGCTTGCAATGTGTAGCCTTTTGATACAGGTATGAGGTGTGATGATCACGTCTCCTCTTATTAAGTGCATGTGTCAGTGTACCTATGAGTGGGTGTATGGACAGGTCTGTTCTAGCATCCCATCAGCCCCTAATGAGCCCATTACTAGTCCAGGCAAAAGACTCTCCCCTGGCTCCGACACATATGTCTCCTGAAATGCACACTGCTTTCTCTATGACTCAAGAGCTACTCAGATAATGGACCACAAATGCAAAGAGCCATCCATCAGTCCTCCGCCAGCTGTCTACAAAGATACAAACAAATCAAGGCGATGTGAGCTTCAGAGGAAAAAACTGACCACCGATGGGTATTTGATTTAATTAGATTTGTATTGATCTTTGGAGTATGGTACTTCATCTCTTAAATGTTCAACAGTGCCAACTACAACTGGCATCTGAGGTGCAACAGTCAGTCCAAAAAAAGGTAAAAAGTGAAGGTATCCACTGAGCTGATACTGGATTTAAAGGGAACAAAGAGCTATGAAAGGGCCATGTCCTACCTCCTCTGTCCCTAATGGCAAGATTGATGCCTTTCTTCAGCACGATGTCCAGTTGGTACATCCCGGGGCTGATGACGGCAGGCGGATCTGCATTACTCGGCACTACGGTGTTGATGCCCTGTGGGAAGAGGGAGGGGTAGAGAGTATGTCAATGACCTGGAAGCTCAAACTGTAACCACAACTGCAATGTGCACAGCTCGGGGAAAAAAAAAAAAAAGAAAAAGAAAAAAAAACATTTTATCAGAAAGCCCTTTAACCCTAACTCTCACTTTTAAAAATTGACAATAAACATGACAAAGCCGGATACAGAACTGGGAAATTTTATAAGTACATTTCTGTTAAATTGACACAAGTACTGTGCTGATGTTCAACAGGTACTACCAACAAGTACAGTGTAGTTTTATGCATGAAGACATAAGGACTCAGTGTAATCCTAAGAGCTTCATCCCTCATTGACCAGAGAGACAATGTTAGTCTCGAGTAAAACCCTTAATCCTTAACTTAATAGCTTAGAGTGGATTCTGATTAACTTGTAAGCCACTTTGGATTAAACCAAATGATTAGACAGTTTTTGCCCATCCTTGTCTCATCTTTTCTTCAGTGGACAACCTCTACTTAATATGGTAGATTTCTACCTAAAATCAAGAATCTTATTCACAGTCTGCTCATACTGAACATCAACACACTTAGTACTGTTTGACAGTAAACACTTGTAGATGAGTAATTATGTATAATCCCACTATCCAGAACAGGCATTATATTAAAACTACTGAAGCATCATAGCCTTGTATCCTCTTTCTGTCTCATACTTCATATATATGTACAGTATCTGGTCAATACACTATTGTACGTATACACTATACGGCCAAAAGTTTGTGGACACCTGACCATCACACTCATATGTGTTGCCGAACATCCCATTCCAGATTTACTCTCCGTTTGTTGTTATAATAACCTTTTGCAAGTGCATTAGTGAGGTCAGGCAATGATGTTGGGTGAGGAGGTGCGGTGCGTAGTTGGCATTCCAGTTCACCCAAAAAGTGTTCAGTGGAGTTGAGGTCGGGGCTCTGTGCAGTCCTTTCAAGTTCTTCCACTCCACAAACCACGTCTTCATGGAGCTCGCTTTATGCACAGTGGTATTGTCATGATGGAACAGGTTTGGGCCTCTTAGTTCCAGTGAAGGAAAATTGTAATGCTACAGCATACAAAGACTTCCTATACAATTGTGCGCTTCAGCTTTGTGGCAACAGTTTAGGGAAGAACCACATATGGGTGTGATGGTCAGCTGTCCACAAACTTTTGACCATATAGTGTAATAGAGTTGTACAAAATTGAAAATCTATATTATCAGTGTTGCACATGATTTAACAGGAACATATAGTAAAATATTTTGGGAAACATCAATTTCATCATGTTAATATACTTTGTCTGTACAGACTGCTGATTTTATTCAGTCTACAGTGGTGCTTGAAAGTTTGTGAACCCTTTAGAATTTCCTATATATCTGCATAAATATGACCAAAAACATCATCAGATTTTCACACAAGTCCTAAAAGTAGACAAAGAGAACCCAATTAAACAAATGAGACAAAAATATTATACTTTTCATTTCATTTATTTATTGAGGAAAATGATCCAATATTACATACCTGTGAGTGGCAGAAGTATGTGAACCTCTAGGATTAGCAGTTTATTTGAAGGTGAAATTAGAGTCAGGTGTTTTCAATCAGTGGGATGACAGCCAGGTGTGAGTGAGTGCCCTGTTTTATTTAAAGAACAGGAACCTATCAGAGTCTGATCTTCACAACGCATGTTTGTGGAAGTGTATCATGGCACGGACAAATGAGATTTCTGAGGACCTCAGAAAAAGAGTCGTTGATGCTCATCAGGCATGGTTATAAAAACCATCTCTAAAGAGTTTGGACTCCACCAATCCACAGTCAGACAGACTATACACGTGGAGGAAATTCAAGACCATTGTTACCCTCCCCCGTAGTGGGCGACCAATAAAGATCACTCCAAGAGCAAGAAGTGTTATAGTCCACAAGGGATCACAACAGTTCAAGCTGTTGTGAACTGAGGAATGGGCTAAAATTCCTCCAAGCCAATGTGCAGGACTGATCAACACTTGAAACACAACAGCAGAAATATTTAGTTGCAGTTATTGGTGCACAAGGGGGTCACACCAGATACTGAAACGAAAGGTTCACATACTTTTGCCACTCACAGATATGAAATATTGGATCATTTTCCTCAATAAATAAATGACCAGGTATAATATTTTTGTCTCATTTGTTTAACTGGGTTCTATTTATCTACTTTTAGGACTTGTATAAAAATCTGATGATGTTTTAGGTCATATTTATGCAGAAATATAGAAAATTGTAATGGGTTCACAAACTTTCAAGCACCACTGTATATGTTTGTACCATGACTAATATGCAGTATGCCGGATATATCATAAAGGATACCTCATAAGACAGAGAAGCTATTTTTTCCTCAAATTTAAGTACCATTAAGCGCCTGCTCTCTTACTTTTATTCAAAGCTTCTCGAGGGATCACAAGCATTTCAGGCTGATTAGCTAGACTGAAAGTGGCTTTGCATAATGAGCAGGCCATGTTGATGGAGAGGAATTGATCTCTTATGAATAAGAGATGGCACTGATAGAGTTTCACCCCCTGGAGCCCAACAAAGTTTACAAGATTATGATGAATAGTGAATAGGATATTCCACACCATGGATCAAGTACAAGAAAGGTAAGTGTGGCATGTCAGCTGGCGCGACTCGGAAGTATTAGTGTTGGGTGAAACATTACTAGTCGGATTAAAATAATCAATCTGAGTATCAGTCGTGCAAACAAAGTGTAGGTCAATGAATTAATAACAGTGAAATTGGTTAACAGCAAAGATTAGAAAGAACACAAAGTGAAATCAGCACAAATTCGTATATTGAAAGTTGCACATTAATACTCAGTCAGCTCAAATAATGCATTTTCCAGCGCTTTGTATGTCAACTGATGATGTAGTTGCTGTAAGATGCGTTTAAAATTATGCTGAATTAATGCCGTTCTGTGTTCTTTACTCCTACACCTAGGTATTAGAACTGACTTTTCAAGAAATTCCAGCAAAAAGATGAACAGTCGTATGTTCATCTAAATGACGTGAAATGATATATTGATGTCAAAATCCTAATTAACTGACACCAGCACTGCAACAGCAAAAAGGGTTCTGATTCCCCATGCTTATATGCATTATCTGAGGATTTATTCTTAGCTGTGGACACGAACAGGTTTTTTGTGTCCAAAAAAAACAGAAATTCAGTCACATACTTATTTCTTAAAAAGAACGATGTATATGGAGGCCATAACTCTCAAGCGCCATTCAAATAAATTATTCATTTTCTGGTGATATAAAAGCTTCATTCAAAATGTGCATGTGAAAATCATCAATCCTACCATGTCAGTGATGCTTAATCCGAGATCCATCCCGTTCATTAAAACAGCTTCTCAATAACTACCCTGGTCAAATGGCTTTCATCGTCAGTAAACGTCATCTTATTTAAACATTTTATAAACCCGACATGAAGCATATGAAAATAATAAAGACAAGGTAGAACATCCGAAGTCACCTTCTCGGTCCTCTCATGTAAGACTAGTGGATGTTTTGCATGGGACATCAGTTCTTGTCGGGCAATGTTTGTAGTGATAAATCCGATAACACCCTTGAATTTGTATATCTGGGCTGAATTTGTTTATTTCCACTTGCAGGTGGCAGAAGTTTTATTCTATTTGCATTGGTGATTTGAAATGTGTTAGTGACTTGTTAAGGCGTGCCAACCAAGTGTGTGATCAGTCTATGGAGCTACAAACTCACTTACTGCATTCAGTGCTCGCAACATGCAAATACTCCATATTTTATATCACCAAAACAAAGACTAATATACTAATGTATGTTTATTCTTAGAAGAAAAGAAAAAAAGTTCAACCAAATAAAGCTATTATCCATCCAAAGATCTTCTCTAAAAGCATGATAGTGAGGTGGTAGTGTACATAGAGGACTGTATGTCATAAAGTCATTTGCATAGAGTGCTCAATAATTAAATTCAAACAGCAGTTTTCCATTGTGTTTTGAATCACAAAAGTGGCCTACAAGGTAAAATGCAAACATACCATGATAGACTACTGTTGTCTAATTTCCTACGCAAAATGCATAAAGGTTGGCAGACAATATAAGCAGAGTAAACATCACCGGACTGGATTTCATGTCAAAGTAATATCGTGGATGATAAAACCTTTATATCACACAGGCCTGATTAATAGTGTTGTCCTTTCTTGATTTTGTCCACACAGAGGACATCGGAGGAGACAGCATCTTAATCATAGACCTTGCTCATCTCAAGGAGCAAATTGTTACAAATAAAAAAATAAATAACAAAAATCTTGCCATTATTTGATTAATCTGACAAATCAACATACTGTATTAAAAGTGTGAAAAAAAGGTTTCATCCCGCATACACATATTCCGTATCACATGGCTTCATTAAGTTGTGCGCTCAAGTAACTGCCAGCAAACGATATGAAAATAAATGGGATGTGAAAATAATAGGATGTGCTGTATCAAATATTATTTTATAAGCTGCCAAATAATGAGTGTGGAAGCCATATTGTTAAATTAAATCAAACTTGCTGTGATTGATGCGATAATTACTACGAAGACCATTCTTTCAGCAATGAATTGCACACCTGTTAGATGTTTCTTTCAGTGCTTGCCAACTTCTTGTTCATATAACATAATTTTTTGTTTATTTTTAAACTGTTAAAAATAACTCTCTGATCATTACATTTTACAGCAAAGAAAAAAAAAAAGCTATTTTCTTTTTCAGTCCGCATTTTCTATCCCTGATTTTTTTTTAGGCTTAAAGGCAAGTGCTTGTATGTAAAGGTGGTCCACGTGTTTAAAAACCCCATCTTGAATATTCCTACTCAAGAAAAATCTGGCAAACTTGAAGGCGCGTGTTACACTCAGATGATTTGCGTAATCTGAACGCTGAACCCTGAAAATCGACTAAAGCAAGGGCCGAATATGCGCAACTTTCCCAAAGGCCCAATGAGCCTTATGAATATTATACTCGAAAACACCGAGGTTGCAGCTAATTGATAATCTCGTGGTATGAAATGTTAACTGATATAAATGCCATGAGAACAATAACATTTCCCATAAACAGTTATACACTGACTGGACAAAATTACAATGTGGAAGATCTCAACCTCTGTATACAATTTTCTGCAGAAGTGACTTGTCCCATGTATAGTCAACTATCTTGGACTGTCTTCGGAGAGTCATTCTTCAACAGCCGTCAGAAGTATGGGTTGTTCGATACTTAGGGACTTATCTTAGGGGCACATCCATCATTTAGTAAAACTCATACTGTACTGTGTATACAGACAGAGGCACATCTGTCTGTACATCAATAATCATCCAGGAGTGAGACACAAATTCAGCTAAATTGGCACAGCGAATTTCATTAAAACACACTGCTGGAAGATTTGGGGCTTATGTGGCATTTGTGCTGTTGTAATTTTATTTCCTGGAGGCACTGCTGCAGTATTGTGAAGCGATTAGTACATACAAGATTAGGCTGACTGTTCAAACTCAGAGACACGTGCTGAACTTCAAAAAATATTCGTGCTGAAGGCAAGTAAACATTTCGACTACTAAAGCACTGACACATTAGCCTACAGTGTATGCAACAGAAATATTGATAGGATGTGGGTTTAGTATTTTATTGTACACTCAGTTTCATAACCTATTGGGAAAAGCCCAGTGTTTCCAACAATGTGTTTATCAGTTCACATCAGATCAGGAAGGATGCCATCAGAATAAAAGAAAAAAAAAAAAATTATGACGCAAGGCTGACTCAGCTGCAGAGCACGATAAAAAATGTACTTCGAACTGCCAAATCTCGACTGTGATGATGCAGTTTATCATGTATGGCCAGTGCCAGTGACAATTTTATGGCTTTTGAAGTGAAAGTTGGGCAACTAGCAATGAAATATGAAATACTTAGGCCAGGCCCAAAGGCATTGGAAAGAGTGCGAAGGTGGTGATGATTCCAAGGACACCAATTATGCCCCAGAGGAGCCCAAAAATTAAAACTGCCCCGGTCAGACTTATTGTATCCCATTTCACTCTCAAGTACCCAATCGTAGTATCGTAGGTAATCATGCCGATATTACAGATTGTTAGGGTTTTCCCCTCGCGCTGCTCGCTGAGGCCAGCGAGTAGCACATTTCATATTCACAGACTCTCGCTTTGTTTATTTCGCCACGTGTTTCTTTGTTTTGGTTTACGTCATGTCTCCGCCCCTGTATGCTTATTGGTCCTTTGTTCTGGTTCATGTTATGTCTCCGCCCCTGTTTGTTCATTGGTTATGGTCCTGATATGTCATCATGGGTTTCAGGTGTTTTGTGTTTTGCCTTGTTTCATTCATGTTATTTAAGCTTTTCGTTTCTTCGCCTCGGGGCGAAGTATTTGTACGTTCCTCTGCGCTTACACCTACCAAGCAACTTTCTATGGACTGTTTATTCCGGCTTTGAACCTCGCTTACGTTTCCCGTTATTGGATTATTGCCTTGCCTCTGTGGATACTGTTTTCCGTGCCTTTTGACCTGGACTGTTTTTGACCCTGCCTTTGTGTTGCGTTTTTTCCCCCGTTTTGTATATATTCCTAATAAATTGACGATATTCCTCCGCACCTGCATCCAGCACTCCTGTGTATATTCTAACACAGATATTCAGTAATATCCAATATTCAGTATAACCGCACTCTTGCTTGCGCGATATTGCATAAATTTTTCCAGGAAATGACCTGGAAATGTTTTTTTATTTACTTTATAATCTTGCCTAGGATTTCCACAAAGATCACATTAGTTAAGGAGCCAGTTTAACAAACTCTGTGGTCTGTCTGCCAAAAGATTGCTACAAAGCGACAGCTAAAACCTTGCTAGTTAAGTAAGATAATGGCCATTGAGGTATATGAAAACAACAAACTTAGCAGAGTAAGCAGCACTCTACTTCATGACATAGTGTAACTTGCCTCCCTTTTGTCCATTATTTTCTTATCATAAAACGCCTCGATGGGTGTTATCTCTTACACACAGCATGCCAGACAAATGAATACACTTATCTGATAATACAAAAGAGTAGTAGTCATGAAGTAATCTGACCTTTAACACCTTTCCTGTAATATGTCTTTCACCATATCATCATCAGGCAGATTGGGATCCACTGAATTTGGGATCCATTGAATTTGAATTTGAAATGAGCTCCTATTGAGTAATTATACGGGTGATCAAGAAGCAACATGGAGCTAAATGCCTCTGTGAGTGATGGGGACTCTCTATGTTCAGCTCGCTCTCCATCACCCAAAAGAGCTGATGCCTCTGTATCTTTCAGGGTGCTATTTCTGTACTATTCCTGTGCATTGGGAATGGAAAACGCACCATGCCATGACAGAAACAGCATAAAGGCTGAGATACACTCCATCTAGCATAAATGATGCAGCAGGGGTGTTCAGGCCAATTGACGCAACCCCTGGATAATGAAAATAGCTGTAGACTGCAGAGCCAGAGTAAAAGCTGGGGGGGGGGGGGGGGGGAAATTTCTCACAGTAAAACAATGCCTTCCTACTCTTCAGTGTTCAGTCCTGTCTCCAACTGAAATGTCGATACAGCAAAACAAACAAGCGCTTACCTTTAATGATTCAGATTAACAATACAAAAATACCTGGGTATGTATGCACACACATTTATGCCCAGCTCTGACCATGCGTACACAAAGCACTGAATGGTGGAAAGCCAGAAGTAGAATACGTAGGCTCAGGAGTTTTATGTAGGAGTTTGTTTAATCAATATTCTGGAATGTTGGTCATTTGAATGACTTTTTTTTTTCTTAAATGTAATTACTCTTGCAATACTTATGTAATATCCAAATCTTTTGTTTTCTCAGTGTCTTAGTGTTTCTCAGACACTTTTCAGAGGGAAATTGGGGATATGGTAGGTATTTCCCAACCAGAGTTCACTAGAAGTGTGCCTACAGTAATGGATGCATCATTTCTCTTGGTCCAATCTATACAATTCCCCTACATCTATATATGAATTATTCCATGTGAAACAGCACAAGTTTTCCACTGGTTTTCCCAGTGTTTATCACTGGAGTTCAGAGGCGAAATATTCCAAATGTTTATTCGTAGCTGGTTAACATAACCCACATATAGTGCAGCTGATTATATACGTGTCAAATAACAGTGGTTTGTGCAGTAACTGTGCGATAATGATGCTCATAAAAGGTCAAGAGTCATCATTATGAATGCATCGCTCGGTCACATTTTATTGGCTACTGGCTGCTATGGTATGAAACAGGATTAGCCAATCAGCATCATGCTTTTTGTTTATATTTGAAAGCTACTAGCTACACTAAATGTATAAAAAAAAATAAATTAATTTAAAATTTTTTTTAAAAAAGACAATCAGTGACTTACATTAAATGTAAAAACAATTTCTACCCAAAAGTTTCTCAAACCTCTCTGGATTCACGCAGCATTTCTCATACCCCATTCAGAACTTTTTCTACACAGTGTTGATAAATGACACCTCTGCACTTCAATATTCAACTTTTTTTTTTTTTTTTTTTGATTGATGCAGTATGCCTTGGTACTTATGAGCCATTCCTCTGCATTATGAAGAACGAAAGACCACCAGCATGGCACACCATTTACTCCTGAAGACATATTAACCTGATTCTGGAGCTCATACTGTCAGCTCACACTGCACCTGCATTGTAATCACGCAGGACAGACGCATTAGGTAGAAGACAAAGACACTCAGATATGAAAGTATTTTGACTCACAGGAGGATCCATCAGTTTCCTAAATACTCCGATACTTTTGACACCGGATGCTTTTTCACCACTAAGACTCAGTTCACCACATGGGACACAAACCAAACAAATAATAATCATCGTTTTTCAAATAAACAGACTCATTGTTGGCTATGAACACCAACAAGACTGAAAACCTTCTCTAAGACCTAAGTTCTCTCACAGCAGCATACAAACACATATACAAGGACAGAGGAGAACTTATTAGGTTTGGAGAAATTTAATCAGACCATTCATCTTTATTTCAAGTTGAAAGAACCTTTTTAATGAGGCTTTGTCTGCTTAGCACGATCTACACCTAAGGCAATTACCACAATATGAGTGGGCTGACTTTTATAAGGTTTCATGACAATGAGAGAGATTTTTATCTCTAAAAACCTTCCAATTAATGGGGCTGGGGGCTCTATTCTCTGTAGACATTGGACTCCAAGAACTAGTCAAGTGATAATTAGTTCACCTTAGAGCCCGTGGATCATCAGATAACCATAGATACAATATAAACATAGATAGTTCAGAATAAACGTGATACATATACACCCTAATTCAACCCCCTGCAAACAAATCATCATGCACAAACACTTCAGCTTTTTATTTCAAACAATGCAATTGAAACGGTATAAACATCACATAGTCTCCTTTTAATCTCATTATATTCTGTCAGGAGAATCTCCTTTCTCCTGATAGAACTGACAGGGTGTATTTGAATTAGACTATGTATTGAGGATTTTATAAATCCATGTGCAGATTTTTTATTAAAAGCAGTACAGATAAGGTGCAAAGGAAGCAATGTCCGAATTGTAATTCCAAAAGCAAAGTGGAAAAACGTTCCGCAGAGGCACAGACAAAAAAAGAGTATACATAAACAGTAAAATGTCGGAAAAAAAAAAAAAAAAAGCAGGAATAAATAAGCAGAGAGAAGATACGAGGCTAACCCTACGCAAGTGACAGACGACCTTTCATTTTCTACACGTGTGCAACGTGGAACTGTGATTTAAGCAATAGTGTCAACGCAACATGTGAAATCTGAGTTTCTCAATTCTAGCCATGGTAAAGCAACAAACCCAAACTGATTCCTCAGACCAAAGCGTGATATCATCTTATCGTGTCATATACAACCTCTTATTAAATGTTTGTAAATGACATTGCAGAGAAAAATAAAGTGTGGAGGACGTAGCAGAGATGGGTGTCTATGAGGTGTACATAGCTAGTACAGTTAGCTTGCTTTGCTAATCCGCGTATTCACTGGACGGGCCATGCCACAAGTGACAATGTATACATCTTGAATACATCTTTGTTTTTAGGGAACAATAAAGATACAAAACGTTGTGTTTTGTATCACACCTTGGGATGCTCCTAAATAAGACATGGAGGTAATGTCTTTTGTATGGTTTTGTTTTATTGTGGCACAGCGTTTTATTTTTTGTGAAAAGCAAATGGTGTAAATGGATATTTTACCGCTTTTTGTAGTCTGCTTTATTCTCAGGTAAAAATGACCCAAACACAACCTGTTTAATCTAAATATGACAGGGGATATACCAAATGTACCATATGTTATGTTTCATGTTAACAAAAAACAGTATGGTTCCACTTTAAGTAAAAAATGTTAAATAATTCATTCTGGCCCAAACTGAACACAAGGGTTAACTATAATACACTCTGGCTAAGAAATCATTTTGCTCATTTATTTGTGTGCTGTGATTTTATTATATACAATACTGGACAATGGTAAGTGTTGTAAAGAAATTAGCAGGGGCTCCCCTGGGTATCTAATCAAAAGTTAATAGTCCCCAAGTCCCTAACTGAGTAGAGCTGTGGTTCCCATCTCTGATCCTGGAGTAACCCTGCTCTACACAATTTCATGCCTTCTCTGCTCTAACACACCCATGGGGGTTTCAGGAAGGCCTGGTAATTAGCTAATTAGCTGGATCAGGAGTGTTAGAGCAGAAAATATACAAGGTTTTGGAACCACTACAGAGCCCTGTAAGGAGAAACTACCAGTCGTTTATAGCGGCAAAACAAAGACCAAAGCCACCAGGAGTAACTGTCACAACCTTGTCTCAAACCAAGATAAGAAAAAAATAAACACTCAAGCTCTCACTTAACAAAAACCTAGCAGCAGGCTGTCAAGGAAAATAAGAGACCACCCAATCTCTGCTTAAATATGGTCATTCTTTATCCTGTCAAACTTTATCCTGGTCAAGGTGGATCCAGAGCCTATACTGGAAACACTGGGCTGAAGGTGGGATTACAACCTGGATGGGATCACAGGGCACCATGCACACACACTCATTCACATTTATGGGCAATTTAGAGTGGCCAGTTCAACAATTTGTTATTTTTGGGAGGTGGAGGAAACCACTGACAGTAACCCGAGAAACTGCACAGACAGTAACCCGAGCTCAGGATCAAACTAACCTAGCTGGAGCTGTGAGGCAGCAACACTCTGGTTTCCTCCCCTAGTCCAAAGACTGGCATCTCTAAATTGACGATAATGTGTGAGTGTGTGTGTGATTGTGCCCTGCAATGGGTTGGCACCCCATCCAAGGTGTCCCCCACCTCGTGCCCCGAGTTCTCTGGGATAGGCTCCAGGTTCCCCTGTGACCCTGTGTAGGATAAGCGGTATAGAAAATGGACGGATGTACCATTGGAAACAAATAAAGATCACAGAAGAAAAAAATCTTTTGAGTCGACATTTAATTGTTCATTAAGTTTATAGATTATAAACTTTTTAAAGTTTATAGATAATTGCTTTTTTTGGATGTTTCATAGAACATATAATGGCACCATCTGGTCTCTACAGACTGTGAAGAACGGGTCCGTTCTTCCTTCTTTTTCTTATTGGTATTTTTCATTCAAAGCGTTTTATTGTAAACGTGTGGAATATTTCCCAAAGACACTGTCACATCCAAAATGTGAATAAACCGCTACATATCTGTAATATATAAATATATAAGCCTACCATGAAAGGTCTCATGATCGATCTTGCACACCGTCTCATTGACACTAAGCTTGTGCAGGCTGCGAGAAACACTGCAGGTCAACGTAAGCTCATATCATATCCATAACACTGGAATTGGCAATTGTTTAAAAACTGGAAAACTTTCCTTTATTTAAATGAGAGATGTGGGCAGGAGATGGTGCTCAGCATTCTTCAGGTGTAAAAAAAAACAAGCAAAGGGGAATCGATGCTCATGGTTTTAGATTAAGGAGCTGAGGGATGTTTTGAGACACGAATAAAATCAATATGGAAGCGAATGGGTTCTTTTTCTAAAACTGTTTTATGGCTTCTCCGCAGCTAAACACTGCAAAGTACAAAGTACAATATATGGTATTTCCTCTGCATCAGAAAAGGAGCTGAAGGTTTTTGTCAATCTTTGTCATTCAAAGTAGTCGTAAACTAAATTGAATAATCTGTCACTGTCTATAACTCACATTAGCATCCAGTCCCTTTCATTGGTTCACTCTTCGATCAAAGCGCAGCACAAATTGTGTGTCCATTACTGACCTGCAATCAATCAAGCAAATGCTGTGTGCATCCAAACTGAAAGATCTGTCTCCATCCTGACCACATGTGCATCCGTCTTTTAAATGAAATCGATATACAAGAAGCAGGCAGAACCCTACAAAACTCATTTAAATGCCAGGTGTATATAATTAAGCCAAGTAAGAGGATGAAGGGAAAAGAAAAGAAAATACGCATTTAGTTTTGAATATCAAGAGGAACAACATTTGGCTGCACTTTATTCTGAACTCAGTCCAGAAACCTCATTCAGATTAAACAAAGCACTTTCCTGCTTGATGAGTAATACATATGAATGTGCTCAGTTCTGCAGAGATACACCATTTACCACTACTACAGAAAATACAACAGGCTATTTAATCTAGAGAGGCCAAAAGTTTGAGTTTAAAGTTTTGGTTATTGAATAAATTAATTTTAAGTGTGCACACACATAAAAACATTTCAGACTTTGCAAAATAGCACCATAGTGCTAGGCCTAAATCTCATTTACCCACACTGTCATCATTGTAAGCCAAGACTTCAAAGTGCTCGAGTTAGGGTTGGGTGACAGCAAAAAATATCATATCACAATATTTACGGACATTTTCATTATACACAGAATGTATCGTGGTTATATTTATGTTTGCTAACAAAATGGCAGCAATTAAAAATACAACATCTATATGAGTTAATAAAGTTACTGTGAGGAACAGTGGCACATATAACATCCACGATTCTCTGAGGAAAGTGCACAGTGTCATATTGGGTTGAATAAAACCAGAAAACCGGGACATGCCTCATTGCCATTACGTTTAGGAAGAATATCAACATGCTTAGAAGACAGAGAAATACAGAGCAGACTGTAAATCTTAAAAACTAACCCTGGAATTTAACAAGTAAACCAGTGAGATTCGAAAGGCTATTATTCACTTTACGTCAAAAAAGAATGAAGACCAGAGAGAAAGTGGTGCCCTTTAAGTTCACGTCATGTCAAACTGCTCTCAAAGCTCAAATCATCCGGTGCTAATGTCGTTGAACTGGGATCACATGAATCTCTCTTACAAAGTCAGTGTATCATTCAGGATCCTCACAAAAGAACATTATGGAGAATTTGCTTTAAAGGTTAATAATCATACTCCACAAAAACTGGAGGTAGGAATCATGAATACGGTTGCTCTTTCATTCACATTTCAGAAATAACTATATGCCTAAAACATGTCAGCATCAAATCCATGTTTAAATGATATTCCTTAAACTTACAGAATTAACTACCAGGCTGTTATTCAGTTATTCAGGTGTGCAGTTCCCTTCTACCAAAAATTCGTTCCATTAATCCAGCTTTCTATCAGTAATCAGTGAATAGCTGTCCATACTTCATTGCAGTTTTTACGACTACCATAAGATGAAAGCATAAATTATACTCAGACTTAGACCTGAAGAATCTGCCACCGTCACAGGCAGAACTTATCATCATTATTAGAACTAATCATCCTTAATGTTTGATTTACTCTGCTTCATTCACTGGGAATTGGGCATAATTTTCCTCCATTATATTTACACCTAGTCAGGAGAAGCCTTTTTATCTAACTACTCTCTCTGCACTAACATGTGTTGGATAAAGGCATCTGTTTAACGTCTGCGCTCAATTTATATAAAATTGCAATAGCAATGTGTTTATATAACTCGTTGCTATTGCCGTGGTTCGGACTGGTGTCATAACAATATGAAAGTACTAAAATTTTATGTTTTATTTGTGTCAATATCGCCTCGTGTCAGTATCGTCTCACAAAACCCGTATGAGGACATGTCTCTTATCGTGGCTTTAGTGCACTGTATCATCTCATGCCTAGTATAAACAAATAAAAATGTAAAGGTTATTAGCGCTACCAAATTGCTGTGGTATATTAGGGGGAAAAAAACGCTTCGGGACATGGCATTACTGAAAAACAATCCAAGTGGTGACAGAAACTCTGCTTCCCATAACAGCACTCCACATCAGGTTTTATTTCATACATATTGTATGAATAAATCTGTTAAAATAATGAATCTATATTTAAAAAGAATTCTAAAAAAAAAAAAAGGCATTCAACTGGAGTTTAAGTCCACTGTTTGAGATGCCTGTGGGATGTTAATTAATGTTTCAGTTACACATACATTACTTGGTACTTGAGAACACTGCAAATTCCCTCTTAACTCCTGAACTTCACTTGCTTCCGGTGTTACATTTAAGTGCTTCTCTTAGAAGATGCTAGTTTCATTTATACCAGTGTGACAACCAAGAAATTTCTCCTTGAACAATCTCTATAATTCAGACATTTCATACTCAGAAATAGAAAGAAAGAAAAATATTTAAAATTAAAAAAAAAAAAAAAAAAACCCTGTCACAAATCAGTTTTCATTTGTAACTCCCCCAGTCCTTGCTCTAGGCTCTCGGCCACAAAGGCCAAACCGAGACTCCCTGTGCTTTGTTTTCACCCATGAAAGTACACGGTATACTTAAACAGCTATATGTTTTTTTTTAACCTATCACTTTCAATTTATTTGTCTCTGTCATTAGTGCTGTAATATAATATTATGTAGCCTTTACACAACCAGTACAACCGTTTCCGGATTTTCCCATGGGTCCGTCTGAGACTATATGTAGTATGTATCATGGTGACAACATCAGTGTGGGAGCTGTTAACACTTCAGGAGAAATCTACAGTGTGGCCTGGGCTTCGAAGGTCTTGGGATATAATTTTAGCACATATCTGCCATTATTTCACCAGCTTCAAGGAATGAACCACAACACGGCCACAAGGGAGGAACTACCTATAATGAGTTTTCCTGCCCTTGGCAACTCAAACTATTATTAACCTTTGGCTGGCCACCTTTAATCAGTCTTGGCATATTAACCCCCTCTAATCCACTCCGCACTGTGGACCAGGAGCTCGGTGAACATCTCTAACCCACATTCCTTTTGTGTTAAACAGCTGCAATGAGGTTGGTACGCACCTCAGGTGCCCAGAGCTGTGTGGTAACGGTGATGATATTGGAATAGAAATGTGACTCACTGGCTAATCCAGTAATGGCATAGTTTAATAAAGCAAAATTAGCAGGAGGGGCCGGCAAATGAATCCAAACAGCTGACAGATGGACAGATGCAGTGCCATAAAAAGGGCTGATTACAACGCAATTCGTTTAGTGTGGTTATATAAGCCTATTTGCTTTTGAATATAATTGCAAAGTCCTGTGGAAGATTTGGCTTACAGCACTTCGGGTAGTGATATATGAGCAAATTTTTGCTTGATTACATACTGCAATTGCAAGTGCAAGCAACAATAACCCTCAGTCACCCAAATCATTTTTCTTTTTTACCATTTTAAACTGAATTATGGATACCCCTGATCAAGAAAGTATGAACAAGAAAGTATTTGCATCTTTAAAGTACGTCCCCGACTCTGTAAACTCTTCCTCTCATTTTCAGTGCTATTCTGAAATTCAAATAATTATTATTATTTTTGCTTATAACACATCTATAGCAATGGCAATATTCATTCATTATCAGTGACTGCTTTATCCTGGTCAGGCCCACAAAGCTCGTCTAAACGCCACCAATAGGAGGACGGTATAGGGTGATGCAAAACTCATGGGACAGCTACAAATACGGTAATGGCAATGGCGAAATATAAATGAAACATAAAGATGACATAACAACATAAAAAAAAACAAAAAAGAGACATAAAAAACTATCCTTATTACCTCAAGCTCACTTATTAATATTTTTTCTCCATTCCTACATGAGACCAGATCACACTGATTAATGACATAGGCAGAGCGTAGAAATTTTTCTTTAATCGGAGGTCTATCATTAGAGATATACATTATACATGTTCCTTGTATAATCTAACATGATGACTACAAGTTATCGTAACAGTTTGTTATAGAATTCAGCTAGGATTATATCTGTGTCTTGTCATTTAGTGTGACATAGCGCTGGGAGATCTGACGATTTTGTATCGTGATCGATCTTGAAGACGTCCGCGATCTACTTTTCAACCGAACCGTAGCGATCGTGACCTTTCGTGTCCTCATAATGATGTGAAAACTACAACTAGATGGCTGTGCTGATTGGGGAAATTACATCACGTGTCTCTATCGTGTGTCTTTCATGCGTGACGCATTTGAAAAACAGTTCAACATGAGCTAGCAGCATGGTGGATGAGGACCCGGTGCCAAAAAAGGACTCGACGTCAGTAGTGTGGCGGTGGTTAGATATTTCTCGAAGTAAAGTTATCTGTAAACGTTGTCAGGCAACGGTCGGCACTTCCGGAGGTAATATGACAAATCTTTTCAAACAACTTAAAAGGAAGCATCCAAAGGAACATGCCGCGAGTGTTTCACTCAGGTCGTGCAACAATCCCACTCATCTGTATCTCACGAGGTCCCAAAACATAAAACAGTTACCACTGACTGACGCATTAGAGCAGTCGAGAAAATACGACAAAAGCAGCAAACGATGGAAAGAGGTGTCTGAGGCGGTCACGTTCTATCTAGATAAGGATACGGTGCAGTTCAGAGCTGTGGACGACGTGGGATTTGAGAGACTGATGCACACTTTAGATGCACGGTATGATCTGCCAAGTCGCAAATATTTTTTTCAATACCGCCATTCCCCGACAGAGGATTGCTGCACAAATAAAGCACAGCGAATTTTTTTGCGACGACGAGTGACTTATGCTCCAGTCGTACATCTGAGCCGTACCTGAGTCTAACCATCCATTTTATTGATGACTGGAAGCTAAAGAGTGCGTGTCTTCAAACAAACTGCTGCCCTATTAAATATTATCCAATGACTGCTGATTACAACATTAATATTTAAAATAAAAGTTTAATTCTGGTTTTAATGACCATTTTGACGACTGATTCTTTAATGCAATATTGTGTTTTAAATTGCGTTGTGCAAATAGATAAGACCACAGGCTTGTTCCGGTCTAGATATTCTTGATAGTACATCTCAAAATTGGGAAGAAGATCGCAATTCAGATCGTGGATTGTGATTGTGCGTTATAAAGATCGTGATACGATTTTTTTTTTGGAAGATCGCCCACTCCTAATGTGACAGATAGAAGGCTGCTGAATATTTCACAGTGTTTTGTTTAAAATCGGAAGATTTTAACCAGTTGTTGCAATGTTGTGTCAAAGCAGCTGATATTATAGCAAAAGAGAATCAGTGTGTTTAGGACATATGGGCCGACTGGAGAGAAGCTAAAGTGTAGAAAGGTTAAAGTGACCTACAGTCCAGTAAAAGAGCAGAAGGAAATCACAGAGGGAGACGATTTACTCTACAGACTGACGGAAACCCATAAACAATAAAAAAAATAAAAAGCACTACAGCGCAGGACATTCATAAATTCTTATGGAAAGTGAATTTACTGAACTGAATCGTCTGGCATGTCTGAGAAGAAGAAAATAATACACAGACATTCTCAGCAATTAAATATATCCTGTGAGACTTCCGGTCACTCCAGAGAAACAAAAGACAAGTTGAGGCAAAATCTACAGAGAAGGACGATGAAAACCCATGAGGAAGAGCTTTATATGCTGAACAGAGGCAACAGGAAGAGGGTGAAAATTGATGTACTGCAAGATAGGAGGATTGACGTGCAGATAAAAAGACTGAGAGAAAGACAGAAAGAAGCAGAGCTGCTAAAGCAGGGGTTTAGAAGAGAGCGCGAGAGAGACAGAGAGAGCGCAGCACGAGCACAGCAGTCTCTGTCAAACATTTCCTGTGGGAGTTTGGCGTGTAGCTGTTGTTAATACTTTAGAAATGAGCTCCGCTGCAGGGCTACATCACACTCGCACGGCTCACAGGTACACACACGCTTGTGCACTGCACTGTGGATTCAGACAGACACACACTGATCAAGTGGATCTGCTATACAAGTCCCTTCCTTATCCTGTAGATCCCTGTAGATACTCCTCAGGTAAAGCCAGACTCCATCAGTGTTTAACACACATTAAACACTGCACTGGCTTAATCTGTTTACCAGAAACACCATTCAGCTCTATATTTTTAGTCCCACCAGGCATTCTGTGTCAAAATCTCGCTTTTAAAACTGCATGAAAATTGTCTTCTAAAGCCAAATGTTATGCCATGACCTCCTCAACATAAATATAACATGAATATGATGTGGAATTGTCAATAACTTGATATTTTTAGGCTCCTGCATCAGTAATGTCCTGAGCTGGTCTCTTAACACCAATGTGATAACTATAGTCTCTCTGCAGTCTGAAGAAATTCAGGATAGACACTGAAGTGCTCAACAGTTCCTACACTCACACTATACAAAGTGTCCTCACTAGCAGCCAAGCCTTGAAGAGCTACAATGAAGCTATGCCAAAACCTTTCCGTTTTTCTTTTTTGGGAAATGGGAAATGAGACACAAACGGTATCATTCGTTCATCTTAGTAACTGCTTCGTCCTGGTCAGGGTCATGATGGATCCAGTCTATCACACTCACATATTTACACCTAGGGGCAATTTAGAGTCAGCAAACTATCTACAGGCATGTTTTTGGGAAGTGTGAGGAAACAGGGGGAAATGCAACTCCGAACAGACGGCAACATGAGCTTAGGATCAAACCAGGGACCCTGGAGCTACCTGCGGCACCGTGCCGTTCTTATTTCATATTGTTGTGATATTATTTTGCTGTTTTTATTGTTTTACTTAATGATCTGTGAATAGGAAAATGGAAATTCTGTTATGTCATTTCATTAAAATATGAAAGAAAATGATTTTGTTTTCATTTCCTGTATTTTATTGTTTATAGTATGCAGTAACAAAGCTGTATTATTTGTCAGTGTGACACTCTAAAATGCCTCATAACTCATTACTGTCAAGATTATTACAGTACGATACACTGCATTTACAATAGATTCTGTAAAACAACAGTACAGTATTACATTTTTACATTATTATTGTTGTTTAACTACTGCATACAGCTACAGTATTTAATGTGTACAGTAAGCACACATTTACAGTTGTATTGTGTCATGTTTAATTAATCGAATTGAATGGAGGGTTGTTGTTTTTTTTCTACAGTACACCCGTAGATTTTATGTACGTGTATGTCTTTCTAGCTTAACTGTTGACTGTTTTTTTTTTTTTTAGACGAGTAAGCATTTTATTAAAAGCGGTACAACTTCGAAAGGCTCATATTTTGACAAATACACTTGAACTGAATTGAAATAAGCCGTAGATGGAATGTCACAAGATGACTCGGTAACGGCGCACGGTCGTACGCCCGGTACCATTTTCGAAGGTGTTGTTTAATGACGGTTGGACCTTTGCGTCCTCTTGTGTATTTTCACTGCAGCCTTGGGAAAGCAATTGACGTAACAGGTTAGAATATACTGTAGGTGGAGGAGGTGAATTCATTCAGATTCTGCAAAATGTCTGAAGACAAATAAATTGTGCCAACAAGCACAGAGGAGAGGGAGCGAGAAATAGAGAGAGAAAGGAATATTCCCTTGCACTGGCACTGTGCAAATAAGGTATAAGGATACATCATTCATTTTTACAGAAAAATCATATTGAATATAAGAAACCCATATTGCAGTATGCTCCGCAACCACTTATACATAAAACCAGCATATTATATACACACATGAAGTGATGCCACAAAAGAAGGACCTCCTTTTTTCACTTTTTCCCTGTTGCAGGCATCAGATGTAATGTTTTGCAATCAGGGCACGGGGACATTATTTGTCCATGCACCGGTAAATGCTGGGATTTCTGCCTGGAGCGATTTTGTCATATTTTCATACATTTTGCATGTCCTTTCCAAAGTCGTACATTTGCATACTCAATTGAAAGAAAGAAAAAAAAAAACATATTGGGTCACTTTGGGTAGGACAAAACTGCATTAACAACTGCGGCGTGTATTAGAAGACCTGTACATCCATACTGTATTCACCTGCTCCTTCACTACGCGTGCCCCTGCAGTGGAGCACGTTGTGTTCATTCTGCTCACGTCCCGGTAGTTCATGCATTATTGGGGTCTATTGCTCTTGCATTGTCACACTCACACTGAGCCGTGGGTACACTCTGATACTGTAAAAACAATGACTCTCCCTTGCTCTATGTCACCGTTCAGCATTCCTGTTTCGTGTGCCTCAGCATCGTTCATCCCGGGCACGTGTTTTATTGAACAAACACAAGCTTATTAAACAACACGCGTGCCACACGAAGCTGTCACTGCTATGAGAATGATCACACGAGAGAAAACTTTCCATACTCCTATACACCATGTACGAATACTATGGCAAGCAATTAAAAAGACAAATCACTAGCACATGATCACAGAGTCAGGATTTGCATAAAACTAAGCCAAGCAGCATGCGCTTTTCACACACACAGACCCTTTAAAAGACCAGAGACAAGAAAAGACAGGGCTGAAAGACAGATACATACTGTCAGGCTTCGTCCCGCGGTGGACAGCGAGAGCGCGATCATCCAGCCACAGTGCTCCACTCCACACACACATACACACACACATGCACACACACAAACACACACACAGAGACTGCTGCTGCTGCTCCGGCTGCTCAGCCTACCTCTGGCTTGCTGTCCTATATGAGCAGGATCACATGCGCGCACACACACACACACACACACACACACACACACACACCAAGCACCAGGCACCTAGCAACCAGCTGACAGCGGAGGGTTCTCTGCTAAACTTCTCAAATATCCCACAAACACACGAACACATGTGGTGCTGACGAGTTTTTACTCCTATTTGACTCCTGTGTTTAAACAGCCGGCTTGTGTCCTGAATCATTCCTGTTAGTTTTCTATTGTATTGATCAGCTCATACCGGTGACCCGAGCACTTGACCTAGTCACGTACAGCAGTCATGACACATGTTCAGCCTGGTCACAGCGTATTGATTCTGATGATCCATAATGTGATTCTTGGATTGTCTTTAAAGATGCAATAGTCATGCTTTGAATTTCTTACTTGTGCAACCTGGAACGTACGTAAACCCTGATCAGATATGAAGGTTTAAGCCGTGGCCTCAGCACAAGTGTATAAAGTGGTTGAGAAAACCCATTTGGAAAACTGACTTCTGGTCCGGAATGATGGTTAGTGCTTGGAGGTGCCTCCTGTCAGTCATCATTTTATTTTATTTTATTCATGGAGACACTTTACTCCACAGGCCACCGTAAACCCTGGGGGTGGAGCTTAATGAACATGGGTGGAAATGGGGCGTTGGCTCAAGGAGTAAAATAATCATTCAAATGTCGAATTTACCTACTTAACTGTTAGAAACGTGATCTTCCCTAATGCACCTTTGAAGCACCAGAATGGTAACAGGTTAGAGAAAACAGCTCCTCCTATTTTATTATTTTTTAAAATTTTTATTTCATATCTTCCTCTCACTTCTCATTCTGTTTCTCAGGTCCTATTTCTTTTCTTTGCGTCTCCATTTGCTGATATTTTTACACTTCCCCATCCCCTCTTTCATCATTCATCAAAAATGCAATTGCCCTTTCTTCCACCCATCTCCCCTCTTCCATCTCACTCCTCCTTGTTCATCCCTCTCTTTCCTCTTCTCACTTAACCCGCTCTCACGCTCACTCACTGTTTTCCTTTCTTTCTGTACACCCCTGCATGGTCGAATATCAGGCAGAGAGTGTTTTCCATTTCCTGCAGGATAAAAGGTCCTCAACTCCACCATCGCCATCAGAATCACTGAAAGCTTTATATTTAGAAAAGCCATTCAGAAGGAGATGAAGGCACAGGAACCAGGGATCAAATAGAAACCCAGAAAAGCTCCAGCTCCAGGACTAATCAAATCAGGCCAAAAGCAAATGACATCATGTTTGTGACGTCTCATGCGTTGCGTTGCAAATTCAATAAATTATTGACACATTTAATAAGTAAGCATACGCTATACTTGTGGACACGTGATCATCACACCCATATGTGGTTCTTCCCCAGACTTTGTTGCCACAAAGTTGGAATCACGTAACTGTATACTGTAGGATGTATCTGTATGCTGTAACATTACATTTTCCCTTCGCTGGAACTAAGAGGCCCAAACCTGTTCCAGCATGACGATGCCCCTGTGCACGATGTGAGCTCCATGAACACATGGTTTGCCAAGTTTGGAGTGGAAGAACTCGAGTGGCCTGCACAGAGTCCTGACCTCAACCCCGCTGAACACACGATGAACTGGAATGTTAACTGCGGTCCACACACACACACACTCACACACACACACACACACACACACACACACATGAACAGAAACTTCTCTGCTGCATTCAGGCACACTTTCCTCGCAGATACAATCCGGGCTAAAGAAACCGTCGCAGAAATTTGGGACATTCGTACCACTAGATTCATAAACACATCTAGGGCTACAGAGAGCTACGTAACTCTGAAAGCAAAACTAGCTAACAATAGAATAAGAAACTCTCTGTACTTCAGACTTCAGTCCCACCAACAAAAGCTTAGCCATGTTTAATACTGTTACATTCTAATGCACAGGGTTTTTTTTTGTTATACGTTGCTAAGATACTGACTGGATCATGTAAACACCGTCATTAAATTTCACCTCTTGTACTTCCACAGTGTTGAATGCAACTGAAAATCGAAACGCAAGACACAAATTCACGCAATGCTTATTTTTTTGCTGTATTGAAAATATACCGTATAGAGACCCCACCGCATTGCATCGAATTTCACCCCTAGCTACACTATAATCACTTCTACTGACAAACAGTAAAAGAGGTCACATCTGTTGTGCATTCTAAATAAGTCCACAGTCCTGCCTCGTTTGCCCGGTCTCAGAGGCAGTTCCCTGCAGCCCTGCAAGCTTTTAGTAATGTATGGTGCATTAGCAATTAAGGTAAGTTTCCTAAAAGGCTCAGCAAGATGCAATTTGTTTGGCTCGACGATCTCAACCAAAATGTTTTGGCTTTAGAAGGTGACAGAATCTGCTTTGAGCCTGGAGGCTTGGTATCCCAAAAGTATTGTTTCTGGGAAATTCAATTGTTCAGAGAATGTTATTATGCTACAATGAGAAACTCATTTCCTACACATCCCGTGGGAGGAGATTTCAAAGCTGTTCTTCTAATAATATAAATTCAGAACTCATAAATCAAGCCTGCACTACAGGATTAACTAAATACTACTATTAGAGTGACGCCATGTACTTCTTTTGTCAGACCATCCCATGAAGGTGTCAAATATCAGTGAAAAACATGTGTTTATGTCATCTTGCGTGTTTCACGTGCTAAGGTGCGATATTTGAGAGGTTCAGCAGAGAACCTCCCTCTGCGAGCCTGTTATACTTTATGATCATCCACCGTGCCACTGATGTCCGTTTACCTCTCGCTTGTTATTTTAATGAATAGTTTTGGCATCCTGCCTGCAAATCCTAATTCAATTTTGTGAACTAATTCAATATTCATCATGCCAGTATTCATTATTGTGAGTGTGTGGTGTATTTTCATGCACATTAAAAATACAAAAAAATAAATGAATAAATAATTTTAAAAAGGGCTAAAAATACCTTTAGCCTGGTGTCCTCCATATAAACAGGGATTCCCTTAAAATAGCTTGTGAACATGTTTAAAATTAGTAAAGATACATAAATACATATGAATAACGGTGAAGAGGAAAAACAGCCGCTCTTGTGATTAAGGTAGTTATAGATTATATAGAAGAGTAAAAACTGATTTTTTTTATCTAAGATTACTTTGGTTTTAAATGTGATGGGCATCTTGGTCCCACAAAACCTTTGATTCTACTCTTCCGCCAATTTTTTTCTGTTGCCGAATCTCAGCCTTTTTTCTCTTTTGGCTGAAAGCCCAAAAGGCATTTTTGGCAGCCGGAATTTCGGTGCATCCCCAATTTATCCATTTATTTTCAGGTTTTGTGTTTTGCTACACATTCAGGAAGGTCAAATAATGTACTACTAAAATGTACTACTAATAATGTACTAATACAGAGCACAAAAAGTACTAAGAACAGAATACAAAAATTAAGCGTGAGCCAGGACCAAATCCCATCTGTCTACACTAGTATTAGTACCAGAAGTATGAAAAGACAGAGATGGCATGCCTACTCTGAGGAGGTAGACTTCCTCTCTGTCCCCAACCCCAACAGCAAATCCTCCAGACAACCCCAACACTTAATCCCTAGTAGTTTACTATGTTTACATAATCAATCAATTTTTACTCAGCTCAGTAGACAGACACGAACATTGGTCCCCTAGATCTGTGTGTCAGTAATCTACTCTATTATAACATGAGCTGATGGTCTCTGAGTCATGCAGCACTGATTGTGTGTGTAGCAGTGTAGAGCTACAGATGTGTACAGATGGCAGGGAACAGGAGGATTTTATTTCCCTCCAGTAAAATTGCTCATGTGGTAAATAATGACAGAGCAGAGCCACAGGCAACACACCCAGAGAGAGAGAGAGAGAGAGAGAGAGATGCAGCTTTCATTACAATCTAGCCTGACTGAATCTTGTCAGCTTGCTCAGTAACCTCTCCAATTGCTGCCAGTTTCCGGAGACCAAATCAGTTCATAAAATCTCTGTGTACTCAACTCACAAAGGCCGATTCCCTCTTGAATGTGACAATGTTATGCTAAACAGATGTCATGATCCTAAACAGATTGCACCTCTTCCTTTTCCTCTGCAGGCCCAGCTGTCACAGAATTGATGGTGAGAGAGATAAGGAACCTAAGGATCACAGTTTTAGAACTGAATTGCAGTTTAGTTGATTCGTGGGGTTGTCAGCCTTCAAAATCACCTGTGAGACACCACAACTATAACCGCAAGCTCTTTAGAAAGGTTCTTTATAAAAAAAAAGGAGCTTGAAATTTTCTGTATGGAGAACAACCTTCTTCAACTGTCCAATCTTGTTAGACATTAACCCATTTGTTTATGCTCAAAATACTACTTGCATGTTATTTATTTTATATAGAATTTTCAATGATGCTTCATACACGGTGCCCTCCACTAATATTGGCACCCTTGGTAAATATGAGCAAAGAAGGCTGTGAAAAATTGTCTTTATTGTTTAACCTTTTGATCTTTTGTTTAAAAAATTCACAAAAATACTCTGCTCTCATGGATATCAAACAATTGCAAACACAACACAGGTTTATCAAAAAAAAAAAAATCTTTGTTAAAATATAGGTGTGCAACAATTATTGGCACCCCTATGAATTCATATGAGAAAAATATATTTGACGTATATTCCCATTGATATTTTACTTTTTTTTTTTTTAGTACACCTGGACACTTGACTTCCTGTTTCACAGGGGTATAAATATGAGGTAACACATAGGCCAAATTCCCTTAGTCATTCATAACAATGGGTAAGACCAATGGTGCTGGCTCTTTTTTTTTTTTTTTTTTTAAACAAAAGATCAAAAGGTTAAACAATAAAGACAATTTTTCACAGCCTTCTTTGCACATATTTACCAAGGGTGCCAATATTAGTGGAGGGCACTGTAAATAGAGAGTCAAGTCAAATTTAGACACATATATAGTATAGAGATGGTAAATGGTCTGCACTTATATAGCACCTTTTAACCATAGCAGTTCTACATTGTTAGCGCTTTACACTGTTTCTCATTCACATATTCACACACACACACCAATGGCAGCAGACCTGCCCAAGGATACTTCGGCATGTGAAGGCTTGTGGGCCGGGGATCAAACCACCAACCCTGCGGTTGGGGGACAACCTGCTCTACCACCTGAGCCACAGCCAACCCAAAGGGAGTCATGAATTCACAGCATTTTTTTTTAACAAAACACAATGCAATACATTATTTAAAGAGTGTGGTTAACTATCCCTATTCTCCACATTCATAGTGCTTAGCAGCTTTTTGTAATATCCGGTTTAGAGATTATAGCATAAGTGACTCTAAAATTGTTCTGCCAGTATTATCATGGGAGCCTATGAGGGGAGTTATTAATTTATCCTGACCCCTGACCCCAGCATGTAGCAGGTGTAGCAGGCCAACAAGACAGCAGGACAGGGCACGTGTTCCTATGCTGGCTCCGAGCCATAGATGTTCCACAGTTCCATGGTTTCTCTGGTGTTGGTTTATCCAGCGTCCAAGATTGGTTTGTATAATATACTATCAAAATAAAGCTGGAATTCCAGACTTTAACCTTAATGTTTTGTTTTAAACCCAATATGCTGCAGACTAGAGCCAAATTATAAGAGTTACTCAGGCACTACAATGTATACACATATACTCACGCCTTTATTTTGACTGGAAACAAGACAACAGTTCAAGGAGGAAAGTCTATCTGGCCACTGAGCTGGCAGGGACTACACTTGACCTCCTACTATCTTCCCTGTCATTCTGACCAAGCGCATACTACCACCTCCTGAGAAAGATAATTACCTGGGAATGAGGCCAAAGAGATACAAGACTTAGTGTCTGCAGAGAAACAGCAGGAGCAAACAGACAAACAGAAGTATGCAAACAGAAGAGGCGACAATATTCATCTTTCTGCAATGCAGATCAAATCTTTGGGAATACACACACATATTTACAGTTACATTTACAGCATTTAGCAGATGCCTTTATCCAGAGGGACTTAGAGATGTGGTTTGTAGTCTCCATCAAAAAACGTATCCTAGTACAGGGTCTAAGAGTACCATGAAGCTAAAACCCTGTCAGAGAAGAGTGAAGACAACAAGAAGTCAGTACAGCAACATAAACAGAGTAAAAGCCAAGTTTTTTTTTTTCTTGATTTATTGCTCGGGTTAAGGGTTTTTAGTCTTTGTTTGAAGAAAGACAGTGACTCAACTGTTTGGACAGCCAAGAGGTAGTTTATACCACCACCTGGATGCCAGTACAGAGAAGAGTCTTGCATGCTTTCCTTATATCTTGAGAGATAGTGCAAGAGAACATGGTGTAAAGCGGGATAAGTTTTAAAAGCGGGATAAATTTGATGTGTCCTTAAGTATGGTTCTCCCATGCAGCTGCATTCTTGAGGGCTCTGGTGTCAGTGGAGGGGAAGCATGCAGGGGAAGACCAGGAGTGAGCTACACTAGTCAAATCTCAAAATAACAAGCACCTGAGTGGCCTCCATGGACAGAAATACCCAGATCCTCTTAATGTTCATGTTAATGTTATAAAGGAGAACCCTACATAAATGAGTCAGATTAGCATTATGAGAAGAAAACAATAGTTGGTTGTCCTGAACTACGCCAAGTTTGAGTGCTTTGACACAGATGGTGTGATCTGAAACTTTTCCAGGGAGATCACATGATCCTGACATGAGGATGCATCTCCAGGGATGTACAGCAGCTCAATCCTGCTGGGATTTAGTCTCAGTTGATGAGCTGCCTGACATTCTGAGAGACAAGCTGAACTATGAGTATTTGAGGGAAGAAAGGAGAGTATGAATTGATCGTATCTGCATAGCAGAGGTATGAAAGAGTCTGAAGCAATGTGAAAGGGATGGGAGCCAGTGAACAGGTGGTAGAATTGCTGGATGAGAGAACCTGCAGAAGGTTTTCTTATAGAAGGATGTCTTGGCAGCAGTCACATCAGAAGAGAACTTAGAAGAGAACTTAGTAGAGAATAGTAGAGAGAGGAAATCAACATCAAGTGATTTTCTCCAGTTTCTCCCAGCTGCTCTTAATTCTCACCTACTGTTGTGTAATGGTGGAGTGAGAAGATAGAGGGTGGAGGAGGTCAATGGATGAAAGTGAAGAGAGGAAAGTATGGATGGCTGATTCAAGTGGCAGAGAGATTGTTAGTATGCAGGAAGCTTGAGAGATGGAATGGAGAGTGCAGCAAGTGGACACATACTGCGTATACCCACATACATACGCACACACATATACATATAGACAAGCCCCTAAATACTGAAGACTTGTCAATTAAGATGCAAAACAGATAGAAACAGACACATTATTTGCATTAGTCCAGCATGCAATATATTCACCACAACGATACAATGTTATGAGCCACAGCAACCTGGTCAGGATAATATGCTTTTTCCTTTTTTGTCATTAAACAAAATAACGAATTTATTCAATACAAGTGAAGACACCATTTGATATATTAACAGAAAAAAAGAAGAATTGCATAAGAATGTGACTTCATATATGACATACGTCTGAAATCACAACCTATTTACCAGTGGGAGTTTAACAATTTGTTAAAAATATCCGGCACCCTCATGAAACCCCTCAAAGCACTACAAAAGCTTACTGACCAATCAGTCAATCTTAGGTTCTACAAAATACCCATTACAGCCCAAGCGATAAGCTTAAGGTTCCACATAATTATCGTTATCAGTGGAAATCACACTAATAAAGCACTGATAAAGTCTTTTTAAATATTCTATATGTAAACTGCATTAACAAATGCTTTGAACAACAGTCTGGCACAATTACATGGAAATCCGAAAATGGAGTGGTGTATTTGAAGCTTTACATCGAGTCATTTGATACGTTTGGTATTAGACCACGTATGAAATTTAAACGCTATGAATGTAATTTAAGGGCTGTTTCTTTTGTTTCTAAAACAACAGACATTACTCAGATATTAAACGCATTATTCAAATATTAAATCAAAAAATGGTCAGAACCGAAGCTTTCCAGAAATCGCACTGTCACTGTGTGACAAAGTTTCACTGAATAATCTGGTTTGGAAAAGATCAGTGTTTGTGTCAGTGCTCAAAACAAACAGAATGCAATTTTCCATGATTTATTTTTTGACAACGCTCATTCAAATATTTTTGTTTAGTCATTTAACAAAAGTTTAGTTATGCTGTAGGAAATAGTGAGAGAATAACCATCATGCTGTAGAGAATAGGGAGACAATAAACATTATGCTGTGGGGAATAGGGAGGGAATAGCCATTATTCTAGAAGATATACTGTACATTACAGTAAAGTGAAATTAATTTCACATATCCCAGCTTGTTAGGAAGTTGGGGTCAGACATAAAACAGCACCCTGTAGTAGACAGGGTTGGGGGCCTTACTCAAGGGCCCAACAGTGGCAGTCTGGTGGGGCTGGGGCTCAAATCTCCAACTTTTTGATCAGTAACCCACAGCCTTAACCACCAAGCCACCACTGCTAGAATATGGAGCAAATAGGGAGGAAATAGCCATTGCCTGGCAGGGAACAGGGAGGGAAAAGCCATCATGCTGTAGGGAATAGCGAGGGAATACCCATTACACTGCAGAGAATAGGGAGTGACCTGGCATTAGACTATATAGGGAACAGGGAGCAGGGTGATATTTGGAACCCAGGGAATGCGTACTTTATTTGAAATCCTCAAACAAAAGAAATATTCACTCCCTTTGAAAAATTGTACCAAGGGTGACTTGCTCATGGCACCGATTATGTTTCACATATTAGATGTTTCACATCTAAGTAAGGCTTAACACCAACACCAGTTTCACCACCATTTAATAGGACTTACTTATCCCACATCCTAAACTGGGCAGTTAGTACTTAAGCCTCAGTGCCCCAGTGTCCCTGGTTTGATCCTGAGCTCAGATTACTGTCTGTGTGGAGTTCTGCATGTTCACTCTATGTCCTTGTAGGTTTCTCTGGTTTCCTCCCACCTCCCAAAATCATGCATGTAGGTGGACTGGTGTCTTTAAATTGCCCCAAGGTGTGAATGTGTGTGCATAGTGCCCTGTAATGGATTGGCATCCCATCCAAGCTATATTCCTAACTCATTCCTAGCTCTCGAGCCACCATGAGCCTGACCAGGATAAAGCAGTTACTGAGAGTGAATGAATAACTCCTAATCTCAAATCCACTATCCTTTTCACTTTTAGAGTAATAACACTTAAAATTTATAAGCACATTTAGAAGTAAATGTTTTCTAGCACCTCCGTTTGTAATCAGCTGACAAATGTCTGTCGTGAGCATTCTCACTCCTGAGTAACCATTTAGGTTTTATTTGGACCACAATGCATAGAAGGGATATCACTCTAGTATGTTGATAGAGGTGTTGATTTGGTCAGTCCTTACCAAAATCATTAGATGAAGGCATAGTAAGCTTGATGGAGCTCATTTCCCCAAGTGAGGCATCTCTGCAGAGAAGTGAGATAACGTGAACCACATCCTCAGCTACACGTTACACAGCTCCTAGTCATCGTGTAGAGGTGATTATGTGCCTGGGCTAAAATATAACTTCACTTTAACACACCCAGCCTGCTTCCTCACAGCAGTGAAGTGTGTGTGAGTGTGTAGTGAGCTGTGACGGAGCACTAAATCATTACGGCAGCATATTCTATCTCTCATACTCATTACAAACAGTATTTATTTACACACAGCAATCTGAAACTCATGTAACACTTATCTCTCATATAATATCTCCACTACAATATGCAAAGTATAAGCACATAGAAATGCTAGAATAATCCCTAGTGAATAACACAGATCCTGTTTTTAAACCTGTGTTTAATCCTGATGGCCAGAACATGTTTTGTGCCTATGTGGTACTGACAAACTGACAGGAGAAACACACAACACAAACATGGCAGACTCCATCTGTTTCACTGGGCTTTAGCTGAGCAGGACAGCACATGGCAAATGCAAATTCCTTTCAGTGAAAGATGCTGCTCACTTATGCTGCAATTCAAATGATTACACTGTATGTTTCGTCCTCAAAGCCACTTTCATTGAGCAAATTACTTTGATGTGTCCATATAGTATGTACAGTGGGTATAGAAAAGAATCACCCCCCTTTAAAATAATCACATTTTTGAGCATTTTGTAGTGCAACTGAAGCAAACGATCAACTATGGGTGGCAAGGCACTGTCAAAAGATCTCTGGGATAAAGTTGTGGACGGGCACAAGTCAGGAGATGGACACAAAAAAATTTCAAAGGCTTTATCAATGCCTAGAAGCACAGCGAAGTCTATTATTAAGAAGTGGAAGGTATTTGGTACAACACAGACCCTCCCTGGATCAGGACGTCGCTCCGAAATGGATGAAAGAGCCAGGAGGAAACTGGTGAGAGAGGCTACCGAGAGGCCTACAGCAACTCTGAAGCAGTTGCAGGAATTTACGACAAAGAGTGGTCATTGTGTGCAAGTGACAACAATATCACAAATTCTCCACAAATGTGGCTTGTATGGGAGGGTTGCAAGAAAAAAGCCACCCACGACTGAGCTTTGCCAAAATGCACCTTGAATATTCTGAGGCCACATGGAAAAAGGTGTTATGGTCAGATGAGACTAAAATTGAATTATTTGGCCTCAACACCAAATGATATGTCTGGTGGAAATCCAATACAGCTCACCATCCAAATAACACCATTCCTACAGTAAAGCATAGAGGTGGTAATATCCTGTTATGGGGGTGTTTCTCTGCAGCAGGGACTGGAGCACTTGTCAGGATAGAAGGAAAATGGATGGGGCAAAATACTCTCAAATTCTTGAGGAAAATCTGCTGCCCTCTGCCAGAAAGTTGTACCTTCCAGCATGACAATGACCCAAAGCACACAGCAAAACTGACCACACAGTGGTTGAAGGAGAAAAAGGTGAATGTCCTTGCATGGCCTAGTCAGAGCCCAGACTTAAACCCCATTGAAAATCTGTGGAATGACTTGAAGACTGCAGTCCACAAACGGTCCCCATCAAATTTAACTGAACTTGAGCAGTTCTGCAAAGAAGAGTGGGCAAATATTGCAAAGTCTAGATGTGCAAAGTTAGTAGAGACATATCCCAACAGACTAAAGGCTGTAATTAAAAAAAAATAAGGCAAATTAAAGCAAGGGGGTGATCCTTTTTCCAACTCAGTGATTCTGTTTTTTATTTTTTATTTATTTTTTTATTTTCTGACATGTTGGTGTTATATCTTTCACTTGGATGTTATAAGTTGCACTGAGTAAATACAGCTGGATAAAACAAAAACTGTGTCTGTCTTCATTTCAGGCTGAAAAGC
Organism: Cranoglanis bouderius; assembly: GCA_023630585.1. Taxonomy (NCBI): domain Eukaryota; kingdom Metazoa; phylum Chordata; class Actinopteri; order Siluriformes; family Cranoglanididae; genus Cranoglanis; species Cranoglanis bouderius. Next base: position 26,623,613 of record CM042540.1, read on the forward strand.
AACATTTTGAAAACTATTCCCTGAACTGAAACGTGTCTCTTTTGCATGTATTTCCATCACAAGTAATGTTATAGCATTTTAAAATCTGAGAAATTCATACTGTCTTTTAAAGATTCCATTATGAAAGACATCAACATATTGATTGCAATATAAAATAATAAATATGACCATAAAAATGATGTCTGTCTTTATACTGGCCTTTATTTAGAGAATATAGCCATGTTTGTTAACCTGGATCCTTATTTACCTAACCTAGAAAAGTTTTTTTTTTTTTTTTTTTTTTTTTTTTTTTTAAATAATCAATTTAATCAAAATTTTTAAATAATTTTCAGCCACAGCGACTCTCAATGAGGTTTCCCAGACCACCACACATATACCATATTTTCTATCTATATTGGAAAAGAGAGTGAAGTTGAAAACAAATTCCAAAACCCTAAGCATACATTACATACAAAAAGCTTGAGTACCAGCATACAACAGTTTTGCTCCAGTATAATTGGACAGCAGAGTACTATATGAGAAATTCTGATTTAATCTACTGTATGTCTGCTTCCTCTTAGCAGTCACGACTGCATGCTATATGGGTATTTATAGAGCAGAGCGGATCCCAGCACAATAACACTCCTCTTTTCATGAGAGTAAATCACAGAACACACTCAAGGCTTGGTATGATTCATAGTTAGCCTTAGACACTGATGAGAGGTGTGGAAGAGAGGGACATCTCAATTACCCACCTACTGCAACAGAAAACTATTCAGAAAAAAACTCAAGAAGTTCCTAACAATGTAAATTATTAAAATATCCGTGCAGCATTTTTAAATTAACACTTGAAACTAATACCAAATAATTTTCCACAACATTGTCCATACAGAGCCATAATGGAAAGCCATAGTAAAGGTACACACATAACACCTATAACAAGAGCCTGAAGAACTATTTTCCAACCTGAATGTTGATATTTTTGTGGTACTTTATAGAACAATCTCTTTTTTTCTTCTCAAATAAGCTACTACCGTCATTTAAAATCATGACACATTGCATAAACCACACTCACAATATCTTAAATGAGAATAATTTCCCCTGAAATCATCAAAAAAAAACTCTAGGAGGCACCAACCACCTCTCAAAATGTGGAGTCAGCAACACACACTGAAATCACTCAGCAATGAACATCATCACTTCAGGGGAAAAGATGGGAGGAAGAGATGATGCTGGAGGAACAGATGGAGGACGCGTGCTGAGTCAGGAAACGTGACTAGACACAGTGCCATCACTCTTTCATCTCCAGTGTGTGTATGTACATAGACTTGACTCAGTCTCTCTCTCACACACAAACACACCTCCTCTTTGTCTGTCACTGTCATTAAGCCGATTTTACTGAAATGTGTGTTTATTTACTGGTATTGTTATTTGACAGGGGAAATGGGCAGTTTATTAGCTTTTCCAGAACACGATGAGAGCTCAATTCCATCTGTTGTCCCTGGAGTGTGTGTGTGTGTGTGTGTGTGTGTGTGTGTGTGTGTGTGTGTGGAGACCACAGCAATGTAATAATCTCTCCTATGCACAGCTAAGCTGTACAATGCAATTTCTGACTTATGGCTAAATATTTCTGCAAGTTTCTGAATAATGTCGCACGAAATCAAGAGGAACCAGCTTAGTCACCTCTAAATTACTATGTTGACTCATCAAGACCTTGTGATATTGCCTACTCCTTTTACTGGAGAAATAACTTTCCCCAAAGCTGCAAAGTGAAAAGAAAGAAGGAAGGAAGGAAAACAAGAAAGAAAGAATAAATCAATCAGTTCATTAATAACCTGCACTGTAACTGAAATTGTGCACTTAAAAATACACACGTTTTTGAGAAAGATAAATCTCACCCTAGTGAACGTAGCCCAACATTTCCATTAATGGTAAGACTAAGAATAACGCAAAATTACTCTGCACTATCGAATTAAATTCAATTAAAACTGCCATTCTCAGCCCTGTGTGTGTTAGAATGGCTAATTTATAATTTGCATAAATATTCATAAAGCAGTAATAACCTAACATGTCATTTGAACTATTAAATATAATCTATGCTGATTAATAACTTGATTTAAAAACCTATTTAAATAGCCTTTTCCACTTATTAAAAATTCAAAGATCTATAAATAGGTATGGTTGTGCAAGTCGGAAATGGCCTCGCATCCTCCCGTCAGCCCAGTGTCACCCTTTACTAAAACTACCCTGGTTATACCACTGTATTGTAAAAGGCAAGAGACCGTGTTGGGGTGTACGATAAACAAACCTGAGGAGGAGACATCTATTCATCAACATCAATTTAATTCACCTCCACTCAGTTTTATTTCTACAGCACTGTTAACAACTGACATTGTTACAAAGACGCTTTACAGTTGATCTCGATCTAGAAGTCCTGTGATATCATAAAAAAAATTTAAAAAAAATTGATGGTGTAGCCGACTTCTGTGTGCTCTGTGCTACCTTTGCACTACCTAGCTTTAATGCTGAGATTAAACTGGGGTGACAAAGTACTGTGAAATGTTTTGTCTCCCTTGTAGGGCATATTTATGACCTCCTGAAGATCTATTAAAGATCTATTCCTCTATATTTAACTTTATTTCATCCACAGCTGGATTAACTTCAGGTACCTCCCATGATGCACCAGTATAGGCAATTCAAGCAGTACATTTGATAAGATAATAATAATAATGATTCACTGTGATTGTACTTCTGAATGAGAAAAACATTCTCTGCATGCTTGACCTTTTCCAGTGAGACAATTTTAGAGTTTCTATTACTCAGGGAAGTGCTGACATACAGCTGGGAGAGTGAGATGAGGGTGAGAGAGAAGGGCTCTCAGTTATGTAGGTCAATATGACAGTTGGTTCAATCACACGGTGCAATGAGAGTGTCACAAATAGCCTGCACCTGCTGTGTGGGGCTTCACATGCTTTTTGTCTCTTCATAGGCAAGAAGCAAAAAAGATGATTTGCATAACCCTGTACATTAGTCATAACATTGGAACGATTTCTCTCCATCTCTCTGTAGCTCATATTTTCCTGTACATGTTCATTCAAACTTCACAAAAAAAAAAGATGTATTAATTTGTAGCTGGGTTTACCCTGTAGGATTTTTGGCCTGATTTTGCCATTGCGTGAAAAAAAAAAAAAAAATCACACACCATAAAGGAATCTCAGTGTGTGATGATGCCACGATGCTTGTCTAAAACCCATAGCAGGATGGCGTAGGATTACACAAACCTCACAGTACACGTATAAATACAAATACAAATAAGTCATTTGCTCTGAGCTACTGATCAGAAAGTCAGGGGTTCAAGCCCAAGCACCAACAGGCTGGCGCCCTCGAGCAAGGCCCTTAACTCTATGTGCTCCAGTGATGCTGTATTATGACTGGGCCTGTGCTCTGACTCCAACTTCCTAACAAGCTGGGATCCATCCATTTTCCATACCGCTTATTCCTACACAGGGTCACGGGGGAGCCTGGAGCCTATCCCGTTGAGCTCGGGCCACAAGGCTGGGGGACACCCTGGATGGGGTTCTTACCCATCGCAGGGCACAATCGCACACATGTTCACACACTCCGGACAATCTGAAAATGATTTAGCCTACAACGCATGTCTTTGGACTGAGGGAGGAAACCGGTCTACCCAGAGGAAACCCCCGAAGCACGGAGAGAACATGCAAACTCCTCATACACAGGGTGGAGACAGGACTCGAACCTCCAACCCTGGAGGTGTGAGGCAAACGCATAAAAGTGCTACCGTTCAGCCAGGATTACACTGGAACCATTTCAAACAGAGTGACAATAGTCTTAAAGGACTGCAGTACGTTTTCTGTCACTGTATTTCTGACCAATGAATGAGAGACTGTTTTGTTCAGGTTTTTTTTTCTGAAGAACAGGATCTGGAATGCCTCAGAGAGGCACGGAGAGGAGAGAGAACAAAGGAGAACGCGAGAAAAACAGGCTGACAAGGCCACATGGCTTGGTAATCAGAAGCTAATTAATGATTATGATTCTGTGCTTGTGGATTCGTGGTATCACTCTACACCCACGTCCACACAACACAGTAGAGAGTAAAAGAGTGAGAAATCACATATAAACCTTAGACAGTACAATGGAAAGCTAATGGCCTTCAGAACCCTGCTATATGCTTATTTCTGTTAGTTTCATTACATTCGTCAGTGCTAAGAAAAAGAAGCTGCTTCTTGCATTGATAAAACCGGCTCCCTCAATACAAATCCTTCTCTTTTGAAACAGAAATGTTCATCCTATCATCAACAGTTCAAATCCTGATCATGCCATAGCCATCCATGGCAGTTAGTACTTTCCTTCCAAGTGTGTTCAACTTCCTTTAGATATTAGCTGCAGCTCAAAGAAATTTTGTGGCTTTATGTGTCTAAGAAAAAGAAGGAAGCATGCGTTGCAAGAGTCATGCAAGATTCAAGATTTAGCAAGTAGATGGGAATTCGTTCACCTATTCATCTTCAGTAATTGCTTTATCATGGTCTGGATTGCACTGGATCTGGAGCCTATCCCGGGAATACTGAGCACGAGGTGGGAATACACCCTGGATGGGATGCAAGTGCACCATGTGCACACAGTCACACACACCTTGGGGTATTTTAGTGCGGCTGATTCATTTACACCTTTTTTGGGAGGTAGGAGGAAGCCAGAGTAGCGGTGGAAACCCACAGAGACCCTGAGCGAACTTTGCACAGACAGTGACCTGAGGTCAGGATCCAAGAGCTGTCACGCAGAAACGCTATCCACTGTGCCACCATGAGGGCAAGAATTTCACACAATATTTCAAATGTTTAACATCTGCACAATCACACACTGCTTTTTCATGGACAAATATAGCTGGGCATTAAAGAAAAACATACAGTATATATATATATATATATTTCACCTCACTGTAAATGTTGGTAGCTAATCTATCCTCTTAATGGGTGTTGGATATGTTAAGGATAAGCGTATGTTCTAATCTGTTCAATTTCTACATCTATCCATTTTTATCCATGCTCCTCCTGTCTTTGCCCTTCTCCCATTTCTCCATCCTATCTCAGCAACTCTCTACAGACACAGTTTAACCCACCTACGCCTCCAGCTGTAATCTCTCCGCTCCTCTTTCCTCCTCCCTTCTCTCACTTGCTCTTGATATCAGAGCTCCTCTGAGTAAATACATGCCACAGACTCAAAGCTCTCCTCCATATTTATCAAGAAACATCATTCTTTTGCTATTTTAATGACGCTGCAATACGGTATGTGGGCCCAGTGTGTATGAGTCATACTCCTGTGCAGTCTAAATTAGCCAGGGTGTGATTAGTGTGATTGATAAGACACTCCAGAGCTATATAGGGCCCAATGCCTTTCTATTTCTCAGTAAAAAAAAACATTAGAATTAAAAGACAGTTACTAGAATTATTCGAATTTTAAACATCAATTCTGTTATTACAGCCTCGAAACTTCATGCAGTTTCACTGGAGTTATTGATGCAGGCGGTGATTTAATAGTATCGAGCCCATCACTGTGCTCTATTACAGACCCCTTAATGCATCTGTACCAAGATGACTTGCAAGACAGCACAGGTGTGACTGCAGTGCTGTTAAGACAATTTGTGCTCTCTGTCAGGAATGATTTGCGTCATGTCAGTCAGCTTCACACGATATTAAATATGGCAGTGGACTGACTCGGGAAAGCATCAAATCTAATCTAATACCAATCCAACATGTCACACCAGTGTTGACCCTGATACTAATACTCATAATAGGATAATGACAGAAAAGAAAATATTCACACTCACTAATGCAATCATGTAGCCAATAATTAACAGTTGAGGAGATAAGTTGAGAGTTAACCTGCTAATGCCTCTGAAATGCACTCAAGACAAACTGAGTCTAAGCACTGTCTTATAACGGCAGAGATTAACTTTGACTGGCGAGGCTGTTTAAGGAAGTCTATTTGTAAGAAGGGGTTTAATAGTCAAAAATAAGTGTGATCTGAGGGCAGCACATCTTTAGAGGTGATAAAAGTCCAAAAATCCATGATTCAAGTTAAAGTGCATACACACTTCTACAAACTGGCTAAAATTCTTATTCAAATTTGAATTACAAATCCTTTACCCAAGTTATAGTAAGTACAGGCTCTTACATTTACTTAAAGTATTAGCAGCCCTCTAAAATGGCACTTTTAATAAAACTGATAGTAAATTAGTTCACGTTTAGCCTGGCAAAACTAAGAAGTGTGTGCAAATCTTAACTAAGGCTTATGACAGATATTCTTTAGGCATACAACAGCTAATCTAAATGTTAGCTAGCATGTGGCAACGGAAAACAACTTGAAAAAAAAAAAAACCCTAACTTTCGCAATACTAACTGGCTAGATAAATACAATAATAATAACCTTGCAACCATAGATTTTGGTGAGGGAGGATGACAGTTAATAATGACATATCCCCAAATAAAATTAAGTTGTGAGTCTATGAAACGTGAACTATGCTATAGGCTACTATCTAGTGAGTTTTTAGAGGTACCCTGTAAACGCTGTAAAGCAGTTGAGAGTTGACAAGATTTTAACTTGAACATGAATGAATTTAAACAAACTAAATGTACACCAGTTTTCAATGAGTTAACAGTGTAGATTAACCTTGCTAATCATCTCTAATTCATTTTCATAACTTGTGTTCATATTGCACAGATTCAATACAGCAGGTTTTCCCATCACCATCACAAAAGAGTTCATATTGTTAACTGTCCTGTCCACTGCTCCTCCTCCACTCATAAACAAAACGCTCATAGGGCGAGCATGGTGCAGAGTGATTTGTGCCCCAGTGGCCTCTAGCATTTTGCACTAGGTGCAATAATAACTCTATGGGGCGGTGAGTATCTAGAAAGTCATTCAAATCAATGGAACATCAGCTTATATCTGTCAACATTTTTTTTTAAATAGTTGGTCACTCAAAAGACGTAACTAGTATTTCAACGAAATTTCAAATGTATGGTTGTGAAGGACATGTTTGTATGGGCCAGATTAAGTCGGGCCAGACTAGTGCAGTAATGGACATACATGGACATCTCTGGGTAATCGGTGATCACTGATGGAGTGCGCCATCTATTTTAAGAAACGAGTTATTTTCCTTCTGAAATGCAGTGAGTAATATTTCAATGGTAGAAAAAAAACCTTGATACAATACTTCAAGCATTGTATAGCATCTTGGTGTTTTAAATATTTTTATTAACTCACTCCTGCGTGGTCAACAGAAAAAAAATCACGTACAGTGAGTGTATTATATAATTAAAAGCACGTTTCCCCAGGATCATAAAATAGAACTGAAACATGCTTTTAATTATATAATTGTGTGTGTGTGTGTGTGTGTGTGTGTTTGTGTGTGTGTGTGTGTGTGTGTGTGTGAGAGAGAGAGAGAGAGAGAGTGAGTGAGTGAGAGAGAGAGAGAGAGAGAGACTACTCAGGCGTACAAGGGTAATGTGAAATCAGTCACTAGTGAGCAACTGTGTGATTTATGAGCCTCTTTAGCTCTCATTCAGCACTTACCCCAGTGTGCGTGCACACACACACACACACACACACACACACGACACAATAAAACACCTGCTTTTGCTTTCATTATTCCCAAGAAATCAGTTGGCTGTGACACCTCAAACTACACATTTCATCAAGCAGTAGATCTCTGACCTTTATGAACCCTTCCTGAAAAACCAAAGCCTCGATATTATATTGCGACCGAGAGGAAGATATCACCTCATTAAAGAATATCATGAGGGCACAGAGACATATAACCTGTTATAGCACAGGTTAGAAACTAATTATCTTTACTTCTTCACAGCTCATTCTGTTCATCTGTGCTCATTTCAGCCTTCTTTTTTTTTAAAGCTATAGTTCTGGGAAAAGATGCCGTCCCTTCAGTGTGAATGTGATGACACCTGCTTTCAGCGTGTGCCTTTCGAGAGAAGTGAATATTATTTAAGAAAGCTTTCTAGCACCATGGAGTCAGTGCACTCCAGCGCTCATATTCCCCTCAGGTTTGGGAGAAACATAAAGCTTTGGTTTTGTGCTGTGATTCTGAGTCTGTGTACTCTGTTATCTGTTGTGAGACAGTCTGCGTCAATTGATGAGGGTAGGTCTGAGCAACGTAGTGATATGATATTGCTATTAAAATTAATTAGGCCACAATACACTTTTCAAGAGCATTGTGGGTATCATCAGTATTTAAATGATCATTTGGAGGTTCATTTCTCTTTTTGTACAATGGTTGTTCCTTGATTTTTATAACGTAAATGTATCCATATACCCATCCCTCCACCCATCCCTCCAATTCAAATCATATGTTAATTTATTTATATATATATTATTATTTTTACATTATTCAACTGATTCACACAAACTTGCAGGCAGATGCTCCACATGCCCTAAGCCTAATAATAACTGAATGCTATTTCTGATTGTTGATATGGTGAAGCTTTCTGTAAGGAGACACTAATTTAACATTTATGGAAGGACTCTTTATAAATTTTCCAACAAAGTGGACTTTGTACTTTGTGGGGGGGGGGTTATTAACTTCAAGACAGAGAGAGGGGACACAAACTGCTGGTATAAGTGTAATAAAACACTTCAGGATGTGCAATCGTAACGAAATCGACTTTGGAAAGGTAACCGTAACTCTAGTGCATGTCAAGATGCTTCACACCATCCCACCATGGATTATCTTCCTATAACAGCGTACACCAAAATAGTTTACTCCTTACTTATCACCTACCACTAATAGAAGGTACACAAATGTAACCATTTTAAACATAATAGACTTATAATAAGACTTATGTTTAGAATGGCACAGAAACTGGTTTAAATGATCACTTAATGTAATTATCCATTGCCTAAAGCTTCTCTTCTTTTCATCAGGAATCTTTTCTTCCTTCTTTATTAATAATCTGGACAGAATCTGAACATCTGCTTGTTTAGATGTCTGTGAGCTTGTGTCCGTTTGGGCATCTGTTACTTAGTATTATCTAAAGAAACCCTGCCATTATTCAAATTATTAATATAAACTAATCTTCACGCAGTGTGTAACTTCTGTGTCTAAAGATGACAGACAGAACCAATGTGCACTTTTGAGAGAAAGTGGCATCTACTGCTGAAGAGATATAAACTGCGGAGTCTCTGAACCTCTGCAGCATGATCACCTACACACCCCGCCAAAAATGTGAAGAAGAGAAAATGTCACTATACTGCTCCAAACGCAACAGTTCTGATTTGTTGTTATGTGCAAATGCCGTGGCCTTTTCAAGGTTTGTTCAATCAGTGGCTTTAAACCAGTTAAAGAGGCACTGATTGGGTGTTGTGTTCAATGCATTGTAATGACAGACTAAAGGGATACAAAGCAGATGATTTATCATTGGATTCGAGGCTGAAGGACATTTTATATCCATGTGAATCTTTCATTTACAACAGCTACATGTATTTTATATTCCAACATACGTTTATAACAAAATAACAAAGAATAATCTTATAGCAAAGGATCAGCTACACAAACATTTTATATTAGTTCAATATAATTTACTGATCATGATTGAACTGTTATTCTGCATCAGGGTTTTAACAATAAAGTCTCTACACAGTAAAAGCTTCAGCAAGCTTCCTGCTGTTATGAAGTGCAGAACAATGTGAGAACCAGAAGGTGGCACCAAATACACACACACACACACACACACACACACACACACACACACACACACACACATACAGTGGTGCTTGAAATTTTCTATATTTTCACACAAGTCCTAAAAGAACCCAATTAAACAAATGAGATAAAAATATTATACTTGGCCATTTATTTATTGAGGAAAATGATCCACTATTACATATCTGTGAGTGGCAAAAGTATGTGAACCTTTGCTTTCGGCATCTGGTGTGACCCCCTTGTGCAGCAGTAACTGCAACTGAATAAGTGTTCATCAGTCCTGCACGTCGGCTTGGAGGAATTTTAGCCCGTTCCTCAGTACAGAACAGCTTCAACTCTGGGGTGTTGGTGGGCTTCCTCACATGAACTGCTTGCTTCAGGTCCTTCCACAACATTTCTATTGGATTAAGGTCATGACTTTGACTTGTCCATTCCCAAAACGACTTGTGTGTTTAGGGATGTTGTCTTGCTGCATGAGCCACTTTCTCTTGAGATTCAGTTCACGGACAGATGTCCTGACGTTTTCCTTTAGTATTCGCTGGTATACTTCAGAATTCATTGTTCTATCAATGATGGCAAGCTGTCCTGGCCCAGATGCAGCAAAACAGGCCAAAACCATGACACTACCACCACCATGTTTCACAGACGGGATAAGGTTCTTATGCTGGAATGCAGTGTTTTCCTTTCTCCAAACGTAACGCTTCTTATTTAAACCAAAAAGTTCTATTTTGGTCTCATCCGTCCACAAAACATTTTTCCAATAGCCTTTTGGCTTGTCCATGTGATCTTTAGCAAACTACAGATGGGCAGTAATGCTCTTTTTGGGGTACAGTGGCTTTCTCCTTGCAACCCTGCCATGCACACCATTGTTGTTCAGTTTTCTCCTGATGGTGGATTCATGAACATTGACATTAGTCAATGTGAGAGAGGCCTTCAGTGTGTGACCTCGCAGACTATTACACGTCTCGCTCTTGGAGTGATCTTTTGTCCTTAATAACACTGCTGTCCCCACACTGTTAGCACTTATGAAAGAAGATCTCTTTCCTCTTAAATCCCAGTGTAAGCCATGGTTCATTCTATTCAAACCTGACTCACTAACTTGATTAAAACTAAGCTGAGCCAAGAACATTACCGGCACAGTGGTTAAGACATTGGATTACTGATCGGGACGTTGTGAGTTCAAGCACTGCCCAGCCGCCACTGTTGGGCCCTTGAGCAAGGGCCTTAACCTTCAATTGCTCAGATGTATAAATGAAATAAAAATGTAAGTCACTCTGGATAAGGGGGTCTGCCAAAAATGATATGGTACATACTGTATACCTTTTGCAAACTTACAATTTGATGTGCTGTTGAAGAATTACAGAATATTTGCAGTGACTGTAATACCAGAACTAGAATGTGACTAAAACAGCAGTTCTTCATATGCTGTGGTTTGTTGAAAGCAGCTGAATGCAAACAAATTGGAGATCGTTTTTTTCTGAAATAAGGGGGTTTAAATATATGATCTAATTGGATAACACACAGCACTGTGCTTCTAACTGCGGCAGTTTGAGGTAGATAATGAAGTGGTCTGACTGCCTCTCCACCTCAGCACTTCAATTACAGGTTATCGCAGTTGAGCAGCTTGTTTAAAGAAGAATAGGCCCTGCTGATAGGGCATAATCTAAACTTTGCTGCTTTGCTGTATGTTAAATGGTTTTTCTAGACCTATATGCTCATGGGTTATTTGCTTTGTTTGGAGATTGTGTGAGATACAGAGAACAAGTAAAATATATTAACATTTTAATTGACCACGTTTTTATCCGGAGCCATTTACAAGTTTAAAAAAATCCAAGCAGAGGTAAGCATTAAGGGCTTTGCTCAAGAGCCCTGTAGTGGTCTCACATTTGTATAACTATAAGAGGTCACAGAACGTATAGCCTATTAGTTAAGGTTGGAGCAAAGTTTAGTGTTTATTTGTGCCTTTTCTTATGACTTTTGACATATAAAACTTAACGCCCAATAAACCTTCAGTCACACTTTTTATGAGACCAGATTCTTCTGGTAGACCAGTGATTTGAATTCATAACCTTCTGGTAACAAATACAGAATATGAACCACTGACGTTTCACAGTTTCATACTGTGAAACAGCCAGACATGGTAATATAAAATATACTGTTATCCAATTAAAACGTGCGACATTAACATATTCATCTACATTAATCCTTCCTAAATGGCAGAGGTGGTGTAGAACACCTTGATAGCAAGGTTACATAAATAATAATAATAATTCCTTTGATATATATAGCACATTTCTAGGCACTCAAAGCGCTTTTACATTGTATGGGGGGGGATCTCTTCAACCACCACCAGTGTGTAGCATCCACCTGGATGATAGTACCAGATGATTGGATGATAGAACACATTGTGACGTGTTGCATGATTTGCAGTAGATACTGCGTCACACAGCAATCATTCCCTTTCTACTTTCTAGTTTGTGTGCAGGTCAGACTATACAAACACAGTGCTTGTGTAGAAGCTGAAGTAGCTAGTCACTCGCCGTTCTTGTTGGACATTTTTTTCTTCACAGTCTTGCTGGTTTTGCCTTGTCATTGGTGTGTGCAACTCATTTCTTTTGCTGCTGAATCAGTTCCCACCTCTGCGTTGTTGCCTTCCACATTCACCACCAAACAGCTGAGTAGCGTAGCACTTGCGGCTAACATGTTACAACAAAACACATTACAATACAACATACATTTTTTTTCTCTACACTTGGACTGCATTTCCCCCATAGTTCATGTTATGTAGAGTAACCATCTCAGTAATTCTGTGTCTGACTCGGACATTCCCTGTTCTGAATACGCAGCGATGCCTGTGTCGGCATGGCGTGCTCGGCTGGCAGATTTGAATCCTGGCTTAGCGTCAAATCTAGCCCAGGCCCTTCAGTATAAACAGCTTGCTAGTCACAAACGCCCAGGCCCAGTAATAACTGAAGCACAACAATCCCAGAAAATAGTCTGAATTATTATCTAGACAATTCAGCTATTGGGGGGCATGGTGGCTTCATGGTTAGCAGATTTGCCTTGCACCTCTGGGGTTGGTCCTGCTTCCATGCTGTGTGCACGGAGTTTGCTTCGGGGGTTTCTTCTGGGTACTCTGGTTTTCACCCCCAGTCCAAAGACACGTTGTAGGCTGATTGGCATTTCCAAATTGCCCATAGTGTGTGCCCTGAGTTCCCTGGGATAGGCTCCAGGCAACTCGGATGCTTTTATCCTGCTTGATCATTATCAGTGGAGTGCAAAGGTGTTATATCTGGGAGGTACCTTCAAGCTGATAATGACCTAACAGTTGAGCCTCCAGTTTCGACTCCAGTCTCAGCAGCATCTGGAGAGAAGTCTGGTTCTTCTCCTGGCAGCTCACCTTCGCCTACAACAGACAACCGTGACAGCAACTCTAAAAATCCCTGTGCCCAGAGTAAGGTTAGATGGTACAATGCAACGAACTATCTAACTACCAGCGAATACACTATTTCACACACCACAGTGCAAGGGCATCTTTCAAGGGGATTCGGACAGGCCTCAACTCACTCACACTTGAGCATGTTCTGGCGAATATGATGAATATGATGAAGCTGGTAAGTTTTGGCCATATGCATGGCTGGTGATCTCAGCATTACGTCCAGTGCTGGCTGGCCAAGTGCTGAGTGCAGACACACTGGTGAAGACTAAGGATATTGCATCACTTGTGGCATGCACTAGCAATATGTCAGCTATTCTCCTGATATCACTGATATCACTCGTTTCAATCTGCAGATGTTGACCTCTCTGTAATGGAGCTGATCGATACCTCAGTCCTGGCAAACACTTGGGCCAGGACATGAAGTGGACCTCTTTACCAATGCTAATAAAAACATTGCCAGGTGCTAATACTCCCTGGTGGGACGAGGGTTGATTAGTCTATATTTAGTTAAAAAATATGTCAGGGACAGTTCTACACTAATGTATCAGGTAATACTAGCATATAACAGATGCCTCAGTATCAAGTTTAAACTGGAACTGTGCTGTTCCACTACAGTCTAATTCGCACACATTAAGCAAATCTTTTTTTTTTTTTAATGTAGTTACAGTCACTTGAGATCTTATTAGAGTTCACAAAGACAACCGTCCATCCTGCATGAAGTCTGAAACACCAGTTATATCTGCCTCTCAATCTGTAAGCTGCAGAAATGAGATTACACAGTGACAGGCAAGCAGTCCTAAAGGATTCTTAATTAAACCCAGGTACTGAAACCCAGGCTTCTAATTATTTTTGCAATGTATACATATATTGTACACATTTAACTCAACAGTTGTATAAACGGTGCTCTTCTGGTTGAAACTGGCATTAAAAATACGAGACACCAAAACAAACTTTCCTTCCAGTGGCTTTTATCTTCTTAATCACACTACATTTTAAAGGCCTGCAATCACCTTTCATGTGTTCTTTATTGAATAAAAATTATTAAAATATAGATTAAAATAATGTTCACATGTGTCAAGAAGTATTTTAGATGTTTTATATATTATTTCAAGTATATTGTGGAAAAAACAATACATTATGCAATGGCAAAAAGCCTACACTGAAGGGGTTAAATCCAGAACCCTTGAGAACTCTTCAGTTATCCCTACAACCGTAAGAGCTAACAATCCATAACTATCTAGAGAACCTTTTATAAACCTTTGAAGAATATTTTTGTGTAGGCAGGCCTAGCAGCTAGTGATGCTCCAATATGAAAGTAGCTGGTCGATTCTGATAGCTTGATGGTCCTGCTTATAGACTATTGGGCTACCCTTACATAAAGGCCACACACATGCATTTCCTCATACTCTTCTGACATAAAAGCATTATTTTGTATCTGTCAGTCTAAAGACAAACAAGTTATAATTAAAATGGCTGCAAGACAGATCCCCTAAGCGCTTCAAACAAAACTCTTTTTTATTAAACTCCACACGGACATTAACCCAAGCTCAGGATCGTACACGGGATCCTGGAGCTGTGAGGTGGCCATACTACCTGCTGTGCCACCATGCTGCCAAATTAAAAACTTTTTGAGAAAAAAAGTGGTTGGAACCCATCTCCAACAAAAATGACACATATGATACTAACTGTGATAATGTACTTGAGTACATGGTAATAATGGTGGAGACCGGTCCATATGATTTCATGACCAGGTTTTGGATTTAAGTGATACAACATGCAGTTTGTGTGTGTGTGTGTGTGTGTGTGTGTGTGTGTGTGTGTGTGTGTGTGTGTGTGTGTGTGTGTGTGTAGTTTTACCTCACTGATTCATTTTTTAAATGGCAGACATTTTCCCTCCCCTGTGGGTAGCCTAACTGCCCTCACTTCCACACTGCTGCCTGATATCAGCCTACAGCCCAGTGGGAACCTCTGTACATGAATATTAATGAGTTTATCATTTTAGACCACCACGGACAGACAGACCATAAGGCTCCACAAGTTTGCTGCTCATAAACTACAGAAGGTGAAAATGATCAATAAAAGCTGTTTCTAACAATTTAAAAATGTAAATTAATATATGGCTTGGGGGAGCATGGATGCTGCCTTCTAGTGTATGGATATCCCTGTACATGAATCCTTTCAAGAAACCACAGAATTTTCCTGTAGCCCCCCCCACCCCCCGACCCCCCAGTAAACACGTGAGATTATCTCATTTGCTCATCACTAACTGCCTCAAACAAATCTATTTAATGATTTTTAAACATGAGATTTTGTGAACTTCTTTCAGTCCAGTGACTATATCTTCTTCCAAAAAGGCTCTCATTTTGCTGTTAAAAAGCTTATTTTTCCTTCGCAAACTGGTAAACAGAAGTGCAGAAAGCCTATCAGAACCAAGATTCTGAAGCTTGTGGCCAGAAAAGCGTGTAATTGATATCAGAAGCTCTGCGGCCTGTGGCCAGAGTATTAGAGGCTGAGGCTACTGTGGAATTGTCTACATCTACGGCAGATGCATATTCGAAAGCTGAAGAACCCAGAGGAAACAGACACAGACACTGGGAGAACATGTGACACTCTGCGCAGACAGTAAACTGAGCTCAGTATTGAACCAGGAACACACAGCACCATGCTCTGCATTCTCATTATGTATCTTTTGACACATCACTAATTTCTTCATTTTTGTTTACAGCTTCAAAAATGAACTTT
This sequence comes from Cranoglanis bouderius, assembly GCA_023630585.1. Classification (NCBI taxonomy): domain Eukaryota; kingdom Metazoa; phylum Chordata; class Actinopteri; order Siluriformes; family Cranoglanididae; genus Cranoglanis; species Cranoglanis bouderius. The sequence goes on from CM042540.1 coordinate 26,639,509, forward strand.
GTTCAGAATCTGTGCTAGGTGTACCGTTAATTCGTCAATGATGATGACGAAGAGAAGGACTATTTTATCAGCATCAGAGTTACAGGCAAATCACCTTGCTAGATTATTAAATAATTTACACAGCAATTTAAAAACATAAATTCTTTTTTACATACCAGTTGTTTGTCCTTTTTTGATAATTATTTATTTACGATCCTTGCATCAATTCATTTCACGTGTTGCCTTTTAAATGGATGCATGGGTCCAAACCGTCAAATCGTTACACCCCTGATGTTTAGCTCCGCCTCTCTATCCATACACTGATATGGTATTAGACTTATCGTTTCACATGCAAAATCAGGATTAATAACTAACACTGGCATCATTATGAACTGTCTTCTCTCTATCTGCTTAGGACTGCCAAGATATTCAGCCACATATTATCACAGCCAGATCAATGCTAAGACTTTAAGATAATTATCTTGAGGAGGCTTTCTACAATAATTACATCTCTGGGTGAACTAGGTGTCCCAATAAATATAGTGTTGAGCAACAGATACTCTCTGCACATACCCACACATCTCCAATTGCAGGATACAGGAGTCTTGCTGCAGCGGACAGACACTGCCAACAAGATGGTAGTTTTCTGGCACGTATCAAACACGAAAACAACCCACGCATGCACAGTTGCATTTAAGATAGTAATCACAGACATAATGTGCCACATACAGAGCTACACCTATGGTTATCGGAGTAAAATTTATTTATTGATGCTGTTTCCGTGGCCTGTTTGCATGTGTATTAAAAGGCACAGTCATCATTAATTCAGTTTTCATTGAAGTGCAAATGGTTTTGGTTTATTTACATGCTCAACGGATTTAATAGAGATCCTTTTCTGGTGCAAATATTTAGCATCTGCTCAGTCTTTGTTGCTGTGCCTACATTTATGGATGAAAATGACATTGGTCATCAGACTATTGTTGTCATTTTATCGTATTTAACTGAGGTTTAGGTCCAGTATATCTATGTAACCTTTCTTCGGCCTTTCATCTGGAAGACAGTTATGTAAAAGCAAAGAAATAAAAGAGCAGCACAGAGCTTTCATCAGAGCTTTCATCATGTAGTTAATGCAGGACCGGCCTTAACTATCGTGTTGTTCTTTAAACTAGGGTGTAGTGTTTTTGATGTAGCAGTGAAAATAAAAACAAGAGATGCCAAGTAGACCTATTTCGGTCTAAAAGATAACTGTATGTTGCAATATTTTTAACGAAATTTATATTTTTTTCCACGCCAAACCGATCTGTATATTTTGTAATTTGAGCGCTGTATAATCAATATATTTTTCCACAGATATGGGATATTTAAAAAATAAAATTTGTATTAAACCTGAAAATGTGTGTATCGTTGCAACTTTGTTTTACATAAAACAATTATTAATCTTTATCTAGGACCTCTTGGTCACTTATTAATTATAACTGTGGACCCAAAGGCACATTAAATCATAACTTCCATTGAGAACATTGGTTTTGACTTTTAGAAGACTCAGCCACCAGCTCTAAAGTCACTGAGAAATGAGAAATCTGTAAATTAGGCACACAGAAAGAGAAACAAGTCTGAGGCCCATAAACCAAAAGAGAGGCAATGAGTCAAAAAAGCCAAAGTGAGTTAGATTAGAGCTCAAAAAGCCTGTTGTTTCTACAACCCCAATTCCGAAAAAGTTGGGACAGTATGGAAAATGCTAATAAAAACAAAGAGGATGGATTTGTAAATGTACTTTGACTTGTATTTAAACAAAAAACGTATAAAGACAAGGTATGTGATGTTTTACCTAATCAACCGCATAGTTTTTTTGAAGATAAACGTTTATTTTGAAATTGATGCATGCAACATGTTCCGAAAAAGTTGGGACAGGGGCAATTTAGGACAGCTGCATCAGCGAATAATCCAACAATTTTGGAACAACATTCCCCAAAGACAAACCAGTAGGATTTTGGGTTTCATTTCACCTTCTATAGTGCACAATATAATTAAAAGATTCAAGGAATCCGGTCAAATCCGTCATGAGTCTGTAATGGAGATCCTGACATGGGCTCAGGAATACTTTGGTAAACCTTTGTCAGTCAACACCATTCACTGCTGCATCCATAGAAGCAAGTAAAGGCTTTACTATGCAAAGCAGAAGCCGTACATCAACACTGTCCAGAAGCGCCGCCGACTTCTCTGGGCTCGGTCTCATCTGAGATGGACAGTAGCACAGTGGAATCGTGTTTTGTGGTCCGACGAGTCGACATTTCAAATACTTTCAAACATTTTTCAGCCATCCAAGCTGTTATCAGCGTCGGGTCCAAAAGCCAGCGTCTGTCATGGTATGGGGGTGTGTCAGTGCCCATGGCATGGGTAACTTGCACATCTGTGAGGGCACCATTAATGCAGAAACACATGTACACATTTTGGAGCAACATATGCTGCCATCCAGAGCAGGACAACACCAAACCACATCCTGCCCGCATGGTTGCGTAAGCAGAGAGTGCGGGTGCTAGCATGGCCTGCCTACAGTCCTGACCTGTCTCCGATTGAGAATGTGTGGCGCATTATGAAGCTCAAAATAAGGCAACAAAGGTGTACAGTTGTGCAACTGAAGAAATTCCGCTTGCTAAACTTAACCAACTGGTGTCTTCAGAGCCCAAACGCTTAATAAGTGTTATTAAAAGAAAAGGAGTGTGTTGCAGTCATCAGATTTGAAATGAGTGTATATTTTCAAAAATAAATTAAATTCACAAAGTAAAACATCAAATAATGTGTTAATGAAGGTGAACTGAATTTTCAAATGACTCTTTTTGGTTTTTTGCATTTTCCATACTGTCCCAACTTTTTCGGAACTGGGGTTTTTCGGAAGTGCCTCCAAACTAGAAACATACAACTAGAGACAAACAAGCCTTCAGCTTCAATACAATCAAATGTCCTGAACCATCCAGTCAGACATTCAGTCATTCCTACATCAGGATAATGTAAAGACATTTTAGCTCCAACTAGAAGAGTCAAGCTATAACAAGCAGCCTATAAACAGCACATCCTCCATTTTATGTGTCTTCTTCTTATCATCACAAACCTCCAGGGGTGCTGGGAACGATCATTAAGTCGTGAAGACACACAGTGAGCAAAGCATTGTGCTTTTATTCAGCCAGAGAGCATCAGACTGAGTTAGGTGGGTGGTTGGCCCACTGTGGTTTACCGCTCTGAGAGTAAGAGGAAACATGACGAAGATAGCATCAGAAAATCGCCTCTGATACAATGCCTATTACAAAGGATTGCTGATTAATTTTTGCGCTAACTTTCTATACTCATGCAGCCACATTCGTGAATTATGCAAGCCAAATCTACAGAGATGGCAGAATTTGACCTTTGCTCCTGGGTTAAGAGCATTTACATGGTTTTTACATGTTGTTTACATAAAATCAACACTGAGCTTCAAAGACCCTTTAAAGATCAACATTTGTTCTAATAACTATAATGAACATTATAATACATTAAAGTACAAGGCTTTAAGCTTTTTTAGCTTCCTAAAAGGGTTCTATTTCCCTGATAAGGAAACACTCTGTTGTAGGGTTTTACACAGAAACCTTACGGTTTTCCCCAGAGGGACAACAAAAGAACCCTTAGCTTATTAGCTTATAGGTTACATGTGATAAACATGACTCTTCCTGTTGTGCAACCACCACCACCACATGTTTAGTTACTGTTCATTTTGTGTTAAAACTGTTCAAATTTCCAGCAGCACATTAAAACAATTAAAGAAGAAAGCCGCTTGATTTGTAAAGCAGATCATAACGATTTCCACTTGATATCCGAAACAAGATTCACCCCTCGCTTCAATGGATAATCTGTAGATTTATATCTTGAAAGAACTGCCACTGTAAACATAAAGACTGTCCTGTGCTCATCCCAGGACTCATATTCACAAATATGCTCATACTGACCATCCTTTCAACACACGTAGTACTGTCTGATTTTACTCTTCTACAACCATATATTGTAATCAGTGGGCAGATTTGGGCCAAGATGCATCACGTGACCTCATGGCAACATGCATTCAGCCAAAGCCCTCTTCGATTCACGTGCGTCGAACATGAGCTAAAAGGTCTCATTTACCAACAAACATCATTGCGAAAGAGCGTCCAAAACAATTTTGTGCAATTGCAATTTCGCCAATTCAAGTAGTTTTCTGCAAAAAAGCACCAACAAATTTTGAAAAAAGCCGTAGCAAAATCGAGCATTTTTGTCTGCAGCAATCGCAAAAAAACTCCATGAATTCCTCTACAGACTGCTGTAATGATTTATAAAGTTGCTATTTGGTGTCACCCAGTAGAGGATGGAGTCGCAAAATGGTTTCTTCCTCTGTGTGTCTAGTTAAGGACAACACATTCTGTGTTGCTTTTAACACAAAAAGTGTGTAGGATATTAACACATCCTTTCTGAGAGTGTAGACTTAACTTTTAACATACAATGGCGTCCACAAATCTGTGACCACTAGTGAAAATGCTTCCATTTTGCATTCTTTTCTAATCCAATACAACAATTTTCATTCCAAATTATTGACAACGACTTGAGTGAAAAGTACAATCTTCGAAATATTTACATGAATTTCAAAGTTTCTTAGTATTTGGTATGTCCCATTTTTGCTTTAATGGCAGTGTGCGCTCGAGCTGGCATGGACTCCACAAGTTTGTACAAAACCTTATGATCCATGTTAGATCAAATCCATCGGAGTGTCGTCTGAACACATGCTTCGATAGAAGGGATTAGGCATGAGGAAAATCAGGGACCTAGAAATAGAGCAGAATCTTAAATATTAAACATTCAAGATACTGAACATTTACTTTCTTTGTTTTAAATTTTTCAAAATGTCAAAAGATTTTCAATGTGGTCTCAGACTTTCGGACCCCACTGTATCTATTTTGTGAATGGAGAAGCATTCTAGCTTTGAATGAGTGAACTGAGTGTCTATCATTGGAGCAGCATGTGTGTCAGGACACCAGAGAGAACAACTTCAAAGGAGATTCCCGAGGCTAGGACAGAATCAGGCCGCGAGGTGTCTGAATGAAGACTTCATGAGCTCTACAATGAGACCTAAATGGTACACATGCACAAGTTTCACCACACAGGCCCTCTTACTAACAGCAATCAGTAAAACTGTCACAGGAAGCTGTTGAGGATTAGCCGCCATACACCACAAGTGAAACCGTAACATACACTTTTGCTATGAGGCGAGGCTTGTTACAACTGGAACTATTTCTACTTCTGATGTAAATGACTGCACTGAAATACAAAAAAATACAGCATTACAACACAGAAAGTCGAAAGCCGGATGGCAGCCTCTGACAAAGTTCTTGCAATATAAACAGTGAAAAAAGGATGTCTGTGTGCACATGGCCTTCATGAAATTTAACTGCATATAATAAAAACGTGATGACAACAAAATGGCAGATCTGATCTTTCGACCTCGTGCAGTCAACACCACTTTATAGTTGCATCATCTATATGTACATGTATCTGCCCTTAATTTTAACCAATGAGTGAACAGTTGGCATTTGACACCAACTGTCCCCTCTCTCTCAAGTGGTGTATTTTTTTATTTTTTATTTTTTAAATGCTGTAAAGTAAGAATGCTTTCAAAAATATACACGTTAATAGTTTATATTTATCAATTAACAAAATACAAAGTGAGTGAACAGAAGAAAAATCTATATCAACACATCAAATCAATATTTGGTGTGACCAGCCAAAATCAGCTAACAAGGTGAGGTAGCTGAACAGCAACAAGACAGAAGGTAGTTATACTGCATCAGCAAGGTCTCTCCCAGGCAGAAATTTCAAGGCAGACAGGGGTTTCCGGATGTGCTGTCCAAGCTCTTTTGAAGAAGCGCAAAGAAACAGGCAACTTTGAGGACCGTAGACGCAGCGGTCGGCCAAGGAAACTAACCGCAGCAGATGAAAGACACGTCAGGCTTACTTCTCTTCGCAATCGGAAGATGTCCAGCAGTGCCACTGGCTCAGACCTGGCAGAAACCCGTGGAACCCTGTTATACCCATCTACTGTCTGGAGAAGTCTGGTCAGAAGTGGCCTTGCGGCCAAAAAGCCATACCTCCAACGTGGAAACAAGGCCAAACGACTCAACTATGCACAAAAACACAGGAACTGGTGTACAGAAAAATGGCAGTAGGTGTGCTGGACTGATGAGTCAAAATTTGACATATTTGGCCGTAGCAGAATGCAGTCTGTTTGCCGAAGGGCTGGAGAGCAGTACACGAATGAGTGTCTGCAGGCAACGGTGAAGCATGATGGAGGTTCCTCGCAAGTTTGGGGCTGCATTTCTGTAAACGGAGTTGGGGATTTGGTCAGAATTAATGGTCTCGTCAATGCTAAGAAGTACAGGCAGATACTTATCCATCATGCAATACCATCAGGGAGACATCTGATTGGCCCCAAATTTATTCTGCAGCATGGCAACGACCCCAAACATACAGCGAAAGTCATTAAGAACTATCTTCAATCTTAAAGAAGAACAAGGAGTCCTGTAAGTGATGGTATGGCCCACACAGAGCCCTGATCTCAACATCATAGAGTCTGTCTGGGATTACATGAAGACCTACCTGCCGAGTTCCTTCAAAAACCGTGTGCAAGTGTACCTAGAAGAATTGATGAACTGATACTGTTTTGAAGGCAAAGGGTGGTCACACCAAATATTGATTTGATGTAGATTTTTCTTCTGTTCACTCACTTTGCATTTTGTTAATTGATAAATATAAACTATTAACATGTCTATTTTTGAAAGCATTCTTACTTTACAGCATTTTTTCACACCTGCCTAAAACTTTTGCACAGTACTGTACGTTAAATAAAGTATCTGCAAGGCAGAGATACAGAAAAAATTATTTGGATTTATTTATGAGCTGAGAGACTTTATGAATGTATGAATGTATTTATGAATTATTCAGTAAGTACAGTAAAACTAATAAGAAAGTACACTCATATAGTTACAAGGAATGAGTCCAGACCCACTTTATAAAGCCCCCCCCCCCCCTTTTTTTTTGTAGCGACGTCCCTTGTTATTAGTCTATTTGGTTATTTGGTTGGTCACATGAACTTAAAGGGTTTAATCCAAATCTCAACTGCTGTATCATAATATCTGTTTAAGTCACCAGAGTAATTTGTCACAACATATAATTACATCGTATGATGAAATATGCCCTTGTCTGGTGTTAAACATTTCTTGAACAAGATAAAATCTCATATTTATAAGTAACACAAACCATGTATGCATATCCTGTTAAAATCACTATCTCTGAGTTATCTTCCACTTCTGTTATTTCTTAATGACTTCTTTTCGTGAACTATTCTTTTAAGATTCACAGACGGAATAGCAATTCAAAAAAAGCTCAGTTCCTCCGAGTTGCTTTCGGTGTAAAAGCCTGATAGATGTTTAGCAGACCCATGGTGGTATGAGAACACTTTACTTTTCCATTGTTTACAATCTGACCAGAGTGAAAATGTTTGGCTGGTTGGTGAAGTACACTCACAAAAACAAAGGATTCCAATTAGAACCAGAAAGGGTTTTTCAGCCTGATGCCATAGGAGAACCATTTTAACTTGCACAAAGAACCTTTTACTCTCATGTTCTTTAGAGAACCATCTATTTACCGGTGCTTTAAAGAACCCAGAAATGGTTCTTCACGGCAGTGCCGCAAGGAACCATGTTATCATAAGTTCTCTTTAAAAAAAAAAAAAAAAAAAAAAACCTTTGTTAGTGCTTAAAGGAACCAAAGTAAGCTTCATAAGAGTGATGTAAGGAGAACCTTTTCCAGTCCCACAAAGTACCTTATAGGGTTCACTTTAACCTATTAAGGGATGATACCTTGAAAAACCAATACACTGCTCTAAAGAACCTATAATGAACCATACAAGAGCTTATTTAATCTCCAAAAAACCATATAGCTCAACTCAGGAACCCTATACAATGCAAAATGGTTCTTGACAAGAAGAAGGTTCTTTGCAGAACCTATGGTGCTGTTACGGACCATTAAGGAACCTATATTTTAAGAGTGTACACAGTGCACAGCAATCTGTTCAACTACATCAGCTCTTTTACTCCATGAGCTATAACGACAGTCTCCCGTGATAGGAGTGTTCAGTGAAGTGGGAGGCAGTTACAGTTTAAATGCATCACAGCTGATTATAGAGATACTGCATTCATTTATTCACTAATATGACCAAGGCTAAATTACTGAAGGGGAATCATTTTAATGGCTCAGTCTTACAGTGCGTTATTAGAGAGCACTGTTTGACTGCTAGGCTTTTAAGTTCAAATGAAATAAGCCAGGCGTGACAAAAACAGGAACAGGAATTTGTCGTTTGACGATGACAAAGGCGAAAGTTTTTAGTTTCACACCCCGAAGCGAAAACCACTGAGCTGACAGCCTTCTCGGGGTTGGCATCAGCTTGAGAGTTTACAGAAAGACTACATCGCGGAAAGCTCTTCCTGTGTTTTCAAAGGAAGTGTCTAGTGTTATTAATAATGCAATTAGATGGTCTGGAGATTTGAGGATGGAAAGAAATGTGGGCATGATTTGTACTTTTAGTTATCACTGATCTAAAACGTGTAGTAAACAAGTGAAAGGCAACCAAAAATATACTTTGTAATTTAATAGATTATTGCATTTGTGTAATACACCATTCAACGTAAGCTGGATTTCTAGTATATCTGTTCTGTTAGGGTGAATAGGCAGTGTTTTATGGCAGCTGTCAGTATGGACATGCAGTGCAACATCAGCACCACACAATGGTCATCCATCTCATCCTCAGCTCGGGTGAAAGCCTTCAACCCACTGCTCAATACTGCATAAATAATCTGTTATATAAATTATCTGTTATCATGTTCCTGTTCTTTGTGGGCCTGATAATGAGTATAAAGTCGAGAATGAACGTGTGTGGTGAAATGTTGTAGTGATTACACGCTGAAAATATTTGATGTTACAGAAATGAATCCTGATCATAAACTAACTTTTTTTTTTTTTTTTTCTTTAACAGAAGAGGGATTTTTTTTTTGGTTGGTTCTGAGAAATGAACCGGAATAAACCGGGTTAGTTTGCTCTTGCATGCACATTTAGACACTTTTTTTTTTTTTTTTTTGACCCGGACACTTACCGAATCGCTGGCGTTTTTGCTCGGCTCGTCCTGACCGGAAACGGCCGCCGAGTCCAGCACGAGCGTCTCGAAGCACGCCGAGCCCAAGGACGAGCTTTTGGGCTGCGACGCGGTTAAATGAGCCACACTGAGCCGCGGGCTGCCGTGGGCCGACACCGAAACCTCATGTGTGTAAATGTGTTTCATTGCAGTAGCTCCTTCCACAGCAGCGAGCGAGGACTTCCCTGGTCCTTCACTGCAACTCGGTTCCGCTTTGTCGCCTTGGAGAGACGCCGGACTCGAGCTGCTCAGGTTCGGCTGAGAGGATGAGAAGACGCGGTCCAGAACCAGTTTCTTTTTCCTCTTGAACATCCACAAGCCGCTCTCTTTCTTGACGTCCGCGCTGCGTCTTTCCGAGCCGAGTTTAGGGCTCAAAAACGGTCTGGTCCTCTCCTGGAAATTCTTCCAAATCCTGCGCTGATAAGATGTTGAGGTCGCGTCTTGCTCCTTGGCGCTGTCACCCTTCGCTTTCTCCTCCATAGTTCCCGAGCAGCAGCCGGCCAGTCTGTTGTGCGCGCGGCGTCGCCAATGTCACGGTGTGGCGCGAGGGCGCACGAACCGGATCGATCCGCAAATCCAGAAGAAGCGCTGAGTACAAGAGGAACTCTCCTTAACCGCTCACTGATCTCAACGAGGCGATAAGCTGCCTATAGCGCAAGCATAGTTCCTCTCATGTGTGTGTCTGTGTGCAAGAGGCAAAAAAACCATTGTCGAGGATGCCGAGGAGGTGACTTAATCTATATTACACAAGCGTCAATGAGCAATGACACCTAATACTAACACCATGCACACGATTCGGCTCTACCCTATCTGTAATATCCTGCTCACTTAGTTAAAATAAATAAATAAATTCTAAGATTATGTTCAGTATGTTCATCTCCATTCACCAGATGAATAACATAGCTATATAAAGTAACCAGTCCGGCAGGTTGATTATTCACTCATCATCATCATCATCCTCGTCCACTACTTTATTTGGCCTCTCACACCAGGTTTAAATTCCCAAACGACTCCAGTGATTTAGATTCTCAGACGATTCTTTGTGAACGACTCTTTTCAGTGAGTCAGTTGAGTCGATTCACAGGCACGAACGCGAAGTTGGCCTGGTGAATCACACGTGAGAAATTCGATTCGCTTCAAACCTTAGTTCGAACGACTCGAATGAGCAAATTGAGTCGCAAAGGATTTCGCTGCGAGTGAGAAACACAATATAACTGCACCATTATGGATTCGCGGACGCCTCCTCTTGGGCAACATCTGCTATTAGTCTATCTGAAGACACGCCTTAAACAAAAACAAAAACAAAAAATCTAAATATATAAGTAGTAGGCTAGAAATAAATTTACACTACAAAAAAAAGGTTCTTCAGCTGTTCTGGTCCATTGTATAGATTAATTATTGATTAATTATTAAATATAGATCTTGTTTTGTTTTCGTTTGGTGTCCTCAGGGTCCTCCGGTTTCCTCCCTCAGTCCAAAGACATGCATTGTAGGCTGATTGGCATCTCTAAATTGTCCGTAGTGTGTGAATTGTGTGTTTGTGATTGTGCCCTGCGATGGACTGGCACCCCGTCCAGGGGGTATGCCCCGAGTTCCCTGGGAAAGGCTCCGGGCTCCCTGAGACCCTGTGTAGGATAAGTGGTACAGAAAATGGATGGATGGATGGATGGATCTCCTAGTTAAGACTGATGCTGTCATGGCTTGATATCATACTACAAGGGAAAAAAAACTATTTTTGCTTCAAAATGGCTACTGTTTTGAGCTAGGCAACATTTCTGTAAATTTTTGTTCATTCTGAATCTGTAGCAGGATGAGCTTTGTTTAGGAATGATAACAACAGCTCTGGTGTAATATTAATAACAGGAAACATTTTTAATTCATATAATGAGTAAATTCTAACTTTCTAAGCTAATGCTTTCCCATTAATCTGGTTTTCTACAGTAGGTGCTCACCACAAACTAGAAGAGACCAAGGGGAACTTTAGGTAAAGTCTGTATTGTAGGTATACTATAAATAATGTATTCCTTTAAAGTACAACTTGTGCTACATCTTTACTGGAACTACCACTATAATCATACAAGTCATGCAGAGGATCTAATGATGCTTGTCACATTTGGTAGCAGTTTGCAAAGTCAAGGAACACCATTTCATAGTCCTGACTGCAAATGCTTTTGGATGATGTATTTATAGAATAAAACACTGATCTGATTTTCCCTCATAAAGTTTTTCTAACTGCTTGTTGATTTTTCAATAATTTTGCAGCAGCATATCATTGTATCTTTTATATACATGAAGAAAAGTGTGCATATATGTTAATTTTGCTGGTAAGTAAAAGTAAAATAATAATAATTATTAATAATTCCTCAAAGGCACTCAAAGCACTTTACATACTGTACAGGGGGGAAATCTCCTCAGACCACCGCCAGTGTGTGATGTAGCCAATTCAGGGATGGAGATTATTAGGGGGCCATAATAGATAAGGGCCAATGGGGGAATTTCACCAGGACAGGAAGGACTTTTACGAGGAGAGTCCTGGGATTTTTAATGACCACAGAGATTCAGGACCTCGGTTTAACGTCTCATCCAAAAGATGGTTCTGTTTTTACAGTATAGTGTCCCTGGGGCATACGGACCCACACAGACCACAGGGTAAACACCACCTACTGGCTTTACTAATACCACTACCAGCAGCGACCTTAGTTTTCCCCAGGAGGTCTCCCATCCAGGTACTGGCCAGGCTAAATCCTGCTTAGCTTCAGTGGGGAAACCAGGCAAGAGCTGCAGGAAAGGCCTGTTAGGCAAAGCTGTCACACTAAGTTATATTCTAGCACCATGTCTCTTCTGACTTTGGGGAAACTACATGCAGATAGTGGTACCAATGGGATTTGGTCCTTGCTTCACCTCTACTGTACAGCAGCGCTTTAGTCCTTCAGTTCTCACCTTCTCATTTGTACACTCTGCTTAAACAGATCAGGTTCCAAAGCTTCAACTTTCATGCTAATACCACCATCAACACCATCATGCTCATCATCAAGTAGCCGAGCCAAGTTTGAGCTGTCTACGTTGGATTTCTCATTTATATGATTTTGAAAGTTGCTGGAAAACGATGAGTGAAAAAAAGAAGCCCCTTTTTTTTTGTTTTTGTTTTTGTTTTGTTTGTTTTTAGGAGATAACAGCGAAATCTGACTGTTATTTCTTATGCGTGTGATCACTGACATTTTTTCTTGCATTAAACATCTGCACTAGCAATGTCCATCTGTGACATTAGCACAGCACACAATTGCTAACTACTCATGGGAAAAACAAAAGCACAACACCAACCAGCAAATCAGCAACAGAGTCGCTGAACACATCACTAATATTTCAGTAAAAACATATTTAATGTGTTTGGGTCTGTGGTTTCCATCAATTTTTGTGTCTATCAATGTGATTACATTAATGTGTATGTATCTTATTTGTAATGTGTATGAGAATTCTAGTATCAATAATGTGATAGTTAAAGCATGGAAATATCATTAAATCACACCTTGCAGTTCATCAGAAACGATCTATTCTTTAGTTTGGATCAATTTCTTACATGGGATTTTCATCGTGACCAATCAAATGATCCCAGCAAAGAGTCAAAGTTAGGGCAATCGCTCATGAAGCACAATCTTTCTGACACACCCTCAATAAAGGACATTGCATTATAGCAGTGCTTACTTCTCAAACCAGCAAGAAACATTAAACACAGTTGGAAGATACCCACCTGGGGAAGTACAGGGCATCACTTCCCTAGTGAAATAATGCCAGTGTCATTTGCATTATTGAATAATACAAACGGGAATGAGTTTAAGCTCCCTAAAGAGACTTTATATAGACTGTTTTATAAAATGTATGAGTGTGAAACAGCCACTGTGATGAAATGAAAACCCTCAGTAATGAGAATAGTACTGGTATATACCTGGGGAATCATCAGCACACTAATGAGAAGTTAGTGAGTATGGCGAAGACATCTGCCTCAACACTAAGCTGTTTATCATGTTCTCAACACCTGACTTCTAGTTTTGAATCATTAATCAGAACATGTTGACATGTTCTTTCCTCATCTCTTTTAATTTGCCTTGTAATGTAATTTAGTGTAAGTGGTTGTCAAGTATACAGTCACACCCACAGAGCACTGACTGCAGTAGCTAAGAGATCAGATTAAACAACAGGCAGGTTCATCCACGGGACAGAAGGGAAACCATTTGCAGGCAAGTGCTGGACTTTGTGTGAAAATATGACATATTTCATGTCTTAAAATGTCTAAAAATTCAGCCTAAAGAACTACTATAGAATAGTAGTTCACTATACAATAGTAGTTCATGCCTGGCTAATGCGGTTTTAGACTTTAAACAATATGGTCATGAAAGAATTTTGTTATTCACAGAAAACCCTGATGCCAAAAGGTGTAAAGAGTGGAAACTTGTCCAGTGAGACAGATTTACAGCCGTACAGGACTGAATTTAAACAATATGTCTATAAATGTTATCATAAAAGTCTAATTTCGTCAATTTACACCTTTTATTTCTGTTTTAAAGGCACATTCTGTGATTTTAGGACAACAAAATGATTGTCCTGAGACTTGTTTATAAGCTATAATACTGCGGCTATCTCACAGCCAAAGACATTGCTCTGGCCAAGCTAACATGAACCCCTTCATGCATAAAGCATTTAAAAACATCCAGATTCTTTAAATCATATGTCATGAATTTTTATTTGAATTCTTGAATTCTTCCAACGAGCTTATAAACAAAACATCTGACATTCAGACATCGTTTTTGAATAAAATATACAGTAGCAATATTCTCCAAATGTACAACATTTATACAGTTTAGGACTGTTGCATGATGGAGCTGAAGTCTTTTATTATTATTATTATTATTATTTAATATTGTTTTTTGGATAGACGGGTTAAGATGTACCAGACATATGCTGCACTGAAAATGGCAAATAGTCTAGAGAGCAGCAGAAATCAGGATAATCACATATTAAATTACAATAATGGTTCTGGGGTGATTTACTTAAATTTTATATTTTCCTAAAAACAGCCTTAATGAAAGAGTTAACAGAATTTAACCACTGATCTGTTGGAAACATGCCTTTTACAGTGATCACACAACATTTTTGTGTTTGGGTTGTTTTTCTGCTAGCTAATAAGAGTAAGTCAGGTAAGATATGAATGGTACAGAAAACTGCTGCTAGGAAACTGTCATTAAAATGCACCATTTGCTAACTTTTTTTTAAGATCATCAATAAAAGAATTCTTAAATCTCCAAGAAAGGAAAAAAAAAATTGTTCTGCTACAGCACTGATGCTACTAAGCAATCAAGTGATATTCTAATAACGTATGTAAATAAGACAACAATATAAAATTGTGAATGTTTCAGTTGAGTGGAAATGTTTCTGTTGACCTTGATTTTTGAGTAACAAAAAAAAAAATAATCCAAACAAATAGAAATTAATCTACAAAAATAGCCATATATTACAGCTAAGACAAACCAAAACTATTTAAAAGATGAAAAGGCCTGGAGCCAGTTATAAAGGTAAAGGGTGAACAGACAAGTTATTAGAATATTCATATCAGGAAGGAAAAAGCAGGATTTTGATATAAACTGCTATCATTTTGTTTTGTTTTTTAAATATCTTAACATACAGAATTTGATTTTTTTTTTCCTCATGATACACCATTGAAACCTGACACATTTTTTACTATAAATAAAAATTTTGATGTTTTCTTTTTTTTCTCTAATTTTGTCCTAAGAGTATGTAAACTTATGTAGAGACAGTACATTTGCAGCATTTTTAAATAATTTTGCATACTCATACTCAAAACTTTCTTCCCTAATTTTCTCAACTTTAATTTTTCACCTTGGCAGATGTTGGCTGCAGGATATCCTTAAATGCAATCTACAGCTGTGCAATTACTTGGAATAATATATAATACACAAGATCTTTAATAATCATTGTGTAACACCACTATAAACAGTATGCAGGGAAATACTAGGATCAGGGCGCTAATAAAACTTGAAATCAAGTCATCTGGCTTCAGTGCTCTGACAGTGATTATGCTGTGACCCATGTTTAATCCATGACCTTTCAGTTATTTGATTAGGTCATTATTTAAAAAAGCACTAACGCATTGAGATCATCAGCATGACACCATGACAGCAGCTAATCAATGACTCATGTGATTCATGGAGGCCTCAGGGGTGTTCACAGGTTTAACTGAGCTTAATAGAAACACTGTTCATAGCACTTTGTGCCTCTCAGCTTATTAAGATGTTTAGACCAGACTGCCAGGCTCTCTAATTGTAACTATTAACATATGTGTGGTGGCCTGGGAAAAGCCATCATATGTTGCTGTTAATGAGTCCTGGAAAATTGGGTTTTAAATGCTGTAACTTTTGTGCTATACATGATTTGAGATACATGCAAAATGGGAAAGACTGTAGCTCTCAGCTCTATATATAGTAGAAAATGGCAAACCTCACTACATGAAGGGTGTTTCTAGGCCAACACACATTTTATGTAGTCAATTATCAATAATATCTCATAAGTATAAATATCTCATAATAATATCTCATTGGATGTTGCCATTATTTTTGCTCTATTGTTTTCATTTATTTGAAAAAAAGTAAAAAGTAACATATAATCACTATACATATATACACATACACATAGTATTTATTATGTCTACATAATAGTATTTTTGCAAGAAAATCTATCTATCTATCTATCTATCTATCTATCTATCTATCTATCTATCTATCTATCTATCTATCTATCTATGTGTCTCTCATGAAATTTAAGAACAAAAAAGTTCCCCTCTCATAACAGTTAACCAATATATTAACCATGATTTTAAACGCTCCATTGTAAATTATAAATGTATATTTTGCCTGTTATAAGGCCAGCATATATGGAGATGAGCAGACCAGAACAAACCCTGGCCACTTTGTTAGAGAAGGCATTCAGGATCAAGGAGGATGTGGTCAACAATCTGCATGCCACCCAGGGATCTGTTTTGATGGAGGCATCTGCAAGGAAACTACTAGAAAACCACATACAGATCATCACAAATATTGTCAAACACCTCAGCAAGGACATTCAGGTATACTAGTATCTACTGACAGTTAAAGTAGAATTTGAGTCTATATTCACTTTCTTATGAATTAATTAAGAAATGGGACATTCACCATGTGGGGGAGAACACATCATGGGTCACATTGCCACAATTTCTCTCTCCAATTGCAATTTAGCTAAGACAAATTCGAAAATGCATACAAGTGGATTAAGTACATAAATCAGTGTCTATGCATCATTGTTTGAAAAAGGAGTGAAATTACTTCCAAACCAACTTATTTAGCAAAGTGACTGTTCTAACAATGAATAGTCAGTTAGTTAATACTTAGTGTTATAACAACTCAACTGTTACTCATAGGTGCTGGAGACTCAGATTGTTCAGAGGGACAGTATAGCATCAGGGACAACTTTTGCAGTTCAAAGCCTGGATCACAAGAACTTGGCTGTGGTTGGAGATCTTCGGGGTAGAGTGGCCAGGTATCAATAAAAAAAAATCAAGAAAGTAAAATGTCAATGTAAACAGTCATATACAATACACACATACACTATTTGGCCTAAAGCATGTGGGCATCTGACCATTGCAGCCAGTTGTGCTTGTTGAACATTGCTATAACAGCCACCACTGTTCTGGAAAGGCTTTCAACTAGAATTTGGAGCATGGCTGTGAGGATTTATGCTCATTCAGCCACAAGAGCATTAGTGAAGTTGGGCACTGATATCAAGCGAGACGTCTTGGTGTGCAGTCAGCATTCCAGTTAATTCCAAAGTTGTTCAGCGGGGTTAGTCAGGGCTCGGTTCCAGCCACTTGGGTTCTTCCACTCCAACCTTGGCAAACCATGTTTTCCTAGACCTTGCTTTGTGCACAGGGAAATTGTCATGCTGGAACAGGTTTGGGCTAGACCCCAAATCTTAAAGCTACATGATACAAAGACATTCTTGACAATTGTGAGATTCCAACTTTGTGGCAACAGTTTGGGGAAGGCCCACATATAGGTGTGGTGGTCAGGTGTTCACATACTTTTGTCCATATAATGCACAAAAGTCCCTATTTGTCTACACCTTTCTCAGAGTACTAAGGAATAGTTGTGAAAGCATATTGCAATACAGTACAAAAAATTCTGCTGAGAAACAAAGTGCTTTTCTTTTATGGCAAGATGAATAATTTTCTTATCCTGCTGCTCTGTAAATTGTGTGTACTAGGCTGCAGTTACTTCCTGGAATAGACACTTAGCACCTTCATAAAGAGCTCGGTGGGGTACTGAAAGAAAACTAGAAGTCATGTAGTCAAAGGTCTTGATGACTTGAATTGCTATTAACTTATGTTTTGCCACTCACCTCAGAGGCTTCATCAGTTCTACTGAATGTTGGGAAAATCCTGCTATTTAATCACTGTGTGCAATTTGCATGGTATGACAGCAAGGTTTGAAAGTGTGAACTGACATGAAACCACCAATTCACAATTACTATGAGAAATTTGCCATGAGCAAGATGACTGAAACCCTTCAAACACAATGCTGGAAATCAAGACAACTGCCCAGGAGGGAAGAGGGAATGTGATCAGGACTTATGGAACTGAAGTACCACCAGGCTGTGTAAAAGAATCATGGGATCCATGAGCCTGCAGAAGGGGAGGAATGGGATGGCCCATCAGTCATCAGTTATCCATTCTTCAGTTACCCAGCTGGTGCAATAGGCTGGCCGAGAGAAGAACTGGAAACTGCCAGTTAGACCTAAAAGACTCCAAATATTGCATGAAGCGCTTTGCCCAAAACCAAATTTCAAGGAACCTACCAGAAACAGTATGGGAGGGGCCTATGTAGTGTCAAATATGCTTTCTTTGATGGGACATGAAACACCTACAAGTACGTCCAAGCAATGATGCGCAAGAAGGTTCCATACCAGGATAACCATCTACATGGAAAATCCTAAAAGTGTCTGGAAAAGGCAGGAATGCAGAATAGCACAGATGCATTACTCATGAAAGCAAAAGTACAAGCACTTAGCCCAAGATCAATCGAAGCAGCAGTGTAATATATCTGACAAGAACCAAGGTGCAGAGTGTGTATAGAAACCTCTGAGATAATTCCGCTCATAGCAGCAGGACTGTATATTCCATGCAGGAACTGTACACACTATGTGGTAGGGATTGTATACAGGAACATCTGCTAGGAATGTGTTGATTTCAGCCATAGTCCAGTCATGGGGAGTTATTGAAATGAATCTGATGTTGATAAAGGCAGTGATTTTAAATGCCATGTAAAGATAGGGAGAGTTTTTGTCACCTCTGAAATAAGGAATCCATACTAGTTACAGATCTGACATTTTCCTCGGTGCTACAGTCCTTACAGTCCACCAAAAAACAGAAACTGTAAGATTCTCAATGCTTTAATACTTTGCCTTAGTTACGGATGAGTCTACACCATTGATGGGACACCAGTTCATCACAGGGCACCATGCACACACACATTCACACACTCATTCACACCTAAGGGAAATTTAGAGCCAGTCCACATACTGGCATATTTTTGTACAACAAGAGGAAACCCACCTCGAGCTCAGCATCAAATCGAAGCTGGTAGAGCTGTTAGGTGGCAATACTACTTATGCTACCATGGAGCAAAATATGGATATATTTGTGTTTATTTTGTCTGGCCCCCACTATATATTATGACTACGATCTGTGTAAATACCTCCATAAACAAGTTCCTTGCTTACATTCTTTTGAATTCTACTGTGTAGGGGCAGAGAAGGCAAGCAGGATTGTGACAGTTGATTACTTGGATTCAATGTCCTCCATTTTCTAGTTAAAATTCTCTTGTGGACTAATGACACTGTGACATCTAGCCCGGGCTTTCTCACTCCAGACCGCCAGCAGGCGCCCACCCCTGAATTTGGTGGTGTTTCCTATTTCCTGTTGAACTACTATATTAATGCATATGAACTTGAACTTCCACATGAAGCCTTACAGTTTCCCTGCCAGTTTTGTGAGTTCTGAGCCATGTTTTTGTGGATAGATTCTTTGTGTTTGACCTTGACTTGCCTTGATTTGATCTTGCCCTTTGCCTTGACATTCTCTGCCTGACATTTGCTTTTGACATTTATTCTGCTATTTTGGTATTTTGATCCTGCCTGGTACATTGACCCTGATTCTGGATTGTGGTTTGGATTTGATTACGACCCTGCTTGTTTTGACTTCATGTTTTGTCCAAATAAACCTCATGCATATGGAACCTTACACAATGTCTCTGAGTCCTGCATTACGGAAGGCTTCACCTGCTACCATGGATCCAGCTAAGGTGCACAATGTCCAAACCACTGTAACCTCCCAAGGCCAATTACTCTGCAATCATAAACAGCTGATTCAATAAATGGTCAGTGTAAGGTAGGAGATTTTCCAATCCAGCAGAGGGGATCAGAGAGCAACCAGTTTTAAAGACTATGTGTCTCTCCCATGTAGCTCTACCCTTATAGAAAGCCTGGAAACCCAAAACGAATTGAGAATTCCAGGATAAAGGATAAAGCCTTCAAGTTACCACCCCACCGACCCTGGGGCTGCTCTATTGCTGGCTGGCAGGCACTACTCCCCCTAGAGGGTGTGTTTACTCCCTTTCCCTTCCAGAAGCCAAAGCCATGGAAGAGTACATTGCTGAGGCCTTGGATCAAGGGTACCTCAACCCATCCATGTCACATGCCGCTGCAAGCTTCTTGTGGACTCAGGCCCTGTATTGACTATCGGGGATTCAACAAGGTCATAGTGAAGTACCACTACCCTTTACCACTGGTACCATCAGCTATTGAACAGGTGAGAGGAACCAAATACTTCACTAAACTTAACCTCTGCATTGCTAATAACTTGATCCACATTAAAGAAGGTGATGAGTGGAAGATGGCTTTCATAACCAATGTCCTGGTCATGATGTATAGGCTAGTCAGTTCGCCCTCAGTGTTCCAGGTCTTCATTAATGAGGTACTCAGGGAATTCCTGCACACCTGTGTCATAACTTACATTGACAATATCCTGATCTATTTCCTGACTGAGACAGAACACATCTCCCAGGTACATGCAATGTTACAGAAACTCTTGAAAAATAATATGTATGTCAAGTTGGAAAACTACATTCTCATTCTCATTCTTAATGAAAGAGGGGTGAAGATGGATCAGAACAATGTGACCTCCTGGTCCCAAACCGGTACTGTCAAAGAGATTCAAAGATTCCTGGGGTTCACCAACTCTTACTGAAGAGTCATTAGGGGCTTCAGCACTGTGGCAGCCTCACTGACCTCCCTCCTTTGTGGTCAGGAGTCTCAAATAGAATCCTGAAGCCTTGAATGCATTTGACACTTTGAAACAGTGATTCACAACTGCTCCCATTCTGCACTATACAGATCCTAACCTACAGTTCACTGTGGAGGTGGATTACCCTGAAAGTGGAGTATAAGCCATCCTATCCCAATGACAAGGCACCCCAACTAAACTCAATCCATGTGCACTTTTCTACAGAAAGCTCACCCCTGCAGAAAGGAAATACAATATGGGTAACTGGGAGTTGCTGTTATTTAAAGCAGCATTGGAAGAGTGAAGACAATGGCTGGAGGGAATTAAATATGTCAAGGCAGAATGTCAAGGCAGCAACAAGGCTGAACCCATGCCAAGCCAGATGGGCACCATTCTTCACCAACTTTAACTTTGTGCCCACCTACTGACCGCATTCCCAGAATGGTAAGGCTGACAAATTCATGAGAACTCTCACACTGTATCTAGTACTAAAACCATTTTCCTCAAGTCTTGCTTTGTGCCCCTTGTGCATTGAGAAATCATGGAGGAAATTCAACAAGCTCAGCAGGAAAATCCC
This sequence comes from Cranoglanis bouderius, assembly GCA_023630585.1. NCBI lineage: Eukaryota > Metazoa > Chordata > Actinopteri > Siluriformes > Cranoglanididae > Cranoglanis > Cranoglanis bouderius. The sequence continues at coordinate 26,660,689 of CM042540.1, forward strand.
ACATTTCCACAATGCAGTTACCCCTGTTGACATACCTCAGTCCATGCGAGAAGAAGTGATATGCTGAGTACAGCCATGGCCAAAAGTTTTTAGAATGACACAAATATTAATTTTTACAAAGTCTGCTGCCTCAGTTTTTATGATGGCAATTTGCATATACTCCAGAATGTTATGAAGAGTGATCAGATGAATTGCAATTAATTTCAAAGTCCCTCTTTGCCATGAAAATGAACTTAATCCCAAAAAAACATGTCCACTGCATTTCAGCCCTTCCACAAAGGACCAGCTGACATCATGTCAGTGATTCTCTGGTTAACACAGGTGAGAGTGTTAACGAGGACAAGGCTGGAGATCACTCTGTCATGCTGATTGAGTTAGAATAACAGACTGGAAGCTTTAAAAGGAGGGTGGTGCTTGAAATTATTGTTCTTCCTCTGTTGACTATGGTTACCTGCAAGGAAATACGTGCAGCCATCATTGCTTTGCACAAAAAGGGATTCACAGGCAAGGATATTGCTGCTAGTAAGATTGCACCTAAATCAACCATTTATCAGATCATCAAGACCTTCAAGGAGAGAGGTTCAACTGTTGTGAAGAAGGCTTCAGGGCGCCCAAGAAAGTCCAGCAAGCGCCAGGACCGTCTCCTAAAGTTGATTCAGCTGCAGGATCGGGGCACCACCAGTGCAGAGCTTGCTCAGGAATGGCAGCAGGCAGGTGTGAGTGCGTCTGCACGCACAGTAAGGCGAAGACTTTTGGAGGATGGCCTGGTATCAAGAAGGGCAGCGAAGAAGCCACTTCTCTCCAGGAAAAACATCAGGGACAGACTGCTATTCTGCAAAAAGTACAGGGATTGGACTGCTGAGGACTGGGGTAATGTCATTTTCTCTGATGAATCCCCTTTCCGATTGTTTGGGGCATCTGGAAAAAAGCTTGTCCGGAGAAGAAAAGGTGAGCGCTACCATCAGTCCTGTGTCATGCCAACAGTAAAGCATCCTGAGACCACTCATGTGTGGGGTTGCTTCTCAGCCAAGGGAGTGGGCTCACTCACAATTTTGCCTAAGAACACAGCCATGAATAAAGAATGGTACAAAACATTCTCAGAGAGCAACTTCTCCCAACCATCCAAGAACAGTTTGGTGATGAACAATGCCTTTTCCAGCATGATGGGGCACCATGCCACAAGGCAAAAGTGATAACGAAGTGGCTCGGGGAACAAAACATCGACATTTTGGGTCCTTGGCCAGGAAACTCCCCAGAACTTAATCCCATTGAGAATTTGTGGTCAATCCTCAAGAGGCGGGTGGACAAACAAAAACCCACAAACTCTGACAAACTCCAAGCATTGATTATGCAAGAATGGGCTGCCATCAGTCAGGATGTGGCCCAGAAGTTGATTGACAGCATGCCAGGGCGAATTGCAGAGGTCTTGAAAAAGAAGGGTCAACACTGCAAATATTGACTCTTTGCATAAACTTCATGTAATTGTCAATAAAAGCCATTGACACTTATGAAATGCTTGTGATTATATTTCAGTAACAGTTAGTAACATCTGACAAAAAGATCTAAAAACACTGAAGCAGTAGACTTTGTGAAAATTAATATTTGTGTCATTCTCAAAACTTTTGGCCACGGCTGTATACACTTCCCTCAGACTGGTGGGAAACCTTGAGAAGAGTTGTTGAAAGGTATGTACATGTCTGCTCTGTTTGTGCAGGGCAGTGGTAGCTTAGTGGTTAAGATGTTGGGCTACTAATCAGAAGGTTGTGAGTTCAAAACCCAGTGCTGCCACTGTGGGCTCTTGAGCAAGGCCTTTAATCCTCAACTGTTCAGTTGTATAAATGTAAGTTGCTCTGGATAAGGGCAAATGCCATACATGTAAATGCCCACACCCCATGACAGTTACTCATTGTTCTTCTGCAACCTCTACCCATTCCACAACAACCTTGGTCATATATAGCCAATGACTTTATCACTGATCTGCCTGATTCACAGGGTCACACCACCATACTGACCATCATCAACTGCTTCTCCAAGACCTGCCACCTTTTTTTTTTTTCTTTTTTTTTTAAAAAGACTCAATATCAATGTTAGTCTTGCCTCAGGTTATCATCCTCAATCTAATGGCCAAACAGAGAGACTCAATTAAGAGATCTGGAAATCCTTGAGTGTCTACTGCAACAACCACCAGAATAACTGGAACAAATACCTTTCCCTGGGCTGAATATGCCCTCGTTCACTCATGCACAGGCCTCAACCTGTTCCATTGTGTGTTGGGATACCAAACCACCTCTTTTCCCAAGGTCTGGAGAACCGTCCAAAATGCCAATGGTGGATGATTGGATGAGACGTAGCCAATGCACCTGGGAGGCAACAGACATCCATCTGCAGAGAGCCATTCAACGACAAAAGAGGCTAGCAGATAGATGGTGGCATCCACATCAACCACTGCAACCAGGCCAGTTAGTCTGGTTATCCACCTAAGATCTCCGATTGAATCTTCCATCCCGAAAGTAGTCCACAGTTATTGGTCATTTCAAAGTAATAAAACAAGTTAATCCAGTATCATACAAACACAATTTACTACCACAATATAAAATAGCACCCATAGCACCTATAGCACCCAATAGAGTTCTATTTTGGTAATTTGACCCTGCCTAATAAATAAACCCTGATTCTGGATTGTGTTTTGGATTTGTTCATATTGTTGGTGATTACCTTTTTTGAGTTCATGTTTTGTCCAAATAAACCCCGTGCATATGGATCCTTACACAATGTCTCTGAGTCCTGCATTACAGATACAAAGATGCGATGACTTTGATGACCCCACTTGAAGTCACCAGAGATAAATTTGCCAGATAGCCACTATGTCACTAGGAACCACTAAGTCTGTAATGCAGCAAAAAAAATATTTTTCCAAAGTCAGTTATGATAATGAACACATTCTCTCATTTCATCTATGACATGGGTCAAACACTGTTTCTCATTATGTTTTCTTCATTCTTTCCTTTTCCCATTACAAACACATAAATCCATTCACTCACCAATATTACCTTTATGCATCAAACCAAGAAGATCAGGGGCCTCATTTATCAGCCACATAGTATGCATAGTTGTGTGCGTAAACCATGCGTATGCATGTTTCTATGCATTGAATGAGATTCATCAAGTTTTGTTTATCCGTGAGGATGTGCGTATATTTCTGCACACTCCTGACCATGTGTATGCAAGAACCCCAAGTGGTAGAAAAGTGTAATAGCAGGTAAACATATGCAGAGCTTCTATATCACACTATCTATCATGTCAGCATAATTGAGAGAGTAATTACTGATTTTGGTGCTCACAAGATGAACAGACAGGTGACACAGACAGAATATAAAGTAAAATCGTATAAAAGGAACATTTAAAGATCGATGGGGATTATTTGAAGATTATGCCTTATTTGAAGATTTGTCTCATGCAGCTTTGCAGAGGGAATGTGTTTTTAGCACCACAGGAAACTCTATGCTGAGAATGAGGAGTGGATCAGCAGTCGATTTTCTTTGAACAGTGCCATTTATTTGACCTCTATTCTAGGGTTTTTAGCTAAGGGTACACTTCAAAGAGAAATTGGAGAAAGTATTGGCATTTCCCAACCAGCTATGTTTTTGGAAAGTATTTTACCATATATGGTGATTTGAGGGTGTTTCTTGATGCAAATTAGTGTGGCTGTGCACAAGCAAATCAGTTTAGAATATGGGTATAGTATGCGATATATCAATGTCTATTTCTTACAGCTGTGCGAACGCACTTGTGATAAATACTAATTTTCTTGTGCGTACGGGTCTAATGCACAAATTTAGTACTTGTTTTACACATGCTCTGATAAATGAGACCCCGGGTCTCTTGGACCACTAATCTAAGGCTGTTTTTGTGCTACTAGGTGTGATGCCACCATAGCCAAGCTCTCTGCAGATGTTAGGGCTGGAGGACAGGAAATCCAGAAGCTCCAGCAGGAAGTCACTGAGGTGCATTCTGCAATTGAGCTCAGGCTCAGAGACTTGGAGCTCAAGGTGAGACATTATGAATTCATATGGAAATGAAAACCTTTAAAATGTATTACAAAACATCTGATGAAGTTCAGGAAACTTTGTAACCTTGCCTTGTGTAAGAAGCCAATATAACAAACACAGCAGTAAATGCAGTCAGTCTGCCTAAAGGTGTGTAAAACCTTTTCTCATGATTTCTTACCAGCCGTCAAATGTCTGCAGTGCTCCTGCGTAGTCACATCATCATCAAAACAGAGTAGAGCGCTTAAGGCTATTATTTAAGACTATAATATCTTTTTTTCTAACCTTGTTTGGGGTTAGGGAGGGGATAGAGAAGGGTGCCAATAGTTCTGGTTGATGGTATGTTAAAAAATGTGTGAAATAGAAAATCTGCAGCTTACAACACATCTGTTCATCACAGGGCTGTTTTTATAAATAGTCCCCTCCGATTTAGAACATGGCACCTTTGGTGGCAGACCACCCAAATATTTTAGGTGAAAAGTAGGCCAAGAAATGTTAGGCAAAAGTATAGTATAAGAACAGATAGTCTTAAAGTACAGTAAATTAAATTTAATAACACTGAATATTTGCTTGGAATAACTGCGTCAAGCCGGCAACCCACTGACATCACCAAACTGTTGGTGTCTTTTCAGGCTTGCACTGCAGGTTCTTTCAGTTGTTTTTTGTTTTGGGGGGTTTCTCCCTTCAGTCTCCTCTTCAGGAGGTGAAATGCATGCTCATTTGGGTTAAGGTCTGGTGATTGACTTGGTCAGTCCAAAACTTTCCAGTTTTCCCCTGATGAAATCCTTTGCTGTGTTGGCAGTGTGTTTTGGGTCATTGTCTTTTTGCATGATGAAATTCCTCCCAATTAGATTGGATGCATTTCTCTGTAAATTAGCAGACAGAATGTTTCTGTAGACTTCTGAATTCATTCTGCTGCTACCATCATGAGTTACACCATCAATAAAGATTAGTGAGTCTGTTCCAGAAGCAGCCATGTAAGCCCAAGCCATGACACTCCCTCCACTGTGCTTGACCAATGAGCTCATATGTTTTGGATTGTGAGCAGATCCTTTATTTCTCCACTCTTTGGCTTGTCTATCACTTTGGTAGAGGTTAATCTTAGTTCCAGAACTTTTGTGGCTCATCTCTGTATTTTTTGGCGAATTCCAATCTGACCTTCTGATTTTTACTGCTGATGAGTGGTTTGCATTTTGTGGTATGGCCTCTATATTTCTGCTCTTGAAGTCTTCTTCAATGATTATGATAACTTCACCCCTGCCCTGTGGAGTTGGTGGTGATGTCACTGACTGTTGTTTTTGGATTTTTCTTCACAGCTCTCACAATGACTCTGCCATCAACTGCTCTTGTTTTTCCTGACCAACCTGTTTGATGTCTGGTTGTTAATACACCAGTGGTTTCTTTCTTTTTCAGGACATTCCAAATTGTTGTACTGCCCAGGCCCAATGCTTGTGCAAGAATCAAGATTTTCCTTCTTTTCTCAGCTTCTAAATAGCTTGCTTTTCTTCACAAATGCAGTCTTCACAGGTGGAACCCAGGGCTCATACCAAGAGTAGATATTCAGAGCTATTGATTGTTTAAACAATCAATCTACAGGGCACACTTGGTGGAAGGAAAAAGTGTGGAAGAAAAAGATGCACAACCAACCGAGAGAACCGCAGCCTTATGAGGATTGTCAAGCAAAATCGATTCAAGAATTTGAGTGAACTTCACAAGGAATGGACTGAGGCTGGGGTCAAGGCATCAAGAGTCACCACACACAGACGTGTCAAGGAATTTGGCTACAGTTGTCGTATTCCTCTTGTTAAGCCACTCCTGAACCACAGACAACGTCAGAGGCGTTTTACCTGGGCTAAGGAGAAGAAGAACTGGACTGTTGCCCAGTGGTCCAAAGTCCTCTTTTCAGATGAGAGCAAGTTTTGTATTTCATTTGGAAACCAAGGTCCTAGAGTCTGGAGGAAGGGTGGAGAAGCTCATAGCCCAAGTTGCTTGAAGTCCAGTGTTAAGTTTCCACAGTCTGTGATGATTTGGGGTGCAATGTCATCTGCTGGTGTTGGTCCATTGTGTTTTTTGAAAACCAAAGTCACTGCACCCGTTTACCAAGAAATTTTGGAGCACTTCATGCTTCCTTCTGCTGACCAGCTTTTTGAAGATGCTGATTTCATTTTCCAGCAGGATTTGGCACCTGCCCACACTGCTAAAAGCACCAAAAGTTGGTTAAATGACCATGGTGTTGGTGTGCTTGACTGGCCAGCAAACTCACCAGACCTGAACCCCATAGAGAATCTATGGGGTATTGTCAAGAGGAAAATGAGAAACAAGAGACCAAAAAATGCAGATGAGCTGAAGGCCACTGTCAAAGAAACCTGGGCTTCCATACCACCTCAGCAGTGCCACAAACTGATCACCTCCATGCCACGCCGAACTGAGGCAGTAATTAAAGCAAAAGGAGCCCCTACCAAGTATTGAGTACATGTACAGTAAATGAACATACTTTCCAGAAGGCCAACAATTCACTAAAAATGTTTTTTTATTGGTCTTATGAAGTATTCTAATTTGTTGAGATAGTGAATTGGTGGGTTTTTGTTAAATGTGAGCCAAAATCATCACAATTAAAAGAACCAAATACTTAAATTGCTTCAGTCTGTGTGCACTGAATTTATTTAATACACGAGTTTCACAATTTGAGTTGAATTACTGAAATAAATGAACTTTTCCACGACATTCTAATTTAATGAGATGCATCTGTACGGCCGCTTATACTGCATCTAGCTACAGATTGCTCTGGATGCACATAAAGGCACATATTTTTGACCTGTGTGAGTTATTAAACTGCTTCAGCCCTAAGACATGCTATAGCTCATTTCCATCGGTGAACTGCTCTGTTCTCATTCTCCTTCTAAAAAGCTCAGTTGCTGTATTGGATGTAGATCTCAGTGACAATCAGTAAATCACTATGATGTAAATACATTAAATAAAGGGAGAGCACTCCCAAGGTGCCATAAAGGTAATTGAAAATTCAAGGAAATCAAATCAGTGAAAGCCAGAAACAACCACACAAAATGTCTAAACAGATAAAGCAACAGAGCTGTAGATCACCATCCCAGGAAAGGGAGTAATTCAGTTCCAAGTGGATTGATGATCTCAGTGTGTTTAGGTAGATCTTTCAGGGATGGATTTAGTGACCCCTAGTAGAAGTGTGCGCAAGATTGTTTTTAATCCCACTCCTGCTAGCTCCCAAAGGAATTCTGACCAATCTTCTTGTTCCCATAACAAATCCAATCAAATTATTCTTTTTGTTTGCTTGCAATATTTTCAAATTTTCTTTTTTTTTTTTTTCAAAAAATGTTCTAATATAATCTAAATTACTCAATATAAACTATATTAGTCATTTAAACCACAGTGATACTAACCTGGATAAAGCCGAATGAATGATGTAAATCAGTTACATAGCATCATGTGGGCACCCAACATGCTCCCACATTACTCAACATGGCTTTTCTTTATTCTGCAAGCTTCATATCTGACTGCCCATTGCCACTTGCATGAGAGTAAAAACTGCCTGGTCCCATAACTCATTGATAGGTATCCCCGTCCTGATGCACACTTCTGCCAAAGTTTGTCAGAAGCTTTCAACTGCAAAAAACATTGTGCTTAAGAGCTTTAGTACTATTCATTTTCAATGCAGAATTGTACTACAATAAAGGGAGCCACATCATGACCTATTTATAATCCATTCTAAAATACCAGATTTGTCCGTCATCTCCTTTATTAGATTTCAGAGTCTTTGGGAAGGTTGGAGACATCACAGTCAGAGCAGATTGTGTCCCAGAAGAATACTACAGGAGACATACAGAGAGACATCCAACAGCTTGAAATAAGGTGAGGTAATTTTTTTTTTTTTTTTTTAAATCACAGCGTTCACTCAAGACATATTTGTACACATTATGAAAATTAGCATGAATTTATTCAACTGAATTTATGAAAATATTATATAACCTTAATAGCACGAATATATTAAGAGTAGAAACTGTTTTGCTTTTAAAATGATTCGCACCCTTTCAGTTATCATTGGGTAATGCCTTGCAGGAAGTATGCACAAGTGTCCTCTTCCTGGCAGATTTTTAGCTTCTCCAAACTTTTTTGAAACTTAAAAGAAAATATGGATTGTGTTTAATGGAATGTAAATGAAATTAATGAACATGTAAATAGTTGTTCAAACAGTTCTTCAAAGCTGTCATCATTATGAGGTGTTTGGATCATACAATAATTTTTGCTCACTTTCATGTTGAGTGCCAATAATTTGGAGCTGACTCTAGTATACCATCATTGTACAGGTGCATCTCAATAAATTAGAACGTCGTGGAAAAGTTCATTTATTTCAGTGATTCAACTCAAATTGTGAAACTCGTGTATTAAATAAATTCAATGCCACAGACTGAAGTAGTTTAAGTCTTTGGTTCTTTTAATTGTGATGATTTTGGCTCACATTTAACAAAAACCCACCAATTCACTATCTCAACAAATTAGAATACTTCATAAGACCAATTAAAAAAAAAAACATTTTTAGTGAATTGTTGGCCTTCTGGAAAGTATGTTCATTTACTGTACATGTACTCAATACTTGGTAGGGGCTCCTTTTGCTTTAATTACTGCCTCAGTTCGGCGTGGCATGGAGGTGATCGGTTTGTGGCACTGCTGAGGTGGTATGGAAGCCCAGGTTTCTTTGACAGTGGCCTTCAGCTCATCTGCATTTTTTGGTCTCTTGTTTCTCATTTTCCTCTTGACAATACCCCATAGATTCTCTATGGGGTTCAGGTGTGGTGAGTTTGCTGGCCAGTCAAGCACACCAACACCATGGTCATTTAACCAACTTTTGGTGCTTTTGGCAGTGTGGGCAGGTGCCAAATCCTGCTGGAAAATGAAATCAGCATCTTCAAAAAGCTGGTCAGCAGAAGGAAGCATGAAGTGCTCCAAAGTTTCTTGGTAAACGGGTGCAGTGACTTTGGTTTTCAAAAAACACAATGGACCAACACCAGCAGATGACATTGCACCCCAAATCATCACAGACTGTGGAAACTTAACACTGGACTTCAAGCAACTTGGGCTATGAGCTTCTCCACCCTTCCTCCAGACTCTAGGACCCTGGTTTCCAAATGAAATACAAAACTTGCTCTCATCTGAAAAGAGGACTTTGGACCACTGGGCAACAGTCCAGTTCTTCTTCTCCTTAGCCCAGGTAAGACGCCTCTGACGTTGTCTGTGGTTCAGGAGTGGCTTAACAAGAGGAATACGACAACTGTAGCCAAATTCCTTGACACGTCTGTGTGTGGTGACTCTTGATGCCTTGACCCCAGCCTCAGTCCATTCCTTGTGAAGTTCACTCAAATTCTTGAATCGATTTTGCTTGACAATCCTCATAAGGCTGCGGTTCTCTCGGTTGGTTGTGCATCTTTTTCTTCCACACTTTTTCCTTCCACTCAACTTTCTGTTAACATGCTTGGATACAGCACTCTGTGAACAGCCAGCTAATTTGGCAGTGAATGTTTGTGGCTTACCTAGTGAACCAAACTGAGAGACCATTTTGAAGGCTCAGGAAACCTTTGCAGGTGTTTTGAGTTGATTAGCTGATTGGCATGTCACCATATTCTAATTTGTTGAGATAGTGAATTGGTGGGTTTTTGTTAAATGTGAGCCAAAATCATCACAATTAAAAGAACCAAAGACTTAAACTACTCCAGTCTGTGTGCATTGAATTTATTTAATACACGAGTTTCACAATTTGAGTTGAATTACTGAAATAAATGAACTTTTCCACGACATTCTAATTTATTGAGATGCACCTGTATATCATGACATCACAGTCTGTCTTTTAACTTCATATTTATTTTCATATTGAATTTCCTTTTATAAGATAGCAAATCATTTGACCTGAATCTTATTGGCAGTTTCTGGGTTACTGATCAGAAGGTCAAGGTTCAAGCCCCAGTACTGCCAAGTTGCCGCTGTTGGGCCCTTGAGCAAGGTTCTTAACCCTCTCTGCTCCAGGGGCGCTGTATCATGGCTGACTCTGTGCTCTGACCCCAACTTCCTAACAAGCTTGGATATTCAAAGAAAAGAATTTCATTGTGCTGTAATGTATATGTGACAAATAAAAGGCTTCTTCTTCTTTCGGCTGCTCCCGTTAGGGGTCACCACAGTGGTTTATGATCCACATATTTGATTTGCCACAGGTTTTACGATGGATGCCTTTCCTGACGCAACCCTCCGTTTTATCTGGGCTTGGGACCAGCACTGAGAGAGTGCACTAGCTTGTGCAACCCCAGTAGCTAGGTTTGGTGCCTAGTGTGGGGCTTAAACCCATGATCCTGAGATTAAGAGTCTCACGCGCTACCAAATGAGAGTGATTGTTGAGTCTAGCCAGTGTGAAGAATATGAACAGCTTATAAGAATCTGTCTGGTTTGGCATAAATGGCTCCAAATTATGACTTAGTATTAGTGGTTATAAATAGTCACAAGAGCATTAGTGAGGACTGGCACTGATGTCGGATGAGGAGACCTGGTAGAGGAGTGTTTCAGTTCATCCCAAAGGCAAACCATGTCTTCATGGAGCTTGCTTTGTGATCATGGGCATTATCAAGCTGGAACAGGTTTGGGCCACTTAGTTCTAGGGAAAGGAAATTGTAACGCATAATGCATAGCACCCAAAGACATCCTATCCTTCCAACTTTGTGCCAACAGTTTGGGGATGGGTGTGATGGTCAGGTGTCCACAAACCTTTGGCCATACAGTGTATTTGCCCTCTTCTATTGAAGAGAGCCTTGAATGAACTTCAATTGTGATCCAAATGGCAGCATCGAAGTTCAAATAACTGGAGATTCAGAGACACTGCATTAACAAAAACTTGCAGGGCGCATTAGCATGATATGTGACTCAGGAGGGTTCATGATCATTTTAAGATTATAACATCTGCACTGAGGGGAAACAAACTGATTTAAAGGCTAATAAGACAAGGTTGCTGTTAAACGTGAGCCACAGTTCAACCACTAATTCGAAAATTATCAGTAAAATAATACAAGAGGGGAGCATTTTACCATATTTGAACTTTTGTCTTTTGATTTGCACTCATTTGTTATTAAACTATCCACTGAATTCTGCTCCATTGCCATAAAACTCTACTAATCCACTAACATGTTTGTAAGATTTTATAAAAGGAAAATGTATCTGTATGAGTTATACTCTTGTGGATGTGTAGGACATCCACTGGACTGAGGCAGCTGGAGGAGGAAGCAGCCAGGATCAGGAAATGGACAGAAGAGCAGTTGAGCAACACGGCCCAAATGCAAACACAAAACAGGCAACAGCTGCACACACTGCTGCAGGACAGAATGGTAAATTCTGTGTGTTTGTGCTCAGATCAAATGAGATAAGTAAGCCCTGTAATGATGGCTGGTTGGGAGAACTAAAATCTAATACCTATCAGTAGCTCGACAGTGAAATTCTTATTGTTGACCAATGCATTGTATCACAAGGTCTCATCAATGGCATAATAAAAAGGATGTGGGACAACGATTACACTATTACAAAAAAAAAAAAAAAAAAAACCCACTTATGGTCATCTGTCCCTTAGTGTAATTTGCACTTTGATTGGACAGTGTGTTCTTAGACTATCTACTTTCAGTTTCTAGGGATTTTGGGGGAAAATAAATAACCCATGTTGTTCATGTTCATTACATCTGCGACTGTATTACACACGTGCCTTCTCAATCACTGCTGAAATATGAGTGAAAAATATGATCGCAAATGGAGATCTATGTGGCATCTTGGTTCATATAAGATAATCTTCTTTACGACATTTGTTAATAACAAATCATCTGATGTGAATGGCAAAACTTAAACCTCGTACTGATATCCTTTTATCATTAAAAGACAGGCTTAGTGTGGCCTTCTTAATCCTATTAGCTAGATGGTTAATATCGCTTCGTTGGAAGTCATCCTCTCCCCCATCCCATGGAGCTTGGATCAGAGATGTTCTCTATTTTAGTAAATTAGAAAAAATTAAATGCACACTGTGTGGTTCTACTGGTAAATTTTTCAAATTATGGCAGCCCCTCTTTGACCATATAGAGGCATTGCAGTGCCATAGTGTAACCCGGTGAAGCTGGCCGTTACTTTTTTTATTTACTTATTTATTTATTCATTTATATTAATTCTTCAGTTAAGTTCGCTCCTTTGTTGACATGATACGGATCTGTGGTACCCACAGTAACTATTTTGCTACTTATCATGAGTATAAGTATATATATATATATATATCTTCTTTTCCTTTCGGCTGTTCCCTTCAGGGGTCGCCACAGCGAATCATCTGCCTCCATCTAGCCCTATCCCCTGCATCCTCTTCTCTCAGACCGACTACCTTCATGTCCTCCTTCACTACATCCATAAACCTCCTCTTTGGTCTTCCTCTCGGCCTCCTGCCTGGCAGCTCTAACCTCATCATCCTTTTACCGATATATTCACTCTCCTTCCTCTGAACATGTCCAAACCATCTCAACCTGGCCTCTCTAACTTTGTCTCCAAAACACACACACACACACACACACACACACACACACACACACACACACACACACACACACACACACATATATATATATATATATATATATATATATATATATATATATATATATATATATATATACACACTCTGTTTGCAACTTCTGTTTCCACCACACACACAAGGTTTACATGCCAATATTTTTTTGTATATATCTCAAACCAATCTGAGAAACAACTGTCCACACTGTGAAAGCATTAATAAAGAGTTTGGGGAAAGAAAAAAAAAAAGACAGGCTTAGCCCTGCTAGCACATACTGTATATACCAGCAGCCATTAAAACCTTGATTCTGTCAGATCATCATGAATATAGTGAGGATAACAATAACTGTATGAAAAGTGACTCTAGTTTGAGCTTTGTGTTTGAGTTAGCCTGAAAGACATGGGAGAGATGAGAAGGAAGGGAGAGATCATAATATATGGGAAGGTAGTTAGCTAGGAACATTGGAAATCCAGGCATCATATGCATTGAGGTTTCTTCATTTAATAATTCCATGTTTGTGTGTGTTGAGGTGGAGTTGGAGGAGAAGCTGAACGCACAAGTAGATCTCGTTTCTGCTCACCTGGGCCGTGTGGAGAAGCAGTTGGAAAAGGAGCGTTCCGTAGATCGGGCAAAACAAACGGAGAGCAAAATGAATACCAGAATTCAGGCTATGGAGAACAGCTTCCAAGCTGAACTGGAGGAGATGAGGAGGGAGTATCAGTCAGGTGAGTCAAGTGATCTGGTACAGTGCAAAGGGAACTCATTATTTGAAACTGTTTCTCGTGGGACCTAATGAGTGATCTGTTATGCTATTTGGGCAAAAATGAAGAAATTAACTTCATTCGGCTAAATACGACTTCAGTAAGACTCCAGTATCTTGCTTAACATATTTTAGCAACTTAGTGTTGCTCTATGCATTAGAGAGAGCTTCCTGGATCTGAGTGTAGTTTTGAAGATTTTTTCAAATTTTGCCCAGCTTTCCAGTTTCAACAGTCTGAAAATCTAGAAACAGAAGTCAGTGTTATGGATTTCCGACTTAAACAGAGCACACAAAGCCAATTCACAAGTCAGGACAAGACAGGTATTTAATTTCACAGAGTTAATACATTATTTACTCCTCCAGCAGCTCTTGCAGAGGGTTCAATCTAAAAGTGCACTGCTAATTAGTTTGTGTGCCCAACATGGATGTGAGACAGGTGTCACTATGCATTTCAAACTATCATGCAGCGTATTGGATTGTTTCTGCTAGCTGCAGCTGTCCATTCACTAGCAATTTCCAGCTCATTCACCTAAAGTGGTAGTAACCACAGTTGTAGTATTTCCCTAGAAAACTGCAAACACTTGACCTGAAAAACCCCAGGCCACTTCAGTAAATATGAGCAGACACAAAGAGCTTGACAAATAATCATTCAGCTGGTAGCAGCAAAAGGCTCTCACTCAATCTCACTGCTGAAGTAGGGTCGGGGAACGTAATGCATTATAGATGAGACTCCAGACACCAGACACACACTGACACACAAGCAGTTTTACAAGTGTTTTAGAAGAGGGCCCTCAGCACTGTATGTATGTGTGTGTGTGTGTGTGTGTGTGTGTGTGTGTGTGTGTGTGTGTGTGTGTGTGGTGTGACACACAGGTTTCCAATCGGTCCACGATGCCATCGCTTCCCTGAGACACATTGGCGACACCAAGGCCAAACTAGACAAAGGAGAACTGAAGAAAGACATCAGGCAGATTCGGAGGATGATGGTGGGACAGACAGACGCTTGAGCTATACAGGAAACAAGAGACAGTCAAGGGGAACACGGGCAGGATCAGAATGCTTTTAAACCAACATGGTCAACACTCGTGATGACTTTTTAATGAATGATCATTAGTTTGATAATAGAGAGAGTGCTACTATTCTGAGCACAATCAATTACACGTAAGTCTGATGTAAATGGAATACAAGATGAAGCATAAAGCAGAAAATAATCACGACAGGGTGGTGTGGTCCTGTTACCACCCGGAGTTGATTATTTTTCTATAGCAGAATGTCTTGAAGTGTTTGGCTCAATTTATACAACAGCAATTTTCCAACATTTTATCATTTATTAATGAAGGACACATCATACTTTTTGTCTATTTATAGTTGCAGGTAATGTTGTGGAACCTCTGTAAGAAGGTTTCCTGAACAGCCTCTCTTTTTCCACTCTGTACTTAACAAGACTAAAACCACAGCTTGTCATGCTACCAAGAAACCAGAAAAGTGCGAAGGCTTCTGTCCTGAAGATGGTGAAAAACTTACTGACTGTCAGTGGCAAAGCACTAACACTGGAGACTCCTTCCATAAATGTTAAATAAACGTCTCTTTATAGAAAACTTCGCTATATCAGTGATTATCCTTTTGATTTTGTTAAATAACAGCTCTTTTAAAATCCATTTATTATAAGTCTTAGATTATGTCAGATTCAAGCATGCAAGAGTGTATTGGTATCCATTTCAGATGAGTCCACAAGATCTCGTTTTAAATTCAAAATTAGTTTCTAGATACACTGTGGTCTAGATTACAACTTTAAAACACAACTTTTCAGACTTTTTTGTAGCCATGGACCATTTTTTATATTCAAATATTACTAACCCCATTTCCATAAAAGTTGGAATTTTTTTCTAAAATCCAAGGACTGTTGAGCAGCTGAAGTCTTGTATCAAGCAAGAATGGGCAAAGATTCCACTTGGAAAACAATTAATATCCTCAGTTCCCAAACGATTTAAAAGTGTAATTAAAAGGAAGGGTGATGTAACACAGCGGTAAACATGCCTCTGTCCCAACTTTTTTTTTGAGTGTGTTGAAGGCATCAAATTCTAAATTTGTTTATATTTACAAAATACAATTAAGTTGGTCAGTGAAAACATTGAATATCTTTTCTTTGTACTTTGTCAGTTAATTAAAGTTTCAAGAGACTTGACAAATCACAGATTTTTGTTTTTATTGCATTTTAGAAAAAAATTCCAACTTTTATGGAAATGGGGTTAGTAGGCAAATATGTAGTTACAGTTGTTTTGGGGGCAATATTAGATCCACAACACCTAAATCGGTTCTATTAAAAAGAATGTTCTGAATCATATTAACAGCACTTTTCCTACTTGAATTGCAGTTAAATTATACTTATATAAATTATGATTAAGGATGAGCTTGCAAATGTAATGCAAATTTCTATTCTTATTGAATAAATCTTCACCCACTCGTTTGCAGAACGTTCTCTATGTTTCTTGAGCCTTCTTGTATGCACAGCATGTTTAAGATTCCAAAAGCTTCAGTTTGCATTTATTGAAGTAGGTCATGATGGATTTTGAGGTATGTTTTGGATCCTTGTGCTGTTGTAGGAGCCAGCCTCTTTTCACCTTCAGTTTCTTGACTGACTATATCAAATCTGCTCCCAGAATTTCCTGGAATCTATTCTTCCATCTACCCATCCAATGTTTTCTGTGCAACTGGCTGTCATACAACCCCAAAGCAAAATAGATCGACCCCATGCTTAGTTGGCAAGGTGTTCTTTTTTAATCAAATGATGCTCCTTTTCCGCTACAAACACACCTTGTGACCAAAGAGTTAATCAGTCTACAGCACTTGTTTTCGCAAGATGTTGTTTTGCATACATCAGATGTTCACTCTTGTGATGAGGTCACAGCTAAGGTTTCTGATGACTCTTCCATGCAGTTCATGTTTGTGCAAGCAACACTGCACAGTGCACCACCACTCCTGTGTCAGCTAAACCTTCCTGCAGGTCTTTAGTGTCATTTGCTTTGCTTCTCTGCCTAGCATATGGAAGCACTTGGATATCTTTTTATATCTTTTTTCCTCTGCTTTGTAGGCATAAATTAGCTTTATTTTCAGATCCTCAGTCAGCTACATAGAGGAGAACATCATTGATGAGTGTTAGCAAAAGTTTTGAGGAGTCACAGAATTTATTACACTCATAATGACAATTCTTGACCTGATTAACAAGGCCTAAAAAGTTAAGCTCCGAGAGTTTACAACAGGGTGTCCAAAAGGGTCCAAACGTTTGCACACATCACAATTGCTATCTTTAAGCTCAACAAATATAAAGTAAATGTTCATTCACATTTTTAAATAGCTTGCTGCAGGGGTTATAATTACTTCTTTTCACTTAAAAAAAAACAAAAAACTTTTGCATACAACTGTACATCATGAACCACTGGATTCTCTGGACCTTACTTTGAGAACCGTGGATATGTATTGTATATTGTGTGAAAAGTGAAGTGGTAAAGTCAATCAAACGTTTCTATCTGATCAGATATTTCCAACAACGCCGCTGCAAACAAGAAAACTCTTGGTTTTTTTCCTTTTTGTTAATTGTTTTATTGGACAAAAAGCATACAGCCCACTGTAATTTGAAAGAAATCAAACAAATTACTACTTTTGTATCTCTTTTGGTATATGATCAAAGTGTTTGAGAAGTTTTCAGAAGTTTGGTATTAGATCAATTTTCATCTCTGCAGAACATCCATGAAAGCATTTGTAAAAGGAGAAATGAGAAATGGGTTGGCATGGTGGGTTGAATGGTTTTTGGCTGTAGTTGTCTGGATCGATGATCTGAATCTGGTGCTGTGAAGGAGAAAGTGCACTCATATTTCATACAGTTATTGGCCATTGTGCTCTTATTTCATTGGCAGCATAAAGCTTAGGGGGGAAAAGACACAAGCCTTATGCTTTGGCAGAGTCTGCTTTAATTAAAGCAAAAACTCTTATTGTACTGATTTTATATGCAATATATTAACTAGCATTTTGCCTCCTTTACTGTGCTGTGCTAATATTTAGAAGTGCTTTAGGCCTGCCCATTAACAATTAATGGCAGCTCTGATCTTTTTTTTTTTTTTATTTCACAATTTTAGGCACACAACATGCCAGACCCAAGGACTCTCATAATTGTGAATTATGAGTGATCAGCTCATTAATAGTGCTTTATTAGGCCTAGAAATATTTTAATGTAGCTAATAATTGCATCCAAAGCATGCTTGTAAAAAAGGTAAGACGTTTTAAAGAGAAGGAGGCAGGACTGAGGCCGTAGCTGCTGTATTGGCTCTTGCATGGCAGGGTGCTAATGGTCCTGAGTAGATGAGATTGGGAGGCAGTGAGGCTCAGGGGTACAGCTGTTTATGGAACTCTAGCAGCCTGAAGTCTCCTGCTGCTTCAGCCTCCATCATCAGGGTCTACAGAAACAACAACTCGTGTTCAGAGCAGAGTCACAATGTTATAAATTAAAAGTGAGGGGGGGAAAAAAAGCAAACAAATACAGACCCACACTCCAGTTTTCCCCCCAAAGTCATGCCCAAAACACACATGCACTCCATTGAGAGGGAATGATCTAAATTAAAAAGTGGAGGCAAGTAGAGGTGCCTTCTTCCCATGATAGTTTGGATGTAGGTGGTCCAAATCATGCCCCATTTATAGAGCTTGGGGAGTTTTTCTTGAAAGATATATATTTTATTTATTTATTTATTTATTTATTTATTTCATTTATTACAAAGTAATACAAATATTAGAAAGTGCACTGACTTAGGTGACATGGTTTTGAGGAGACTAAATAAACGTCTCCTCGCAGAAACTTTACAATATCAGTGATGTTTTTAAACCTATTTATGTGCAAGCTGTTACTATAGAAACAATAATGTATTAGAACAAGCTTATTAATAAAAACCTTGCAGATAGCACCAATGTCCGATTAATCAACAACTTCTATGCGAAGTTGTGGCTCAGTGTGGTAGAGCGAGTTGTCCACTAATTGCAAGGGTGGTGGTTCAAGGCCCACATGCTGAAGTTGCTCCCGATGGCAGGCTAGTGCCATTGGTGTGTGAATATGTGTGTGTAAGAGAATGGGTGAATGAGAAACACTGTAAAGCACTTTGTAGAACCGCCAAGTTTAAAAGGCACTTTTAAGGCGCTATAAGAAAATTGCACTAGCATTGAAAATGCCCATTTCCACCATCAGGGCAATAATTAAGAAGTTCCAGTCAACTGAAAATGTTATGAATCAACCTGGAATTGGACGCG
Organism: Cranoglanis bouderius; assembly: GCA_023630585.1. Taxonomy (NCBI): domain Eukaryota; kingdom Metazoa; phylum Chordata; class Actinopteri; order Siluriformes; family Cranoglanididae; genus Cranoglanis; species Cranoglanis bouderius. Next base: position 26,679,389 of record CM042540.1, read on the forward strand.
TGTCTATATTGTCTCAACGCACTGTGAAGAGGATGGTTTGAGTGGCCAAAAATCTCCAAGGATCACAGCTGGAGAATTGCAGAAGTTAGTTGCGTCTTGGGGTCAGAAAGTCTCCAAAACTACAATCCGAAGTCACCTACATCACCACAAGTTGTTTGGAAGGGTTTCAAGAAAAAAGCCTCTACTCTCATCCAAAAACAAACTCAAGCGTCTTCAGTTTGCCAGACACTACTGGAACTTCAAATGGGATCGGGTTCTATGTTCAGATGAAACCAAAATAGAGCTTTTTGGCAATAAACACCAGAGGTGGTAGCCATATGGAAAAGTACCTCATGCCCACGGTTAAACATGGTGGTGGTTCTTTAATGTTTTGGGGCTGTTTTTCTGCCAGAGGACCTGGACATTTTGTTAGGATACATGGCATCATGGATTGTATGAAGTATCAACAGATATTAAATGAAAATCTGACTGCCTCTGCCAGAAAGCTTCAAATGGGCCATGGATGGCTCTTCCAGCAGGACAATGATCTAAAACATACATCAAAATCAAAACAAAAATGGTTTACTGACCACAAAATCAAGGTCCTGCCATGGCCATCCCAGTCCCCTGACTTGAAACCCATAGAAAACATGTGGGGTGAACTGAAGAGGAGAGTCCACCAGCGTTTGAAGGATCTGGAGAGATTCTGTATGGAGGAATGGTCTCAGATCCCTTGCCATGTAATCTCCAACCTCATCAGGCATTATAGGAGAAGACTCAGAGCTGTTATTATGGCTAAGGGAGGTAGCATAAAGTATTGACTAAAAGGGTGCCAATAACTGTGGCACACCTATATTTAACAAAGATTTTTTTTTGATAAACCTGTGTTTTGTTTTCGATTGTTTGAGATCCATGAGAGCAGAGTATTTTTGTGATTTTTTTTAAACAAAAGATCAAAAGGTTAAACAATAAAAACAATTTTCCACAGCCTTCTTTGCACATATTTACTAAGGGTGTCAATATTAGTGGAGGGCACTGTAAGTGAAGACCATTTACCATATATCTGCACCTATGGAGGTAGGCTATACGCTGTATTAACTTCCCACTGTTTCAGTTTTATGTGATTTACATGAACAACTGGAATTCTTGCATTGCATTTCTTGAGAGTCATTCATGTCTGTAATATTAAAACTAATTAATGTGCGAGTCCTTACATCTATCAGCTGCAGGTCGTCCTTGGCATGCAGGTGGCGCAGGAGGTACCAGCGAGCCACTGCTGCTACAGTTTTCACGTCTCTTGAACTCGATCCGTAAACGATCTTCTCTAACAGACGCCGTGTCTCCCTGGGGAAAACGAATCGACATTCATAAAACCAGTGAAATGAAACCTGAGAGGAAGCCAGTGGGTTTTGTTCAATATTTATGGCACCTGCATGCAAATTTTATTGGCTGGCTAAATTGCTCTTTCGGTCAAACAGCCAAAAGAATAAACGGAGCTTAAAGCTAGTCCTCTCTAAGCAGGTGCGTTATGACTTGGCTTTAGTGAATCTGCGTGTCTGACGTTAGTTTTTTGTGTTGGGAGGAATTCTTATGCTTATCACTAGTGGCGAGCAGTGTACTGGTAGAAATGACACAAAAACCGTGTAGTCATTTCTGTTGTCATTTTCAGATTTCGATAAAACTGTGTATACTGTGCTATAGGCCCTTGCTGTTAAAATATGATGAACACATAAGAAAGATAAATTGGGCTAAATCGCCCACTTGTAGTGATCACTGTCTCCAGCACCAGCTCAGCTCTTCTCCATGTGTTACCTGGCTCCCATCTTGATGGAGAACTGGAGCAGAGCCTGGAAAAGTGAAGCCACAGGACATGGACCCAGCTTCAGCACCTCGGTACAGGCTTCACGAGCAAGACTGCTCCATTCCGCTCCTCCAACTCCAGCCTAGTGTCACACACACACACAAGGCTGAAATGAATCACTGCAGTCTGCACACAAGGTCATCTCAGTAACCTACTGTATTTACTTTCATTAACTACTGAACTATGAGCTTTCTTTCCATAGGCATGTTCCAGTTTTTCCCTCCAAAAACAAATCCCCCATTTGTAATCCCTTTATACTTATTACATAACCCTTCAACTGTGGCTATAACAAGCTACTAAGAGTAAAACTATCCACAGTATTTAACTGTACAAACAACCTGAAGAAAGTAAAGTAAGAGCTGCATTTGGCTGGTTTTCCTCCATCTATTCCTATAATAAAAAAAAATTTTAAAAAATGAAATATGCAAAGACATTTTAATCAAGAGATTGCTTTTTAAATGAGAGACTAATTTAATTAGAGGGACAAAGCTGGAGTCAGCTTAAACACAAGACAAATCGGGCCATTAAAGGAGGGATAATTACCACACTGTGCAAGTGAGGGGAAAAAGACAGCAAAGAGAAGGGAAGCCATATTACTGCTTTGTTATGTTCAGATGACATACTGTTGAAAACACCTTAGTTGTAAGAATTAAAAAAAAAAAAAAAAAAAACATTATGGAAAGATGGACAGGGGAGAAAATAATCCATGAACATTATTGGTGTAACGATACAAAAAAAAAAAATCAACATCAGTACAATGTGATACGGTGGTGTCTCAATTCGATACATCAATACAGCAAAAATACACATTATGTGAATATGTGTCTACATGTGTTTGCATGACCCATTCAAACTCCTAGCAGCGTATAACGAAAGAAAAGCTGTAAATTAGAGTGTAACAAAATTAAATATGACTGACTAAACATTAGCTCTCTGGCCAGGCTTTCGTTGGTGTGCAGGGTTGCCAAGACTGAGCAAAATTTACACCGCAACCAATTCTCAAAATGGCACAAAAAGACCTGATGCTAACGCGAAAAATTGGGGCATTTTGAAAAGGGTCATGCGTTCCAACATCATTTTTTTCACACGCAACCAAAACCAGCTCAATTTGGTGTAAAAACCGTGTACCTGCCAACCATGCTGATGTGATTCTCAAGGCAGTGTGTATGAAGTCACACAGCTCTCTGTAGCTCCAACATGTTTTTGGATCTAGCATTCCCTATTATACAGTTATATCTGCAGCTATGAATTCCCAATCGCCATGGTGATATTTTTTTTTTTTACCCAAACAGAATTAATCGAGAGAGAGAGAGAGAGAGAGAGAGAGAGAGAGTCTTCTTGCTTGCTCTGTTGAATGTATTGTTCACTACATAGACGTATTGAATCGAGAGCCTTGCATCATTTCTAATAAACACTAAACATGGAAAGATTTCAAATCTGTTGTATAGATTTTTTTTTTTTTTTTTTTTTTTTAGCTGCTCAGTTTTTTTTTTAAGTGCTCATCATGAACTTTTCGTTTCTGGCTGCTTTAATTTCTGTTAATTAAGTTATATTCTGTAAAGGATAAAACACGATGGGGCGTGCTGTTCCAGGACTCGTGTGATGTGGCCTGACGCAAAGTATGCAGGTCCACGTTTTCCTGTAATGGCATGTCCCAAAGTGTCTTATCCCTCTTACACAACAGCAATTTGGCAACAATTACAATTTTACTTGGATTAAGGAACCACGGAACACGCTTAACCATTTATATGTAGGTTTAATATTGCGGAATGTCCACAAAACAAGCATTAATATAAACCGGTGATTTGAATTACAGCCAGCACTACTCTCAGAGCTGCTGTTATAGAAAATTAATCAATAACCGTCTCTCAATATCAGATTCAAGAATTCAACATTGCTGTGACATAAAACCTATTACTGCACTGTCATTGTAACCATTTTGTAAATGCTAGCGTTCAATATTTAAGTAGATTTAAGCTGACAGAGATGCAACCCCCTGCTTATGTACAGCTTAAAAAGGTCACTCACTTTCAGAGCATTTATTTCTACCAGAAAATGAGTGAAAGGTGCTTTTAGCACCCCTGCTAATGGCACACTGTGGGCAGGCATCATCAACCCCTCTTTCCCTCTGTAATCTCCAGACTGATGAGTGAGAGGAGGAAATCCCCATGGATGTCTGTGACGCAGCATCATTTGTACTTTCCTTTTGCATTACTGTCAGCAACACGATTAGGCCTTTCCTTTCTAACCACAGGAGACAACAGACACTGTTTACTCTGCTCTACTGTGTGCGTGTCTGTCTCTCATCCTAGTTTCAACATCCGTGCAGCGGTGTGCGTCACAAAAAATATCATACAAGGACTGTGCAAAAGCATACACTGTAATTAATTCACAACACACACAATGCCTTAAAATTACCTCTGAATTCAATAACAATAAACAGTTACATTTTTAAAATAGTTCATTTATTTTTAAATAGTGAAATGTCAATTGATCTGACTGAAAATATATGGCAGGACTTGAAAATTACTGTTCACCAACATTCTTAATGCAATATGACCGAGTTTGAACAATTTTGGCAAGAATGGGTGAAAACATCAGGATCCAGATATGCAAAGCTTATAGAGACAGAGGTCCTGCAGCTGTTATTGAAAAAAACAGGGTGAATACAATGCTTTTTTAAAATTAATTAACATTTGCGTCATAGTAAAAAATATTTTGCACCTTCAAATGTTATACATATTGTGTAAATCAAATGGTAAAAATCCCAATTAAGTCCATTTAGAGCTCAAGGATGTGACACTACATATTGTGGGGAAAAAAAATATAGGGGTGAATACCTACGCAAGACTCCGTATGTTCCGATTATAGTCACTGGTGTTTAACAAAATCATTTATTATGGTATTTTTAACAGGTTCTTGTACTGCTGCATAAGTTACTGAGAATATGAGATTGCAAATCAATACTGAAATCCCACTCGTCTCTACCTGTGATAAATGTAAACTGGTTTTATGCCGTTACATGTGGCAGGAGGAGATGGATGCATTTTCGAATAGTATATTTACATATATTCATAGATCACATTGTTTTAAAGTTCCTTCATCAATTTATAGTCGCTTCTCAGGCATTGAAGAAACATACTGCACAATTTATTATTCTACATAGACGGTTAGCAATGGTTTAAAATGACCAAGTTCATCATTTTGTCATGTTTTAATGATATCACAATGACAGAACACTGTGTATGAGATATTCTAGGCCACATGCAGACTCTCTATTCACCAATTAAAGAATTTCAGACCTGTGATATTACAGAACAGTGGGGGCTCCACATTTTTTCCATTGTAATTGCTTTTGAAACTGGTTATTATACTCATTCTTTTTCTCCACGTCGTTTAGGTTAACAGTAGTAAAGAGCAGCAGGGAGGAGTTTCAAGATGGAAAGTTGAAATAGGGTAAAGCATCGTGTTTACCTGTGGCTCTAATGAAGAAGTCAGGTTTCAGATATGCAATTTCCTGTTTATATTCAGAGCAAGCCACACACAGTGGCAAGCAGTGCATTTCTTTGAAATAGCTTTAAGCAGATAAGGGTTTGAAATGCATGTACAGTGCCTATAGAAAATCATCACACCCCTTTGAAATGGTCACTTTTTTTGTCTTATAGCTTGAAATAAAAACCCATTAAAAATATATTTTTTTGTTCTAGCTTTATTTACTATTCTGCCTTACAACATTCATGTAACGTAAAAAGGCAACAGTTCGGAATCGTAAAAAAAAGAAAACTAGAATAACAGTTAGAAAAAGGATCAGTTCCATGATTTAATACTTCATAGAGCCACCTTTTGCTTTAATTACAGCCATCAGTCTGTTTGGATATGTCTCTATTGGCTTTGCGCACCTAGAATGCGGAATATTTGCCCATTCTTCCTTGCAGAATTGTTTGAGTTCAGTCACACTTTGTGGTGAGCGGTGATTGACTGCTGTCCTATCCTTAAGCCACTGTGTAGTTTTTTTGGCAGTGTGTTTAGGGTCGATGTCGTGCTGGAAGATTAACCACCTGCCCATCTTCAGCTAGCAGAGGGCCACAGGTTTTCCTCAAGAATTTGGGTGTACTTGGCAGCATCCATTTTCCCTTCAATCTTGACCAACTGCCCAGTCCCCGCTGAAGAGAAACACCCCCACAACATAATGTTGCGAACACCATGCTTCACAGTAGGTATGGTGTGTTTTGGGTGGTGTGCTGTGTTTGATTTTCACCAAACAGAACGCTTGCAGTTCAGTCCAAAAAGTTCAATCTTGGTCTCATCTGACATTAGAATCTTCCAAGTGGTTTTCTGCAAAGCGCAAACGAAGAGGCTTATTTCTTGCCACCCTGCCATACAGGCCAGCTTTATGTAAAGCTTGTGAGATTGTGGTCACATGCACAGACCGACCAATCTCAGCCATAAGGACTTGTAAGTCCTTCAAAGTTGCCATTGGCCTCTTGGTAGCTTCCTTAATCAATATCCTCCTGGCTCGGTCATCCAGTTTGGAGGCACGGCCCGATCTAAGCAAGGTGTTGGTGGTGGCATACACTTTCCCCTTCTTAATAATGCACTGAACGGTACTCAGAGGAATAGTTAAAGCCTTTGAAATCTTTTTGTATCTTTCTCCTAACTTGTGCCTTTCCACAACTTTGTCCTGGAGCCCTTTTGAAGGCCCCTTTCCAACCTTCATGGTGTATTCTTTGAATTGCCATGCACTACTAATAATGGAATCATCATGGAACAGCCGGTTTTCTTATGAAGTAATCAAAACCACTGCAATTGACATCACGTGGGGGACAATTAGCATGGTGTGTGATCTGGGAAGTGACTGGTTGCACCTGAGCAAGTTTATAATGGTTGCTCTAAGGGGCTGATCACTTATCCAAACCAGGTATTTCACTAATTAAATTTTAATAATTGTTCAGAATTTTTTTAAATGTTATTTTCACTTAGATGTCGAGGGTTATAATGTGTGAATACAGCTGGCAAAAGTTAGATTTAATTTATTTTAATTTCCAGGGTGTAATGTGAAAAAAGGTAAGGATTTTGACAGAGTATGATGACTTTCTATAGGCACTGTAAGCATTTTATCAGTATTTGGGACTAATGGTTCAGCTGTTCATGCAGTTGTTAAAAATAAATAAATACATTTTTTAAAAAAACAAAAAAACAAATAAAGTGTGCAGAATCAGTAAAAAAAAGAACTGTACCTGAACAGCCACTCTTCAATAGATCTTTCAATTTCAAATATGATATGTTGTGGTGTGTTAGCACAAAAATTGCCCTGGCCCTGTCTGGCTACACCCCACTGTTACAGAAATGAAGGTCACACATTGTATGAGGTTAAAGAGTAAACTCAAAATGTGCATATAATAAATCGGAGCCATTCACAAGGCAGACGTGTGTACTCACCATGCAGAGGGTGAGAGAGAGCAGGGCGAGGCGCAGCAGGCTGCTGAGCTTCCCACTGTAGTGACCGAGCTGAGAGGCGAGCTGCAGACTCTGTCTCAGAGCCACCGAGGCCTGTGCCAGCAAACCCTGAGAGCGGTACACCTCCGCCAGCCACTAAAACACACACACACACATGAAGTACAACTGTTAAAAAAGATTTGTTGGGTGTCACTTCATCTAAAGTAGATCCTAATTTCTTTAAGAATTCATACAACAATTTAATTAATTAATTTAATTAATTAATAATTTTTTGTTCTCTCAAGCAGTAGTGATGATGCATGATGCCTGTTCATCATCAAGCATGATGATGAACAGGACTACGAATGGACTATGAGCAGAGTTGTGCTTTGTGACTGAACTATCTCTGAACTCTTGTAGCGCTGTACACTTGCAGTAATTACAGTGGATCCAATGATTATATTTATGTCTTAAATGCCCACTGTAGAGGCTTGTTGCATCGGCACGCTGAACTACTTTCCCGAGCTTGTATCCCGAGCACTTACCCGAAAGCCATTAAGCCAAAAAAGGGCATCGCTGTATATTCATCTTGCTCCCGTCTATACATATGGTGATCAGCACAGTTTACCTTAAACAACCAGCAGTATATCAGCATCCTTTTGATGTAGTATTCATCTGAACGGCTGAATGATTTGACTCGCAAGGTCATCATTTACTGTAAAACCCAACTATTTACTTAAGACCATGTCTGGCCTAGCAAACATTTTTCCTTCTTATAACTGCTTTTGAATTTTACTCTCAGCACAGATGTTAATTGATGCAAGTCTCTCCAGTTTTCCGTGCATCCAAAGAGAACACACGACATCAACCTATCCCACCCACATGGTTCCGTTTATAGTACGAGTAGCTAACAGTGCCAAAAAACCTGCTGAGAATGGGTTGTAAATTCCAGTATTAACTGCAGTCCTGCACAAATGCCATTGGAATGCTTTCTCTCCTTGCTCAGAAATGTTTGGACCTACGGTGGAAAAGAGCCACTAGGTTAGCCAACTTGTAGGTGTTCAGAGCTAATAGCTCATTTCCCACCATTCACATTTTGGGTTAACTATACTCGTGCCCATAACTGTCAGTTTCTGACCTCAGAACTGCTGCCAGATGGATGTTCTTAGCTGACATACTGTTTCTCAATCCAGCAGTGACACAGACCACTGCTCAGATAATATCTGGTCAGCAGTGGCCCTTTGGTAATCCCTTTCCATTGATAGAACACCAAACAAAGTGGATTTAGTGTGCAGAGCGAGATTAGACGAGGTGTCTGAGGCAGTACTCACGTGCCAAGCAGACACCGAGGTTGGGTTGGCCATGACAGCAGCACTCAGCTGGTCCAGCACTGTGGGGGGGATGCAGTCTCTGGCATCAGACAGCAGGAGGCACTCGCACTGAACCTGCCTGAGCAACAGGAACACTGCAGGATGCTCAGGAGACACACTCAACACCTGCAGCACACACAGACAGGCAGTTCACATACACAGACACAACTATATTACTAATGAATATGTGCAATATGAGTCAAATAGATCAGCCTGTGGGTTTGTGGTGGAATGATGGGGGTTGTGATACAAATATCAATGACAAATTAAATTAAAATGATAAAACTGTAACCATTTAATGTGACTTTGTATGTACAAAGTGATAAAAGTAGTTGGTTGATTGATTGGAAAATATCATTTGATAACTGTTAGCAAGCTACAGCTTAATAGATGTTGTCTGGCATGTTTGGTGGCTAAAACATAAAACATCTTTAGGACCCAATTATGTACATATGTTACTAGCTTCCTTACAAAGCCATTTGGAAACAAAAACATATAGACTGTTTAAAAAGTTAATAATAGTTTTTAAAAAAATATATTATTAAAATAATGTCACTTTATACTAGTTGAACTGTTAAAAAAAAAAAAAAAAGTATACTTAAAGAATAACAATAAGCATCAGCAAAACAACAATAGCTATAGTATATTAATATTCCACAAAGTAAAAAGCAACATGCTGAGATGCAATCACATTTATTACAGGCATTAAAAGGTCCTATTTAATATTACTTATCATTTGACATAAATAATTTAGGCTGAAGGAGATCAGCTGATAAAAACCCCTGTCTTAATAATAAAGTAGTAGCCCTCTTTTTTTGCACAAAACTGAAATGTAATAAGCAGTCAAAAGAATTTCAAAAATATATCATAAAGATATACAAGACTGGTTGTAATCATGTGTGAAAGGAGGTGAAATCAAAAACTGAGTGGAAGAACAGATGGAGAAGATTCACAGATACTATGGCTCTGACACATGACTCATCTCTGCTATAAAAGCCCTACATGTGTGGTAATGATGGCCGGTGTTTCTGTCTGCACCTGTGGCCCAAACAGACAGCTGAGGAGAGATATAATGAGTACGGAGACAAAAAAAGAAAGAGAGGAAGCTAGAGAACCTGTGAACACAGAGCTTCAGCTTCATCATACTGGCCGCTCTGTTTGAGTCCTGTCACAGTCTGCTGCAGTACCCAGCCTTCCAGAGCCTGAGCCAAAAGCCCATCCTCTCTCGGCAGGCTTTTCACTGGAACACAGTGCACGCACGCACACACACACACACACGCACACACACGGTAAATTTGGTACCTTCCATTAGCACCGTCATATTAAATTGAAAAAAATGCATCAAATTTCAATTGCTTCAAATATTTAGCATTAAAACGCATTCAAATATATTAATAAGTTTTAATTTTTATGTTGTTTTTCAGGGAAATTGAAGAACACAATGTGTGAACATTCGAATGTGGATTTTCTGCCTTTAAACACATGTAAATTGATTGATAAATTAAAAACATAATTTATATTCCATGAAACTGGTAAGCCTTATAGGATAACATGCTAGCAACAAATACACCGTTTACTGACCTTTCTCTGACACCAGTGTCATAAACACTCTCTCTAGACCTTCTCTGCATGGGGAGGAGCCTGACAGGGCACATGCTACATTCTCTGTGTGACATGCAGCCATAAGCCCCGCCCACCCCGCAGGATCATCTGAATACAAGGGAGAAAGAATATACAATTACAGTGGTATATTCTTAAAATCACTCTGTAAAATTATTTGGTCACTATGAGTGACTATGAGTGACTGAACTAATCATTCTTCTTTCTAAACAATCTTTCGCCTGAAACTTGTAGGACCCAGTTTATATCTAATGCAGTGTTAATTACTTGTGATTTCATGCCTCCATAAAAGCTGACCCGAGACAAGTGCAACTGTGATAGGGTAGCTCTCAACATGATGCTACCACCAGCATGCTTCACTGTTGGGATCATATTCTCAGGGTGATTACCACTGTTTGCAGCACTTTGTGCAAAGGCAAATAAAAGTTCTGAAAAAAGATTTTGCTCTCATCAGAGCAGAAACATCTTCTCAGATGTCTGCTGAGTTTCCAACTTGCCTTTTGGCAAATTCCAAATGAGATTTCATATGCCTCGCCACTCTTCCATAAAGACCAGATTTGTGGAGTGTCTAGGGTTTGCATGTCATTCAGATCTCTCCAGCTCCTTCAGAGTTATCATTGACCTCTTGGTCGTTTCTCTGTCTAACGCCCTCTTTACCTGGTCACTGACTTTTAGTGGATGACCAATGGTCATCCACCATTGGTCATCCATAATAACCAAACCCTGACTCATAACCAAACCCTTGGTTAATAACCAAACCCTGACTCATACTTTTGGACTTGCACACAGGTAGACCCCATTTAACTAATTATGTAACTTCTGATGGCAGCTGGTTGCTCCAGAACTAATTTAGAAGTTTCACACAAACAGCAGTGAATACTTATGCAGTAACTTTTCCGTAATCCGAATACAGAGGACTAAAGAAATACAACAGGTGCATAGCATGAATATACAGTACTGTGCAAAAGTTTTAGGCACCCTATTTTTATTAATACAAACTGTTATAGATTTTATTACTTTATGACTTCTACAGTATCAAGTCAGTACAAAAAACGTTTTAGATTCCCAAACATTAGTTTTCTAGCACAAAATTAAATGTTACAGAAAAATGTTTGTATGCCATTAAAGAAAGCAGCATATTATGTAAGAGACACTTTTCAGACCAAAAAAAAAAACAAAAAAAAAAACACCACAATAAAGGCTGCTGGGTTTTGCTGCAAAAATAAGAAGCGAGTGCGAAAGTCAAAGTGTCCAGAAGAACCGTGGCTGGTTCTGCAAGATGCTCAATAAAACTTACCAGCTCATTTCCTTATAAAACTGCACTAATTGTACGGGACACCACTATTTTTATTGTTATTTTAATTTTCATTACATGAAATATTGACTGTGTTTCATTTACTACTGTTTACAGTATTTTTTCTTTAGTAGAAACATTTAATTTAACTATTTTGAAGGTATCTTTGCTCTACAGCATTTTGCATGTGCTTAAAACTTTTGCACAGTACTGTATATTAGCCCCTCTCTCTCCAAACATTACTATAAAACATATATTGATGTTGCACTTCTTGGCTGCCCTTAGGACAAACCCTCAATCCTAACCCAACCTGGACAGAGCAGCACAGCCCTCTGGATGGTCTTTAGAGCATTTTTCCTCCTGTCTTCCCCAGAGTGTCTGCCTGAGGCCAACTGATTTACTCCGCTGTACAGCAGTGCCCTCTAGAGAACAACACAGAAGGTATAAATGAGCTATGAGACAGCCATTCTTCTTCTTCTATTGCTTTATCCGTTAAGACTATTACAAAGTCAAACCCACCTTTCCTAGAGTCATGCTAGCATGACATGCCACGCTACCTGCCACAGCTCCACCCTAAGAGAGACATAATGTTACATGTGCAGGGGTTTATTCACTTAAAATTTGTTTTATCCTTAAAGGAATACTTCAGTGTAAAAAAAAAAAAAATATATATATATATATATATATATATATATATATATATATATATATATATATATATATATATACACACACACACACACACACACACACACACACACACACATATATACACACACACATATATACACACACACACACATATATACACACACACACACACATATATACACACACACACACACACACATATATACACACACACACACACACACATATATACACACACACACACACACACACATATATACACACACACACACACATATATACACACACACACACACACACACACACACCATTGTAGACTATGGCATCTAATCAGCCAAGATTAGATTTGTATTGTCGCTTTAGGTCTAAATAACACAAAATCTATCCCATATATATATGGCCAAAAAACCTCATAAAATTCTTCCTTCAAACAACATAGTTAAGCTACATAATTTAATTTTTGAAATCCACCAACCCACCATAAATACCCAAAAATGTTTAAATTACATTTAAGTTTATATTATTATCTACATAACTCCAGCTTTTCCATATGATCTCAGCTTCAAATAATGCTGCCATAATGTTAACCTGACAAACTGTGGCGAGGTTTCGTTCATTTTTTTTTTTGGAGAACAGAAAGTCATTCTGTGTCGTAAACCAAATCAGGAAGTCTGAGTGACATTATTTAATGCTGTGTTCCAAATATAGTCAGATGTGGAAAGTTCCTACATATTCCTTGATATTTCTAACTTATTATCACAAAGCGTTCCCTTGCTCAGGGCTAAAAAAGAAGCCTGAGAAGCTGGAATTTATTCTGCAGCTAAATGAGCATTAAAAAAACAAAACACAAAACAATAATAAAAAATAAAAATAAAAAACAGAGAAGCGTTCTGATATACAGCAAGCACAACAGATTATAACGCATCATAAACTCTGACTATGCATAAAACTATGCATTTTTACTTAAAATGGTCTTACGATAAGTTTGAATATAATGAAATATTTTTGGGTGGGTCACCTCATTGACTTCTTATCCACACTAAACATTTAGGGTAGGTGTAAAAGGTGAAATTTGATTATCATTACCTTTTTAGTAACAGAACATTCAAATTAATAGCATTTTAGTTCATACACATCACATATATATACATACATACATACACACACACACACACACACACACACACACACACACACACACACACACACACACACACACACACACACACACACACACACACACACACACACATTAAAATGGCTCTGGTGTGCTTACATCAGCTTTGCTGGGACAGTACTGTGGCACCAGTCTGGACAGCAGCGCCCACAGGGACGGATTTCCTGGGTTTCTGTCACAAGAAATGGTCAAACAGAAATGTCAAAAATTCAATGTGCAATTGAATAATGATGTCACCAGTAACCTTTAAGGGTTTCGCAATAACAAAGATGATGTTCTGCTGTGAGTTCAGTTGCATCGTTTCATCTTTTGGATATTTACTCACTGACGTGATTTAGACAGAAAGAGCCTTAATTAATCAAAATGACCAGACATGTATACTCAAAACCGCAAAGAAAAATGAAACTAATGTCCAATTTATTTATTTATTTATTTATTTATTTTATTGTTGTGGTGCTTTTAAATAATTGAGAAATATTGTTAGGAATGTAAAGTGTGCCAGTATTGATAACCAATTTTTTGAAAAACCTTTTTTTCCCCTGTGCTAATAGAGAAAAGATCAGAGTCAGACCAATGAGGAGGAATTTTGTGTGGGTGCGGAAGTACATATACACATTTAAGTGTAATGATAACTGAAGCATTATACTAACCCCATTTTCAAAGTTTGGATTTTTTCTACAATGCAATACAAACGAAAATCTATGAATTGTCAAGTCTCTTGAAACTTTAATTAACTGACAAAAGTACAAAGAAAAGTATTCAATGTTTTCACTGTCCAACTGAATTGTATTCTCTAGAACTCAATTAAAAGTCTTGTATGGTAGCACTACTTGTATTGTCCTCCGCTTGATATATCGCTTTGCCTGTATTTCCTCATAGCGTCTGCTAAATTAATAAATGTAAATGTATTTTGTAAATATAAACAAATTTAGAATTTGATGCCTTCAACACACTCAAAAAAAAGTTGGGACAGAGGCATGTTTACCACTGCGTTACATCACCCTTCCCTTTAATTACACTTTTTAATATCATTTGGGAACTGAGAATACTAATTGTTGTAGTTTTGCACGTGGAATTTTGCCCATTCTTGCTTGATACAAGACTTCAGCTGCCTTTGCTGCCACTGCCTTTCAGTCCATCTGGGCTCGGGCCCAGAGAACTTGCCGGCGTTTCTGCATAGAGTTGATGTGTGGCTTCCTCCTTGTGTAATAGAGGTTCAGGTTGCATTTCTGGATGCAGCGGCGGACTGTGTTAAGTGACAACGGTTTTCCGAAGTACTCCCAAGCCCATGTGGTTATATTTATCACAGTAGCATGCCGATTTCTCAGGCAATGCCGCCTGAAGGCTCGAATGTCACGCACATTCAACAGTGGTTTCCGGCCTTGCCCTTTACGCAATGAGATTTCCCCGGATTCCCTGAATCTTTTCACAATATTATGCACTGTAGATGGTGAAAGACCTAAATTCTTTGCAATCTCACGAAGTTTGGCACAAAGTGGTGAGCCACGACCCATCCTTGCTTGCAAAGACTGAGCTTTTGGTGGATGCTCCTTTTATGCCCAATCCTGATACCCTCCCCTGTTACCAATTAACCTGATCCTCCAAAATGGTGTTACTTGAATATTCTATAAACTTTTCAGTCTTATTTTACCTCTGTCCCAACTTTTTTTTGAGTGTGTTGAAGGCATCAAAACATTGGATATTTTTTCTTTGTACTTTTTTCAGTTAAAGTTTCAAGAGACTTGACAAATCACAGATTTTTTGTTTTTATTGCATTTTAGAACAAATCTCAACTTTCATGGAAATGGGGTTAGTATTTATGTAACAGAGATGGATTAAGGGATTAAAGACGAATTAGAAGTGCGTATTTGTTGATATAGTGAAGTCTTCTTTGAGGAGACCTTGACTCATCATTTTTGGAAGGAGTCTCCAGTGTCAGCACTTTGTAAATGTCAAAAGTGCTGTGCCACTGCTATACATAAGTGATAACAGAAACTGACTCGTTTACGTGACATTGTAACTTTTTCTAGCACCAATGTTTGACTCATTTAATGAAAGGTCCACCATCTCATATCTGATTTATAAGCTTTAAGCAGGCAAATCGGATATTCCTCCAGTGTCTCAATTTTGGATAAGGTCATAACTCTGGAGCTGGTCAGTACCACCAGATTAACCACGTACCTGAACACTGCCCTGGAAGCCTCTCTCTGCACAGCGCTGTAGTTGCCCTGTAGGGCCAGCAGGGTGCAAGTGAGCAGGCATTGCTCCTCCACAGCACCCCTCAATGCTCCATCCAGCTTCAACAGCTCCAAGAGGGCAGCGCTGGCCAGGGTGGCATCTCCATGGACCAGACCCAAAGCACATAGACACAGCAAACTTTCTGGAATTGGCTCCTTCAGCAAAGAGCTGTGTGAAGAAAAAACACACACAAAGAAAGAGGAAGGATGATCTCAGTAAAATCCAGCACTAATAGTGAACTGTTGAGGCTGATGATTTGAAGGGCTCACCACTTAAAGAGCAAAGTTTTGGCAGCGTCCATGTTCCCCAGTCGGTGCTGTAGTAAAGCCAGAGCTGTTAGTATATAGGCTTTCTCCTTCTCAGTGGAGGCCACTGCAAGAGCTTTCTCATAAGCTGGAACACAATAAAAAGTTGTGCACACAACACATACACTAGATAAGCTTAAAATGCACCACTACTAAGCCTCAGAATTTAAAAAGAACTACACTTACCATTAACACTCTCCTGGAAGCGTCCAGCTCTAAGGCAGGCAAGAGCCATGCCTGTGAGATCATGTAGCTCCTCTAGTGATGTGGAGGAATAATGACGGACAGCCTCTTCCCACTGATCTGTGTCACTACAAGAGAAAGTGCTTATAAAATCATACTTACCCTGTTTACTACGATCTGTTCCAAGTTTTAAAACTTGTGTGCACTTTCTCCTCAGTAGGCTGCCAGATGCCAGAGAGAGACAGTGCCAACCTTACATACCCTGATGTGACTGAGCTGACCTTAAGCAGAACAACAGGACACTGCAATATGATTTTGTTTGGTTTTGTGTGTGCTTGAGAGTGTGAAAGTAATAGCTTTGAAAGGGCGGATTAATAATAAAGAAGAATAGCAGCACTGTCTCCATTCTCTGCCACCTGTGTCCTCATTCCCCTCCCCACTGGCCAGGGGAATCACACACATGTTTAATGACTGCCCAACAACTGCCCTTAGAAATATATTAAACTAGTATAAGTTTTGAGTAAACAGGTTTTTCAGTTTTATTTTCAGTACAGCAAAACGTGTCAACATCCCTGTAGTATTCTCCCATACCCATATCCTTTAACTAATATTTCTACAAGTGAAAAGATGTAAAGTGAAAAGTGTTTGAGTTACCAGAGGGCCCGAGCATAGCCTCTGAGAGCAAAGCGGAGTTCTTCTGTTTGTGAGCTGTTCTGGAGCAACTCCACAGCTCTAAGAGGAAGTATAAGGAGAAGGAGTGCAAGTGTGCACAGCTTTAAACTAATTATACTCCATACATTATGTACCATACGTGAACATGCCTACAATTCATTTATTAGGACTACGTGCCCACCTCTTATAGGCTCCAGCTGCCTGCTTTTTCAGCTGCATGTGTTCATTCAGGAAGCCCAACATCACAAAAGCTTCAGCATCTGTCTGAATCCTCTCTACATTTATAGAACAACAGAGGAATCCAAATCAGCTCTTGTTCCCACCAACTTGTCAAATGATATTTCAAACAGAAGCGGCAGTGGTAACAAATACTACTATCATAACAAGTGTGTGTGTGTGTGTGTTCACCAACAACCAGCTGCCTGTACCTGTATATTTGGTTAAGGCCACCTGGGCAGCCGAGACAGCGTTCATCTGGACTATGTTGTAGCGGTACAGCTCTGAGTCTCGGTTACTCTTGTCCAGTAGAGTGGAACAGACCCAGTAGCCATAACCCTTCACTCCTTCAGTCTAATAACCACAACAACATATAGCAATGTACATTTCTAAAGGCACTTATTAAATTCTGTGCAAGGAATTAAACATGATGGGGCATGCTTTTATAGGAAAATAATTAGAGATGCACCGATCGACCGGCCAGGGACCGGAATCAGCCGATTTTCCGCATGCTCGGCCCGGACCGGTGACCGGCCGGTCAGTCTCACGTCTTTCCCATTCCGAGCCGGTCCGTGTTGTTGCCGGCGGCACAGGCAATAACGTCACAGCCACGCTCACAGCCGCATGTAAACATGTCGTAGGCAAAAACGCGAAAACCCATTGACCTACTGGAGGATCAACAAAGATCGTTTCTCTGCGCTTGCTCCACTTGCCCGAGCCTATACCTCTCTGCTCCATGTACAAGCGTTGAAAGTGATGGTTTGTTTAGCTTGGCTGGACATGTGATGGATGAAAGGAGAAACCGATTATCAGGTGTCAAAGCAGAGATGCTTCTGTTTGTGAAAAAAAAAAAAAACTCACCATTAATGCTCAAGTATACATATGTTGGCAACAAAGAAAAGGTGCCTTGTGTAACGCTTTACACAGAGAGGCCGGATAGCCTGAATGGTTGTAGCCAGGTGTAAGCAAAACTCACGTATCTGATATTTCACAGTGGTTTATTATCAGCGTTGTCGATCCCCCGCACACATGGGGCAGTTTGCAAAACACTTCACTAACAACTGCGTTACTGAACATAAATAAAACAGGGCAAAGAGCAACAGAAATATAACCAGGCTTTACATGCATACATGCGATGATCACAGCTCGCGCTCCGTCTACCGACTGCCCACTCATCAGTGAGGGAGTAAGAGAGAGCGTTCCGCCTTAAAGGGGCAGTGACTAATTCTACTTGTTACACTTGTTATTTAATTATTAGCCACTTCACCTATTCATATTTGGAAGACTCCAAATATGTACACTCCAGTTTTGTTCATAGGCTTGTAATCTTTGGACTTTTGTGAGACGAGTAAAAAAAGGTCAATTTATAAACACAGTGGAAAATGATATCTGTTTTGTTATATACAGCAACTCATTTTCAGTTCATTGTTATTTCTACCTCTTTCTAGTCACAGAGCACTTTATTTTGAGAGTTGTTTAAGTGAGAGAAGATCCTGTAACTTAGTGCAGTTTGGGGGGAAATTGTAATGTTTAATAACTCTTTTATTATGAAAATAAAATTTTGCATTGAAGAAAAGTAGATTTTTGTTTGTATATGCCGTCAATTATGGTTCTTAGAAAGAAAATCGGAATCGACAAAAATCGGTATCGGCAGGTCACACTTACAAAAAAATCGGAAATCGGAATCGGCCCAAAAAATTGCAATCGGTGCATCTCTAAGAATAATCAATGACAGAGGGTTGTACTATATAATATTATAATAATAGATTATTTTCTGGTATCACTATGCCCTGAATGCAAAGCTCTCACCATGTTTTATTCCTCTTATACCACAGGTGTTTGCCAATGCTAGAAATGTTTTATTTATTAAAGAATGACTTCATACGTTTCATGCATTTATAGTTGCATTTAATGTTGTGGAACCTCCACAAAACAAAATTTTGTTCTCCCGTATGTTATAACAACTATAAACAGTCGTTTTTTCCCCTTCTCTTTCTAGATATGAATAAGAAAAACATTTTTTTTTTTAATCAGGTTTCCAAGAAACAGCAGAGCCCGAAGAGCTTCTCTGGCTGTTTACATGGCACTGACACTGAAGACTCTTTCTAAAAATGCTAAATAAACGTCTCCCTACAGAAAATTTCACCATATCGACAATTACACATTTTGTGAATTTGTTTATGTGGAGCATCTACCAGTGTTGCTAAGTGTTATAATGTATTGGAACAATTATAGCTGGCACTTCTGTCAGAGCTGCTGTTATAGAAAATTAATCAACACCTTCAGACCAATCACAATTGAGAATTCAAATGCTCTGTGGTATAAATACTTATATAATATGTAACTCTTACATGAGTGCTGAGCTCAGTGGTGTGTCTGAAGAGATCCATAGTGTCATAGCTTCCTACTGCCTCAGCAATGAACGCCTGTAGAACCAATAGAGAAAAGTGGTTATTTCTTGTGTTCAGTGGATGCTTCGGGAAACTAAAGGTCATATCTGGATGTCCTATGTTGTCTGCGTGTTAGCGGTACCTGTCCAATCCAACAGTTCACGTACAGCGGCTCCAGAGACTGAGCAATCTTGAAGGCCTCATGTGCAAGCTAAGAAGTAAATATGCATACTGTAAAACGTGTATAATAACATATATAACAGAAGCACATAAATGTGAGTAATCAAGTGTGATTTACCTCAATGTTTCCCTTCTTTAGGTACAAAGTTCCAAGGTTTGTCCATGCTACAACATTCTAAAAATACATCAGAAAAAAATATCAGTGTGATGCTAAAGACTTCCTAAAGCAAAGATGTTAAATACAGCATTGTGTTGCTCAACTTGCACTTACATTTGGCTCTGCTCTGATTGATTTAATGAAACTGTGCTGTGCAAGGGCAAAATTCTCAATTCCTGAAAGATAAGAAGAATATGCAGTCTTCAAACTTCTTCTCACAAATCATTAAAACATTGAGGCACAACATGAGAGGAATCTCTTACAGGAAAACAATTAAAACCACTATACATTACTGAATCGATCAAACGATTTCCCTTTGTTACATGGACTAGATCCCGTTCCCTGGTGGTCCAGGCAGGGAACCAAGGTTGCATCAGGAAATCAAATCAAACCAAATCAAATGTGCAGACCGGTGATCCGCTGTGGTGATCCGCCGAAAGAACAACATGGACTGGATCCCAGGACCAGTGGTCATGCTTGTTAGGATGCCTAGCCTTTCCCTTTATATTGAGTTTATAATTTGCTAGAATGCTGCCTGTACCATTGATATCTTTTTTTTTTTCTAAAACTTGCTTGTCTATTTGTGGTTTCTGCTTGTCTTTAATCAACTGTACTTACAGTACTTAATTATAGCCCAAGCACACCTTTCTTCATTTACCTTTAGTCATAGCCACGACCCCCAGTGCACTCCAGTATGTGTGATTCCCACTGTCCAGCATGACTGCCTTTTTAACACACTAAACAAAACACCAATCAATTACAGTAAGTTTATATGAGTTTGCTGATATCCCATTTCATAGGAAGTGCTGTTCCCAGGTCAGGAGGGAATACCTGCAGGGCTTTCTCCAACAGTGGCTGGACATTCTGTTCTGTAGACGTGGACAGGAACAGCCTCGACTGGTGGTAATAGTTGAGGCCCAGGTCACACCACAGGCTCGGGGCTTCTGCCATCAGTTTCAGAGCACGGCCATAGCATCTGGAACACATGGAATACAAAATGTGAGGTGTGCTTTAGATAAACTACAGTATTACACACTTAATAGTGTCTGGTTCATCCATACTACTCATATTTTGTGTAATTAGTACTACGCTGGACTGTGTGCTACTAAGCCATGTACTGTGCTGTTCTGCGAGCTGTCTGTATTGTTGCTGCTATTCTGGAGTTACCAGACTATAAATAGAGCAATTACGGCGAAACAAACATATTTAAAATCACTAAAGGACTTCACCATTTTTCAACCATATCATTATGTAATGCCTCTGTAGTGTATACAGTGTTTGTGATTACAACAGACAATAATTTTGATACATTTTCTTGTACTGAATTAATAGCAGAAGCCCCAGTGACTCAACTCAACTTTAATGGAAGTCAAAGAGGAGTTCTTGGGACCGTGAAAAATTGTTTGTCTTAATCTCAAAAAGAGAGAGAGAGAAAAAAAAAAGAACTGCTTATTTAATTCCCAAGCAATTTACAGCCTAACTCACTGGTGCACCTCCTGATCTGTCACACAGGAGGTGGTACCAACCAGCCCTCTTAAGCGAACCAATAACAGTGTAAATGGGCACAGGACTATATGAGTGTGGTGTGCGTGTATGTTGGGTGACCCACCTCTCCCCAAGACTGAGCAGCTGTTTCTGGTCCAGTGTGCGATTCGTATCTGAAGGCTCTGTTCCACACAGCGCACCAGGCACCAGCACACAGATTAGGTTAGGAGAAACAGAACTGCATTTGGTACAGGCATCTCCCAGCAACTTCCACAAACATGAGAGATCTGCACGCTTCTGCACTGCCCTGCAGACACATGACGGATAACAAAATCAGAGTTTATTAAAGACAAAGTCAATGTGATTTTCACCTCCTGTATAACAATACTGAATGAGGTTACAATATTCTCAGAAATGTTACCTGAACAAATACTTAATGGCTTCCTGTATAAGGTCTACTGCTCTCCCATCCAGGTAGTCCTCCATTGCTTTTTTAGCCATGGCCAAAAGACATTCTCCAAGTCCTGACCAAAGGAAGCAAAATTTATTTAGCATCTATAGCTTGCCTACTTAGTTGGTCTGGGTGATATAGGCAACTACTGAACAATATTTTTAGGCTTCAAAAAATACTAAATCTAAAAATTACTACGATTTCTTAAAAAGAATTTAATTCAAACGTGTTCCTGGAGTCTTGAGCATAAAGCATTTCAAATTTATTTATTCAAGGTTAATGAAAAGAACCAGAACAATTAAGAGATGATGTACTACAAACCTGCCTGGCCACATAAACAGTTTATGGTCTTACTATCTAATTAAAAGATCCATATAAATCACATTTCAAATCAATTATTTTCTAGTCAGCTCTTTGTCTTCATTTTGTTTGTCATGTCGGATGTTCTTTTCACTGCACGATAGGCGGATATCAGGCCTAATTTGGCAGATCTGCACTGGCCCAAGTCCAATAAAGAAGAAACGCCTATGGCAATTTATCTTCATTTAATCTACTGTATCACAATAGAAGTGTAATGATAACAAAAACGTAATTTAGCTAAACCTGAATAAGAACGTAATTATCAGGAGGTACATAAGAAAAGGAATAGACACCCACCCTTCAGAGCTGGCACATACTCTTCAGTTTCTATTATCTGCTGGTACTCCACTGCCGCCTCTTTGTACCTGCCCAGAATCTGTTTGATGGAGGCCATCTGGTAGAGGCTGTAGATGGAGCTGGGCTGCAGCATGTGGGCCTTTGCAAAAGCTTTGAGAGCAGCTGTAAAGCTGTGGCGGTTGAGGTAGGCCTCGCCCAAACACTCCCAACACACCCAGTCCTGAGGGTCAGCCCGCAACGCTGCCTGCAGGCTGTAGCAAAGAACATTGAGGTTGAGGTTCAGAAATATCAGCTTTGCCTGACATACTTAAATGAGGTGTTAATAGGAACGATGCATACTCTGAAACAGCCTGCGCATACTGGCCCACTTTAAGATGGTACAAGCCTCTTCTCATCCAGGCCCATTTAGCTGAACCAGGAGTTGCTCTCTCGATCACTGCCTGAAGAACTGCTAAAGCAGAGTCCTAAACAATAGACAGGGTTAATAATTACAACATATCAGCTCCTCGATAAGGGTAGAACTATGATATGTGGGACACTCCGAGCACTAACCATGTCTCCCTGCTCCATGCTGAGGTCCACAGTGGCAGCTCCAGCCTCTGCATCAGTGGAGTCCAGCTCAAATGCTTTCTTGTAGCAGCCTCTAGCTCGGCCCTGGTCTTTGGCCACTTCCCTGTAGTAGTGACCCAGGTAGCGGAACACAGGGCCAATATGGGGATCCAGCTTTGCAGCCTAGAGGTACAGTGATGAGGAAATGTAGTCTAGTGAGCTATAAACTAAATGATTACAACAGGTCGGACGTAATCTAATTCATTCCAAGCAGACACCCAGTGTCCCAGTGCAAAAACAAGGCATACAACTAAAGACATCACCTTCAGCAGATGAGTGTGAAATTTGCTCCTGTCCCTCCGTGTCTCTTCCCCCATGTTCCAATAAAGCTGCCCCAGTAGGAAGTACAACTCCCCACTGTCTGGCCTCTGAGACACAGCTTCAATAAAACTGCAAGACAGCATAATATATATATATATATATATATAAAAATGTGTGTGTACAAACTTTATAACATATGATGAGGGAAATTGAGAAAAAAACTATAAAACATACCATTGCTCTGCCTGCTGCTGTTCGTTTTTAGCTCTATGTGTCAGTCCCTTTATGGTTAAACCTTCCACAGAGCCAGGATGCGAGCTCAGCAACTCAGAAGACACCTTTAAAAAAAAACATGCAGTGTTTTTTTGTAATTACAGGACATACCAGTAATAAAACTGAGACACAATACGAATTTTACAGGATGTACCTGAAAGGCTTCTTCAAGCTTCCCCTTTTGTAAATAGGCTCTGCCTTTCAACACTAACAGGGCAGGATCATTGCTAGCATCTGGCATCTGAAAAATAGAAGTGTTATGTCATGCAGCAAATAAGTCGACGTACTGGAAAGCACAACCGAAGGCCATAGAGTCCAGGGTGTGTCTAATTCAACGGTCAATACTCTACCTGAGAAAGCATCTCCAGAGCATCATCTGCACTCTGCTCTGTTCCAGCTCTCACCAGCGCCTCCAGCTTTACTCTCATCAGCTTCTGGGTCCAGTCTTCACTACACCCTGCACACACCTTCAGCCCTGAAACACACAGAAGTATCATAAGATGCACAAAGGTAAGACTGCTTTTAGACAACTCACATTAAATGCAGAATGGGTGTGCTTTCAAGAACTGTTTTTATTTCATCGTGCGGAACATGATTGTATGAAATTTCAATACATTTTAAGTATCTTGCTTTGAAATTGTTTAAGTTCGGAGCATACATATTGTATGTTAAGATTTTATGAAATATTAGTTCATTATGGTTGTATATTAAAGTTGTGATGTTGATTGACACTTTGCTAAGCTCCACCTACTTGGTCCCACAATGGTGGAAGATTTACGATTTAGAAATCAGTTTTCTTGTGAAATAATACATCCAAAATTACACAGAAAAGTATTAAAAAAAAATAAGGTGTCAATTATCACCCATGACATCAAGGTCTTTTGGTTGTGTAAGAATACAAGGTCTACAGATTCAGTATTTTATTTATTTGGCACAAAACAGTAATGAGTTTAACATGTATTATACGAACACTTTGGACTGCTTGGAGTTGCATATCAAGAGGTCACTCTCACATTCACATTCACAAACTTAAAGGAAAAATCCTCATTGAATAACTTGCATATTAATGTTTATAACACGTGTATATATTTCAATGAGTGAGGAGCTGTGAGATAAGTTGTACCTTGGCTGGAGGACAGCACGCTATCAGAGTATTTGTGCATTTTTAGCTCAGCCTGAGCGAGACTGTACCAGCCAATGACACTGGAGCGCATCCGTTTCAGTCCTGCAGACAAAGCCAGAAATATATTTAAATAAAAATAATTTTAAAAAATAATGTCTGCTCACCATCAATTTCCCCATACCCTTCCCAACATGAGGCAGTGAACACTTAACACCAGTAACTTTTATTCAAGTGGGTGCAAGTGGACATCCATGTATCCAATTTCTGTTCCGCGTATCCTACACAGGGTCATAGGGAGCCTGGAGCCTAACCCAGGGAGCTCGGGGCACAAGGCAGGGGACACCCTAGACCCTAAGGCACAATCACACACACATTCATACGCTACGGACAATTTGGAAATGCTAATCAGCCTACAACGCATGTCTTTGGACTGGAGTACCCCGAGGAAACCCCTGAAGTACAGGGAGAACATGCAAACTCCACGCACACAGGTCGGAGGCGGGACTCGAACCCCAAACCCCAGAGGTCTGAGGCACATGTGCTAACCAAGTGGACATTTATAGGTTTTTGTTGCTTTTCGTACAGCCAAAACTTAACTAAGATTCACGCGTTCACATTCTATGACCACAGAGGTTTAACCCCATACTAACCAAGACCAAAGCTCTTGATAGCATCCTCATATTTCTTGCCCTGAAGAGCTTTTTTACCCAGACCAATGTGGGCCAGTGAACTGACCGGGTCCAGCTCCAAGAGACGAGTGTAACAGCTGACAGCTTCTTCACTGCAATCATCTACCATCAAACACAAAAGCAACACATACAATCTCAATAATGATTCAGGACACGTTCGTCATTCATTGAATTTTTTTTTTTTTTTTACTTTAATGAATGTTTTAATGTTTCATGTTTGGAAAGAATTTGAAGAAATTAAGCAAAAAATAAATCAAATTTTTTACATCTGCCTGAAATCACTGTTTTATCTACTAAGATTGGGGTTATTGCCATGCAAAGGTTTCGGTCATTGCTTTGCTTTACCTAACAATAAATAATGCTCCCCTAGAACTTCTAGAGGATAAGAGTCTTTTGGGTAGTGGGACAGCATGAGATCACACATCTCCTTCATCTTCACCACTTCATGAGGGAGCTGGCAGAGAAATTACAAGTTTGTACTGTGTACTTCACTGTGTTTCCGATACCTAACATTACTAAAGACATATTACTGCAAAAGGTGGTACTTACATTTGACAGGCATTTAATGTAATCCTGAGTGAGTTGTTTATGGTCCTCACTAGGCACATTTTCTGTTAGCTGAAGAGCTTTTTCAAAAGCAGACAGGAGCTGAAAATGGAATATAGATATCCGTGTACAAGCACATACTTATCTAAATGAATATGTTCCAATAAATACGTTCAAAAAGGTTCAACTTTTGGCCTGACAATCCTAACGAGGTAGCACAGTGTTTTTCGACTTAATCTCTATCTACAACATCAACCAGAATTTCTAATCGATACAGTACTTCCTGTTTATACAATTTAATAACAGCTCACGTGTTGCTGTGTCTCATTGTCCTGCTGTTCCACTGAGCCCAGGAGCAGCCCGATCATTTCTCTCCATAGTTCAATCAGCTCGAAGGTCTCAATCCCATCCTCTGCCTCTCTCACCTGAATGAGGTGCCGCCACACCCTCGCCACCTGCACATCACACCACAGCAACAGCCTCAGACAAGACATTGTGGTTGTTTGGTACGAAATATTAATTACAAGGGGACAAAAAAAATAGTGATTAATTGTAATACATTGTTGAAAGTGAGTGTTTATTTAAAGCATTCTGTAATATAAAACTAGCCATAATTTATCAGTTTCTCAATGACAAATATACAGTGTCCTCCACTATTACTGGCACCCTTGGTAAGTATGAGTAAGAAAGCTGTGAAAAATTGTCTTTATTGTTTTGTTAAAAAAAATTCACACAAATACTCTGCTCTCGTGGATATCAAACAATTGCAAACAAAACACAGGTTTATCCAAAATCTTTGTTAAATATGTGTGTGCCACAATTATTGAGACCCTTTTAGTCAATACTTTGTGCTACCTCCCTTTGCCAAGATAACAGCTCTGAGTCTTCTCCTATAATGCCTGATGAGGTTGGAGAATACATGGCAAGGGATCTGAGACCATTCCTCCATACAGAATCTCTCCAGATCCTTCAAATTTCGAGGTCCACGCTGGTGGACTCTCCTCCTCAGTTCACCCCACAGGTTTTCTATGGGTTTCAAGTCAGGGGACTGGGATGGCCAGGGCAGGACCTCGATTTTGTGGTCAGTAAACCATTTTTGTGTTGATTTTGATGTACGTTTTAGATCATTCTCCTGCTGGAAGATCCAACCATGGCCCATTTGAAGCTTTCTGGCAGAGGCAGTCAGGTTTTCATTTAATATCTGTTGATATTTGATAGAGTCCATGATGCCATGTATCCTAACAAAATGTCCAGGTCCTCTGGCAGAAAAACAGCCCCAAAACATTAAAGAGCCACCACCATATTTAACCGTGGACATGAGGTACTTTTCCATATGGCTACCTCTCTGTGAGCGCCAAAACCACCTCTGGTGTTTATTGCCAAAAAGCTCTATTTTGGTTTCATCTGACCATAGAACCCGATCCCATTTGAAGTTCCAGTAGTGTCTGGCAAACTGAAGACGCTTGAGTTTGTTTTTGGATGAGAGTAGAGGCTTTTTTCTTGAAACCCTTCCAAACACCTTGTAGTGACGTGGGTGACTTCGGATTGTAGTTTTGGAGACTTTCTGACCCCAAGACGCAACTAACTTCTGCAATTCTCCAGCTGTGATCCTTGGAGATTTTTTGGCCACTCGAACCATCCTCTTCACAGTGCATTGAGACGATATAGACACACGTCCAATTCCAGGTTGATTCATAACATTTCCAGTTGACTGGAACTTCTTAATTATTTCCCTGATGGTGGAAATGGGCATTTTCAATGCTTGTGCTATTTTCTTATAGCCACTTCCCATCTTGTGAAGCTCAACAACCTTTTGCCGCACATCACAGCTATATTCCTTGGTCTTACCCATTGTTATGAATGACTAAGGGAATTTGGCCTATATGTTAACTCGTATTTATACCCCTGTGAAACAGTAAGTCATGGTTGAACAATTTCCTGTTCCTAGTCACCCAGGTGTACTAAAAAAAAAAAAAAAAGTAAAATATCAATGGGAATATACTTCAAATATATTTTTCCGATATGAATTCATAGGGGTGCCAATAATTGTTGCACACCTATATTTAACAAAGATTTTTTTTTTGATAAACCTGTGTTTTGTTTGCAATTATTTGATATCCATGAGAGCAGAGCATTTTTGTGAAGCTTTTTAACAAAAGATCAAAAGGTTAAACAATAAAGTCAATTTTTCACAGCCTTTTTTGCTCATAACTACCAATATTAGCGGAGGGCACTGTATCAAGAACAGACCTGCACAGTCTTCGATTAAAATTTAAAAAAAAAAGCTGAAAGTCTGCCATTTCCAAATCCATATCAGTATAAACGCTTGAATTTCCTTTTCTGAATATACCTTCTATGCCAACCATTTTTTATCCGGCATCTAATAGCTTTTGTATCCACTCTGCAGCTTGTTTCATCCAGAAACCATGGGGGGGGATTTTGAACTCACTTATTTCTAACAATAAACTCATCAGTTATCTGACTCTCGTTCCCATACCTGTAAGTAGTTCTTTTCTGTCTGATAGATGTCCACCAACTTCTTGCTCACTTCAAAGCATTTGACTTTATCTGAACTGAAAACACAGACAGTTAAACCAACATGTGACACAAGAAAATAAAAGTTAAAAAATAAAAAGTACTACATCTTAGGGAAACTCACGTTTCATATAATGTTATGAGTTTTTGATAGATTTTGGGCAGCTCGGCTTTGAAGTCTGCTTGGTCACTTTTTTCATACAGATTTGCAAGGCCCTGTAAAATAAATCCATAATAAGATTAATTGTCGTGCATAAAAATGTGTTAAAGGCACAAAAGATATGTGTACACAGGCTTTACTTTGCTTTAAGTAACACACACATACATCTTTTTTCACCACAGGTTTTTGCTAATGTCGTTACACCAGTCTACGGATTCTTTACTTATTTCATCTCACACTACAGATTCATCATTCGCTTTCAATTATACATTTTTTTAAAAATACAATACAAATATCAGAGAGTATCTCGTTATGCAAAACATCAGGGGCATGATGACAGCGTGCTTTGAAATTAGTTGTACCAGGGGTGCAATATAAGGTTTCATTTTTGCCATCCATGTTAAATTATTTGGAGTTATTCATTTGGAGTGGTTCCACTTAAGACAGAAGCAAGGCTGTGGCTGATTTCTTTCTAGCCCAGAGTGTACATTCGTTCAGACAGTCTAGGTGGCGTTGCAATTCCAGCTGATATTTTTTTTTGTCACTGATGCAGCCTTAACACGACAACAGCGAAGATTGAGAAGGTGCATGTGAGACAGAGCAGGTGTAATGAATGTGAACAGTGTGGATTATTTACTCGATCATCCTTCTCCCCAACACGTCTTTCAGGAAGAAACTAAAAGTAGACGGACTAAGCAAATATTGTTCAAGCTCAAGCACAAATTACACAAAACAACAAACGACAGGACCATAGATAGATATATATATATATATATATATATATATATATATATATATATATATATATATATATATATATATGTAGTGTTTTTGGTTTGAACAAAAGGGTTACAAATACAGGTGATTATCTGACTTTAAGGGTGTGTGTATAATAGTTTGCCTCACATCATTCTTATTATGCCATCAATGCACTCTTGTGATATAATGCATTGCTCACTCTTGAGCTACTGATAGATATTTGATTTTAACTCATTGAATTTGCTTATATTTCTTACAAAGCTAACGCCTGGTCCAACAGAAAACCTTCATTTTATGAATTACCACACGTACCGGGGAAAACAGTGGAACTAATGTAATGTAATAGGATAACATACGAAGCCAGTTGCAGTATTTAGAACCAACCTGCCACGCAAGCAGCTGCTCAGGTTCGAGCTCTGCAGCTTTCCTGTAGGCTGTCTGCGCCTGCTCAGGCTGCTCCAGCTCACTCGCTGCAACTCCAATAAACACCCAGGCATTGTAGTTATTCTTGTCAAGCTTCAGAACCGCCTTAGGAACACATATAGGTTTATTCATTCCGTACAACATGCACTGTGCCATTAAAACACTATGACTGTGGTGATAAATCATCACACTGATCATCAACACTGTGGTCACTTCTGGGGGAAATGTCTCACCTTGCAGTGTTTCAGAGCTTCTTTAAACTCCTTGTTTTTGATAGCGTCTCTGGCACTTTTTAGAGCCGATTTCACTTCTTTACTTGACATTGTCTAGAATAACACAAGGAAAATAATCAGCGTCATCTGACTGTGTGGAAAAATCTGTAGAAACTGCAGAACGTCAGCTACATAACTTTATTCACTATTCGCTTTATTCACTAGCTCACTGACCAAAGAAAACAATTAAACTAAACAAATATATATATATTTCTATTTTTTTTTCCAAAGCCGTATCATTTTCCGACACGCTAAAAGACTAACTTAATATCAAGATATTTGCATTTCATTCTCACCACAGTGCACAGCTGCTTCCGTGCACAACTGCAGACTGCGCATGCGCCAAACAATGATTCCGTCATCACGCAGCGACGACTGTATATAGAAATTTTTTTTTTTTTTTTAACTTTTTTACACGCGTTTAAATCAGTTGAAATAAAATACATTGTCAAGATTTTGTGCAACATATATACTGATAATTTTCCGCGCTTTAAAAATAATAATAATAATAATACAGCTACGTTGCGGTCTCAAAGAACCTTGATTGTAGGCGGGACTAATAATATTCCACCAATGGAAAAAGGAAAAGAAGGACAATGGCCCAATCACAGTTTACAACACAACAGCGTGTCTGGATTGTGTGCCGCATGTTCTCCATGTGAGAATTTCCAATTGCACGGGTTCCCTGGCTATAGGCATCAATCAATGCATTGTTTTGGATTTCATTACAAACTACTGACTTTATTCACGAACTAACATGAAGAGGAAAAATACTCCATCAGCTGAAGATCTGGAAAATGAGGTTTGATACTTCTATTTCTTCCCATGTACGGTTTTGCTCTAGTTTAGTCAGCTAATACTGGTGTGCATGATCACTTGGTGATTTCCTGCCCCTGTGTATTCACAATGAACTCATCCAATCTACATTACTTTATAAAAGGCTTGTAAATTGGATAGCAGTCACACTTATATAGGATTATAGGAACATTACCCTCTTTTGGTGGTTGTGCTTTTCTGACAATGTGTACTGACTGCATCACAGATGGAAACATTGAACCCGTCAGAGGATGAAGAGGAAAGTGCAAAGAAACCCAAAGGATCCAAAAAGAAAGCAAGTACACCGCTTAAGGAGGATGGTGCCCTTCGTCCACTGAAACTCTCTAAAGGGGAGTTGTACAAAGCCCCTACTGTGGAGGAGCTCAACCAGCTGAAGGAGGCAGAGAGTCTGTTTCACTGCAGTCTGCTCAAAATGCAGGTTCGCACAGTTTTCAGATGCTTTTGAAGGTTGACCTGTTCTTTTCGATCGGGAATTTGCAGCGAGAGTACATATGCACAAAGAAGTCCCACCATCAAATACCATTATTAGGATGGGGTTTGAAAAACATTAGCCAGTTGAGAAACACTCATTGGGTCCTAGATTGAAAAGTCAGTCACGTTTTTGGGGTCGAAATTCGCAGAAAGTACAAAAGTGTTTTACGGCTTCATACTTGTGGCTTTCTCACAGCCCATCTACGCCGTCTGCTTATGAGAACAATATCTTTCACTGAGCAAATAGCTGCACATTTCATGATTCTTTCCGTTGGTCCGTATCAAACACAGTTAGTGTATGTTAATACACTGCCATAGGAGACTCGTGTTAAAATGAACAACATATGGGGTTTCAGCTTGTTGTGTTGGTGTGAGCTATTCTAATTAAAGAACTTTTTATTGTAACAAGGCTGATGTTGCATGCAGTTATGACTTGCTGTAATTGATCTGGTATCTACTGTACCTTACTGGTCATGCATGTGACCTCATTATGTTCAGTGTTTTATTTTTTTGTTGTTGTTTTTTTTGGCCCACAGATGGAGGAACTGCTCAAGGAGGTGGCACTGAGTGAGCGCAGGAAGAAACAGATGGATTCCTTCATCCAGCAAATCACTGATCTTCTGAAATCTGTGCCTGAAACTCCAGTAGTGGAAGTCAGTATTCGATGTTTAGAGCTCCGCTCGTCTGACTATACTATTGTATTTTTAAGTCTTCCTCTTGTCGCTGTATTCACTTAAGATGCTTTATGTCTTTCGTCTAGTTGTCAGACTTGTCCTGGTTGTCAGAGTCGGGAATTGATGTCCCGTTCATCCTGGTTCCTGAGGAGACTAAGGGCAAGTTCCACATGGAGACACCTGACTCTGTGGACCTGATTGGGAGTTATCCTCTGGGAACTTGCATCAAACCAAGAGTTTCGGTTGATCTGGCTGTCACGATTCCTGCTGTGAGTTGTAGTTCCTGTAAAAAAAATTTTAGAATTAATTAAAGGATTCTCATTTTAACAGTTCAATTGTTTTTTACTACGGGTTAGATCATTCCTAGGGAAATCTATAGATCTTCAGTTCTAGCTAGATCATTTCACTGAACAACTCTAAATAGCTACTGCCATTATACCTCATACAGTTTGTACGGTGAATATGTATATCACGTACTCTTCTTAAAATATGAAGCTAATCTGCTATAATGCTATCATAATAAAGACCAGGGTGATCTTCACTTTCTGTCGTGATCATTTAAAAAAAAAAACATTCATAAGTGCGGTTATGTTGTTTTCTCTTCCCAGAGAATCCTGCACCCGATGGATGGCATAAACCAGAGGTATTCTCGAAAGCGAGCTCTGTATCTGGCAGGACTGGCACAGCACCTTTCCACCTCTCCGTTAGTGGGCCCACTGCATTATTCATGCCTCCATGGCAACCGGCTCCGCCCACTCCTGCTTGTCACACCTTCAGGTAGGATCTTTCCTCCCCACCCTCTGATAGTAAAGAAAGTTCTTTTGGAAGTTTGTTGGTCTGCAGTAAAGTCAGAAGGCACAAGTGTGCCAATTATTTAATGTTATTGAAAATTGGGGGGATGTGAAGTGCAAACATTTTTTGGATATTTATGTGGCTGCATCTCAATGGAGTTCTATGGGTATATAAGTGCAATGCATCTAAACCTGTGTAGTGAGAAAATACAGTGAATAAGAATCTATTTGGGATTTAGCCGATATGAAAGACAATTTTACACGGATTTTCGGAAGCATGAAAACTGTAGAGAGATAAAACTGTCGTATTAAGGTAAATACAGCAGCAAGAAAAAAAATACTGTGTAAATAAAAACCAACTTTAACAGACTAGTGAGAATTCTTGTTCGATAATGTCCAGTGTGAATTGTTGTTAGTGCTTTTTTTAAAACAGAAGTAGTCTGACTCGTATGACGACTAATAACGACTTGTACTCATTGCATTTGTCTGGATTTGTTGGGTCCCCCGGTGAAAGGGGTAACTAAGTTCAGTATGGGTACTTTGTTATGGTATGGCTCACTTGGGAGTGGAAACTACAAAATGTAGGATTACAGATTTTAAATGCACCATGGCATATCACACTGGGGTTGAAAAATGCCATGTAATGGATTTCATCAGCTTCATGCACACTGTAGGTAACCCAATAATTTTTACTTTTCCCCCTTTGTGTGAACAGCACAGATCACCTCAGCACCCCTGCATATGTACTAATAAAATCTGATCCATATCTGATATGTGGTTAGGTTAGTGATTGCTAGTGTTGCCTCTACTTTGATTGTTTATATCTGGGAGGAGCATTGTTCTTTGGTCACTTTCAGAAGTTTGACCTGTTTAGATCCATGCCAGGTATACTGTAGACCAAGTTAAGGTGACTAAAAACTTGAAAAAGCATTAAGCCATGTTATACGAAGCTGACTGTGTGCCTGTAGGTAAGGACAGCAACAGCATCGTGTTGAGAATTCACGCCATCCCACCTCCGGACTTCCTCAAACCAAATCGCTTCCATCCTCAGAAGAACAACATCCGGACAGCCTGGTATACTGGCCAAAATGCTGAGCAAGGTAACTTTTGAGAATGAATCAGCATGTTATGTTCCTTTACTTGAAGCCTTTAACAGTTTGTTGTGTTTGATTGTTTGTTTTAGAAATCAGTGAGCCTCCTACTCCTCAGTATAACAGTACAGTAGTGGGGGATCACCTCCCTCGCTCACACCTGCAGTTCCTCAGCGCACACTGTGATCAGTGTCCTGCCTTTCGAGATGGTGTGGCTCTGCTGAAAGTGTGGCTCAGACAGAGGGAGCTAGATCAGGTAAGTAAAGTCTTGTGAGTGTGTGTATACTGGTGTTTTAGCTTCATTTTACTCTCTGATTAGGTCAGTGTTTAAATCCTTTGGCCTGAAGCTTGTTTTTTTTTTTTTTAATGTTTCTTTAGGGTGCTGGGTGTTTTGGAGGATTCTTGGCCTCCATGCTGCTGGCTTATCTTCTGTCCACACATAAAGTGGGTAAAACCATGAACGCCTACCAGCTGCTCAGAAATGCACTGCATTTCTTAGGTAAGTATGTGCTTGCTTTGAGTGCTTTCCCGTTTTTCTTCAGGCTTGACGATGACAATTTTTGCTTGACACTTACGGTTTTGTGCGTTAGATTCAGTGACGGCTGGTCGTGATATTGGATGGGAGGGCTAAAATCTAATATTTGTCAACAGCTTGAAAAAGAACATTATATCACAATGTCTCACTGATGGCATAATCAGAAAGATGTGGAGCAAACTATTATACACACGCGTAAATAAAGATAGGCAGGCGTTTGAGTCTTTGTGAGTAATGCTCTACTGTACACCTGTCATGTTTCCTCTGAAAAGCAACCATGGCAAACAGACTTATGGTTCTGTAATTTGATTGGACATCATGTGCGAAGTCTATCTACTTTTAGTTTCTCTTCAAAAGACATGTAAATAATCCGCCTCGTTCCCATTCGTTGTACCCATGATTGACAAGCTGCGTGTGAAATACAGTCACTGCTGTTGACCTGTTACTGATGTGGAGATCAAATCAAGAGGGCGTTTCACTCTGCGTAATGACCTGACATCACTGTGGCTGCATGAATCTACAGTCTGGGCTAGAAAGAAATCAGCCCCAGTCTCACTTCTTCATACCTTTCTTTATATACAGTACTGTTTATATTTATGAATTAACAATATGCAAAGTGAGTGAACAGAAGAAAAATCTACATCAAATCAATATTTGGTGTGACCACCCTTTGCCTTCAGCATCAATTCTTCTAGGTATACTTGCACAAAGTCAGGGAATTTGTAGGTGTGTAGTCGGGTGTATGATTAAACAAGTATACCAGGTACAAGTATAACAGGTGCTAATGATAATCATTTCAGTATGTACATTGAAATCAGCAAGGTCTCTTGAAATTTCAAGGCAGACAGGGGTTTCCAGATGTGCTGTCCAAGCTCTTTTGAAGAAGCACAAAGAAACCGGCAACGTTGAGGACCGTAGACGCAGTGGTCGGCCAAGGAAACTTACCGCAGCAGACGAAAGACACATCAGGCTTACTTCTCTTCGCAGTCGGAAGATGTCCAGCAGTGCCATCAGCTCGGACCTGGCAGAAACCAGTGGGACCCTGGTACACCCATCTACTGTTTGGAGAAGTCTGGTTAGAAGTGGCCTTCATGGAAGACTTGTGGCCAAAAAGCCATACCTCCCACATGGAATCAAGGCCAAGCGACTCAACTATGCATGAAAACACAGGAACTGGGGTGCAGAAAATTGGCAGCAGGTGTGCTGGACTGATTTGACATATTTGGCCGTAGCAGAAGGCAGTTTGTTTGCCGAAGGGCTGGAGAGCGGTACATGAATGAGTGTCTGCAGGCAATAGTGAAGCATGGTGGAGGTTCCTTGCAAGTTTGAGGCTGCATTTCTGCAAACGGAGTTGGGGATTTGGTCAGAATTAATGGTCTCCTCAATGCTGAGAAGTACAGGCAGATACTTATCCATCATGCAATACCATCAGGGAGGCATCTGATTGGCCCCAAATTTATTCTGCAGCATGGCAACGACCCCAAACATACAGCGAAAGTCATTAAGAACTATCTTCAGTGTAAAGAAGAACAAGGAGTCCTGGAAGTGATGGTATGGCCCACACAGAGCCCTGAGACACGCTTAGCCCTGCTAGCCCATTTATACCAGCCTCTCCTGATTACACTGACATTATTGAGACAGTGAAATCCAAGAATTGCCATTACTCTGCAAAAACCTTTGTGCAGCTGTAAGATGTAATCTTTTTTTTTCCCCCCTTCAGCTTCCACAGACCTGACTGAGAATGGTATTACCTTGGCAAAAAACCCAGATTCAAAAGCGGTCAGCAATCATCCCTCTAATACAGTATATTGATCAATGTTTCATTTTCTTCTCTTTGCACTGTGAAATAAGTGCCTCTCTCCTTCATCATTAGCCTTCTCTGCCCGAGTTCCACACTGCTTTCCAAGTGGTGTTTGTGGATCCCTCTGGCCACCTTAACATGTGTGCAGACATGACAGCTTGCACCTATAAACAGGTCAGCATTTTAAGAGCATCATTCTGAATGTTTGATTGTACATGGTATCAAGAAAATGACCTTCATGTTCTTGGTCATTTAAAGCTTTCTGATTTTTCCACAGATTCAGCATGAGGCATCTCTGTCCCTCCAGTTCTGGGATGATCCCACCATAGATGGCTTCCAGGCTCTACTTATGACTCCCAAACCCATGATCAGGACATATGACAATGTCTATCAGTGAGTGTCCCACCATTTCATGTTATCTCTGCAGCTCCTCGGGCATTGATGGCCAATTTGCTCAGGTTGTTATTATTATGTTCAAGCTAAAGGTTCTGTGTTTTTCCCCTTAGACTGAAGGATTTGGTGAAAATGCAAGCCTCCTGTAAAAAGCTCAGTCTCCTCAGCAGTCTCATGGACCACAGTGGGAACTACATTCTCGCTGTGCTTCCCTTCATCTTGTCTCTTCTGCAGCGAGGACTCGGGGACAGGATCCGCCTTCTGGCTTACTCTCTTCCTCAAGACCCTGAGGTAAGGACCACTAACCTTGAACATAAATTATGCATAAAGAGCACATATAGGTCCATAAAATAAGCGACCATCACTAGTCTCTCATGAACATTACGGCCTGATCTTTCCAACATTCTTATTTATGGTCTATATAATGTCATATTTGTTTCTCTGTTTTGTTTTGTTTTGTTTTGTTTTGTGTAGTGGCCAGTGTATGGTGAACCCCCTATGCACAAAGACCAGCCGCCCGTGTCCATTGGACTGCTACTGAACCCTGAGCGTGCACTCTCTGTTCTGGAGAGAGGACCTGCAGCAGATAGCCCTGAGGTAAAACTAAGCAAAGTGTTCCTGCAGTGTGTGTTAAATAAAAGCGTTTTACAGAAGGTAACCCTTAACTCTCGTGCAGGCAGTCGAGTTCCGGCAGCTGTGGGGTTCTCGTTCAGAGCTGAGACGCTTTCAGGATGGAGCTATCACTGAGGCAGTGCTGTGGTCTGGATCCTCCACCTGCCAGAGGAGGCATGTCCTGCTGGAGATCATCACCCACTTACTGGAACTGTAAGTCCACAGCACCAGAACAGCAGGAAAAAATATATTTTATTTATTTATTTATTTATTTACACACTGTATGTGCTAATACATTTGTTTTCTCCTTCTTCAGTCATGCAAATATACCAGAGTCATGTGTCCGGTTTGTGGGAGGGCAAATGGATGACGTCATTAAAGTTGAGGTATATCTTATGATTGTGAATCATATGTGGATGAATGGATGGGTAGATTTGTTGATGGATGAATGGAGAAATCCATGTACGGATGAATGGATGGATTCATGGATGGATGGACAGATGAGTCCGTGGGTCTATGGATGGATTGACTGACAGATGGATGGATTCGTTGTTTGATGGAAAAATGGATTCTTGGATGGATGGGTGGTTTTGCTAATAGAGCGATGAATGGATTTGTGGATGGATGGATGGATTTGTGTCCACATACGTTTGGCCATAGTGTATCGATGGATGGCTTCACTGATAGACAGGTGGTTGCGTATATGGATGGATAAATCCATGGGTGGGTGGACAGGTTGAGTCAATTATGGATGGATGCCTGCGAGAGAACAGAATAAGCCTGAAGGACGATAGAAATAGCAATTTATCGCAAACAACATTAATAACTACTGGTGGAAAAAATATTAATTACAGTCATGCAATGCAATTGTAAATAAGTAGAATTTATTTTAAAATGTATTCGATGTGGTATAATATTACTACTGATATTAGTAATGATGATTTTGACACCAGTGTATTGTTCTTTGAAATCTTGCACGTATTGTCAGTTTTAGGGAACCGTACACTATCGTTCATTTTATTATTGCTGTTTATCAGGAATGCAGTACAGGAGAAGAGGAGAGTCTGAAGGTGGTTCAGTGCTTTGATGATCTAAGCAGAAAGCTGTGGCAGCTGGAGGGTCTGCCTCTGTCCATCACATCAGTGCAGGGCGCTCACCCAGCTCTCAGATACACACAGGTTACCACACGTCTACACCTCTGCATTTCATCTTGCGCTACTCTTTGAAATATACAGTCACTTCCTTTATTGTGTTTTTAATGTGTCTTCTCCCTTTATAGGTGTTTCCTCCTGTCCCAGTAAAGCTGGCCTACTCGTATTTTGAGAGGGAGAAGACTTCCCGTGCTTTGGTTCCACATAAGGACAAGCCTTGCCCTTACTATATCACTCCTATAAAAGGTAAGGTAGTTATTTTATATGTCTATGTCAGGGTTAAGAAATCGTAATGTCAATATTTTAGCCTGATTGCTGTTCATAAGTATCAGACAGAACCACCACAAGAACATTTTCAGGAACGTTAAGCATGTTTCCACCAAAGAATCCAGAGTCAGTTTTAGTTCTTGAGCCATATTTAATGGCAATTCTTAGTTCCTGCTGCAGAACAGGCACTGCAGACCAGTAGCTGCTGGGTTTCACCTAGTTGTATGGATTGTACGGAAAGCAGTACAGAATGACGAACACTCTTCCCCTGCAGTATCTGTCTGTGTTAATCTAACCAGTGATTACTAAAGCAAGGTATTTGAGCAACAAAGCAAAAAGGAACCCTTTAGTTACTCAAAGTTCATTCATCTCCGTGGAAACACACCTAAAGACAACATACTGAGTGTGTATAGCGCTACAGGTTTTATATGTATCTGTTGTTGTTGTTTTTTTCCCCCCATTAGTGATCTGTCACATGGAAGGGAGTGGAAAGTGGCCTAGTGACAGTTTAGCAATCCGCCACATTAAAGCAGCCTTCCACATCCGCCTCGGAGAGCTGCTCAATAACCAGCACGGTTACACGTACCGGCCCTCACCTACACACCTGGACGTGTGGAAGGTACTGTGTGTGTGTTACGTTGCATTTCTATTAGCGTTATTACGTTGTATTTTTTTTTTATTACATTGTATTTCTATTAGAAAATTGTGCATTAATTAAAAGGTTTTATTTCCTAGATTTCAGTTGCATGTAAGGTAATGTAAAGGCAGTTGTAATGAAAACAATGGCAAGCTTTTATCTCACTATTGAAACTATGGATACCTTCTAAATTGCCCTTTGAAGAAAAGGGGTGGAGCCATGTAGTTCTGTTATGATTGAGGTGGAAGCTAATATTTTAAGAAGAATGTAAACATAAAACTGAAATTAGTGGGATTCAGTGCATGGAAGCATCATGAATCGCCAATCATAATGGGTCTAGGGAGCACTAAAGCCTAATCACAATTAAATGGCAAGTTTCATGAAATTATACGAATATAATAGGTCTAGACTCCCTCTTAAAACACAACCTGCACCTTTAAGATTTCCTTTCTATATTTATGTTAAAAGACAAGTTGAAGGTAACAAATAAAAGTTTGAATTATGGCAATGTTTAACATTATTATTGAGCCTAAATGTTTGTACTTTGGACTTGTGTGTAGGATGGACTGGTGTTCCGCATCCAGGTAGCATACCACCGAGAGCCGCAGGTGCTGAGAGAAAGTGTGACCGCAGAGGGCATGCTGGTTCTGCGAGATAATGCAGAGGCACAGGCACTGGAGCTCGAGACCCAGCACAAACCCTTCCTCACCAGCACCCTGCATGGGTACACCATACACATGCGCTCATGCCGTTGTAGTTCTTGCAATCACAAAGACCTGATTCTTACACGTGCTACCCACTGCCTTAGCTCTTATTACCAAACACTATGCATTGTGTAGTCCGGATAAGTCGTTGAGAAGTCTTATAAAGTCCCTTGTATGTGGTTTGTGTTGTCAGTCTGCAGCAGCAGCAGCCATGTTTCGGCGCAGTTTGCCGTCTGGCCAAACGCTGGCTGGCTGCACAGCTCTTCGGTGGAGACATAATAGAGGAAGCAGCTGATCTGCTGGTAGCCTCGCTCTTCCTGCAGCCGGCTCCCTTCACCCCTCCGAGGTAATCATTTCACATACTCTCCCTGTTTCTAAATATTCTGGTTTTGGCTGAAGGTGATACTGATCATCTTTTTCCTCAGTTCTCCTCAGGTTGGCCTCCTCCGCTTCCTTCACCTGCTCTCCACTTTCGACTGGAAGAACAACCCTCTGGTGGTCAACCTCAACGGCAAACTCACAGGTCAGTACTGTAAAAACCTAGGCTCACTCTTTTGCTGTCTGGCTTTAGTTTTCATTCTTGTTTCCCCCCTCCTCTCTGCTATAGCTTCGGACTACACCGAAATCAAAAACCACTTCCTGGCATCGAGGGAATCTTTGCCCGTGATGTTCATCGCCACTCCCAATGATCAGAATGTCTCCATTTGGACCAAAGAGGGACCTTCAGTTCAGGTTTGTGAAGAAGGCATTAGAAATGCTTGTTTAATGTTGTGTCTAGACCTATAATAATCAAATAATTGTAAAGATAACATACAGTCCCCTTCGAAACTATTGGAACAGCAAGGCCAATTCATTTGTTTGTGCTATACACCAAAGGCATTTGGGTTTGAGATCAAAAGATGGCTATGAGACAAGAGTTTAGGATTTCAGCTTTTATTTCCTGGTATTTACATCTAGATACCTTTAGTATCAGACCACCCAAATTTCAGGTGAGCAAAAGTATAGGAACAAATAAGTTATGTATAACAAATAAGTAAATAACACCTTATTTGCAACCAATATTTGGTTGCATATCCCTTGCTTGCAACAACTGCATCAAGCCTGTGACTCATTGACATCACCAAATTGTTGGGGGTGGGGTAAGGTTTAAGACTGGCCAAGTCAATCACCAGACCTTAACCCAGTTGAGCAGAATTTCACCTCCTGAAGAGGAGACTAAAGGGAGAAACCCCCCAAAACAAACACCTGAAAGAAACCAACAATTTGGTGATGTCAATGAGTCTCCGGCTTGATGCCGTTGTTGCAAGCAAGGGATGTGCAACCAAATATTAAGCTGTTCTTATATTTTCGCTCACCTAAAAGACTTCCTTCTCATATCCATCTTTTGATCTCAAACCCAAATGCCTTTAGTGCATAGCACAAACAAATTAATTGGCCATGCCGTTCCAATACTTTCAGAGGCGGCCTTAAAGCACCAATATTCAAGCACATTTAGGGCACCGAGATGTTTTGTCTGAAACTAATCAATAACGGCACTTTCGGACATTTTTCATAAGGAGAAAAAATGCAGAAAAATTAACCAAAAAAAGATATTTATTAGGCCTAAAATGCATCTTTTCTCTGTAGATGCTCCAGCGTGTCGTGTTGGTTGCAGCAGAAAGCCTACGGGTACTGGAGGCCCGGCTCATCGACCCCAGCCAAAAACAAGACATCCGGGTTAGTGTTATTGCTGCTAATCTTAAGTTTATCTGATTGATCAGGGTTTAGTTTCGAAAAATGTGTTTCTCTGTTTCAGGTGGTGTTTCGACCCCCACTGGAGGCCTATGATGTTCTGATCCACCTCAGACCTCAACAAGTCCCCCTTCTGTCCAGAGCTGTGGACCCTCCTAATACCACCTGCCGCCAAGGCACCCTGGATAGTGACGCAGTGAGCTCAGGAGGGGCTTTCCCTGTCGTGGATTTTGATCCTGTGAAACTGTATCTGTCTGAGCTCAGGGTTGGTTCCTTATAGTCCTTCATGTTGCATGGCATCTTTGTTCAACAACTGTCTTATGTAGTTTTAGCAGTGTGTACCGCATTGTTCGCACTTGTCAACCCTTTATGGCCCCAAAAGATGATGTTAACAGATTGATGTGTGGATGGATGGATTTATTCATTCATTCATTCATTCATTCATTCATTGTCATCATTCACACATTGTTTTGCAATGTTCTCTCAGGATGCATATGGGGATCTGGCGCTATTTTTCTCTGACCCCTATGGAGGAACTGTGATTGCAGTGCTGTGGAAGCCCAAAGCTTTCCAGCCTCAGCCGTTCAAGGTTAGTCCGAAATGCATTTCACTCTGAAAGACCTGTGTAGTAATTCTGTCTGTTACAGTAGCCCTCTTTCTGTCCTCCTTTAGACTTCTCTGATGAACGCCAGACAAGTGGACGTGACTGAAGATGTGGTCACTACTGTCCCCAACATAGAGGCCATTGTGCAGGATTTCCATATCATTGGGGAGGGCCTGGTCCACAAGGTGGACCTAAGGTCTGAGAGATGGGTTGTCTGAATTGGGAAGATCCTTCAGAAGATCTATGGAATATTTGTTTCTTGTTGTTTTTTTTAAGGACATTACATTTTATGTATATTTCATATAAGTTCTTTCTTGAGCTAAAATGAAGAGAATGACTGAACATGGATTTTTTATGAAAAGATGTTCAGTTAATAACAATTATTACATGATCTTTGCGTGTGGCTGATTATGTTCATTTTGAATAAGACCAGCAAATCCAGCTGTGGTGCTTCAGTAATAACACCACTAGGGGAAATATGCATATTTTAATAAGAATAGCAGAATGAAGCTTTTTGAAGCAATTATTTCAGACCCCAACTGCGGCCCCCACCCCCAAAGACAGTTCTTAACTCGAAGCTTTCCAAAACACTACACGCTGTTGCCAGCGTCAGGTGAAAGGGGAGAAGTGCAGGCAGTAATCATCTGTGCGGTAGTTTGGGGCTGCAGCAGGGTTTTGGGGTTCCTGTTAACAAATCTATGCATTCAAATGCTTGGGCATTTTACCCCTTATACTACATCATTTAGTTGTTGTTTTTTTTTTTGGGGGGGGGGGACAATAGAAAACGTAATAGAATTCGTAATGGTTATAATAGGAATTGTTGGTTTTAATGGAAACTGTAATGGTCCCTGTGAGTCTCTACTGGTAATTTGTTACTGGTAATTTTTGTTACGTTTAGTGGATACCATTAATGACCTACGTCCTTAATACGTCCTACTACATAATGGATACTATTTGGTAATGGTTTTAATGGTTAACAGCTGATGGTGTGTAATGGTATTTGTAATGGAACCCATTAGAATAATGGGTTCCATGGGGGGGGGGGGGGGGGGAATAATCTATAAATACTGAAGCAGCAAACTTTGCAAAACCCAAAATTTATGTCACTGCCAATACTTTTGGCCATGACTGTACCCAGAGGCTCATGTGGGTTTATCTGAGGTGTAAAACATGAGGGGTTTCATCGGGCTTCTTGATTTTACCTGTGAGATGATTAATTTATTAATACATGTTGCTTATACATAGACTAACGTCTGTGTAAGCATCTTGTATTTATTTATTTATTTATTTATGCTGACTCATAACTACAAAACATTTCTTTATCTCTAGCTATATTCATTGAAACCTCTACTTCCGGGATCCTGACCCTCTCGCTCTCGCTCTACGCGCGCGCGACGGTTCGCGTTTCTTTTGAATCAGGTTTTAGAAGCAGTCACGTGGTCGCCGGTCACGTGTTTCGGGGCGGAAGAAGGAATCCAGCGCTGACGCGGTGTTGTTGTTTCTGACACGCGCTCCGGAGCCTCGGTGTCAGGAGTGACTGATATCGCTGATGTTTAAGGACTGTAAAGGATTATGACAAACTTTGTAGCCAGCGGTGTCTGAGTTTGCGGAAGTAATGCATTAGTGATTAACAGTCATACTGTGTTAGTGAAGAAATGATATCAAAATAAAAAAGGTTAACCTGAGCAAGTCCCAGAGATCCCTGTTGCAAAACGGGGTGTAGTGCCATTAATTAATAAGCATACCCGTGTATTGCACCTGATTTTAACGCTTACAGCACGATGAAAACATTTCCTTTCTTTTTGCTACAAGTGTTTTCGCTACAAGTTCTGTGCTTGTACCCGAACAGGACATCAGAACAAAGACCAAATATAGTGATGGTCATGTCCGATGCATTTGTAAGTACTCATACATTTCTTTAAGAAGTTAAACTTCTACGCGAGTGTGGCGTTCAGTCAGC
Source organism: Cranoglanis bouderius (assembly GCA_023630585.1). Classification (NCBI taxonomy): domain Eukaryota; kingdom Metazoa; phylum Chordata; class Actinopteri; order Siluriformes; family Cranoglanididae; genus Cranoglanis; species Cranoglanis bouderius. The sequence continues at coordinate 26,723,620 of CM042540.1, forward strand.
AGGTTACTGAGTTACTATTAATGTACAAAACAGAACCAGAGGCTGAAATACGTGGCGAGAGAGTCCCATAGAGTACAGTGGATTTGTGTCTGTACTAATCACCTACATTTAAAGAGTTGTGGAGGAGGCAGGGACGAGGTTTATAAGCTAAAACCTTTTTTTTTCTTCTTTTTCTTAACCTGTAGAGTGTCCCGAAAATATTCCACCCTGTTTTTCTAGAGGCTCGATTCAAGTCAAGTTTATTTATCATGTGTACAGTATGCCAGGACGTGTGTATGTACATGTACACGCTTGTGGAGAGGGTAGGGTAAGCTGCTCGCCTAACAGAACATCTCACACACACACACACACACACACACACACACACACACACAAATTGTCAAGTGGCAAACTGGTAGACTGGGAAGAGGGAGAAAAGCAAGTCAATCCTGTGTTATATAAATGTTATAAGCACTCTTCTATCCTTTCTACTACTACTTTTTCTCTCCCCCCCCTCCCCCACTGTTTTATTTTCCTTACGTTCTACCTATTTGTCTTTTTCAATTGTATGTATTGCCTTTGTTGTCTTATTATTATTATTATTAATAATAATAATAATCCGTAATCACATACTATGACGGTATCTACTGCATTCGATTCAGTACCTACTGATCAGTATAAGTGGTAACCATCAAGCATGGGTGCTTCTCATTTCTTGTTTGTGCATCCTCGCTTCCTTTCCTCGCGTCTTAGCTCCACCCCCTTAGGATGCGAGGCAAGGATGCGATGCGAGGAGAGAGGAATCGAAGCAAGGTTTTTTTTTTTTTTTTTACTTATTTTAATGAGCATATAACTCACAACAGATATTAACAACAACAACAACAAAAATATAACGAGTAAACAAAGAACCAGGGGGGAAAAAAACATTGGGCCAGGGGTAATATGTAATTTGAAAAAAAAAAGAACAAATGCCTTGTGTCCTCTATTTCCCTCCCTCCCTCCCTTTTATAAGCAACACACAATCAATAGTACATTATAAAAAAGCATAAGTATTATACATTGTACATAACGTAAAGGATTTTAAGGCTTTGACATTGCTTGAGGTATAGATGGTATCCAAGTAACAAAAAATAATAAAGAGGGGTTTTACAGACAAAAATTTGCACTTGTGTACAAAAAAAAAAAACTGGGCTAGATAAATAAATAGATTTATTAGAAAATACTTGTCTTTAAATTTTTGTCAACAAAGAGAAATTGTCTAAGAAAGAAGCACGTAGAAACAAACAGAAGTTCCACCAAAAAGTAGCTACGTGGACACAGTCTCAAAAAAGACTCCTCTTCCACTCCACAAAAGGAGAAAAGGGGATCCTTCTCAGGAAACTTTTTCTTTTTTTTTTTTTTAATATAAAGATTGACAGGGTAAAATCGACGTAGCAACTTGAATCGAAGCAAGTGGAATGGAAAATCCTCGCTCTCTCAAACGTCACTTCAAAGGGACGTCAGTTAATGATGACTGTTGCTCAGCTGGATGACCTCACTGCGCTTCAGGGATCTGCCGTTATGTTGCCGGAGTTTGGTTAATAACAACATTCTTAATAAAGCAAAATGCGCTGATAGTATGTGAAATGTCTGGGTTATTCAACAATGAATTAAATGAACAATACATAATTTATCGCATCTTTTGTGCAGCTTTGCATATCCAAACATGCGAGGATCAATTCATTACAATACTCATTGTAAGCATATTATTATTTAATTATATTTCACACAAAACTCCATCACATCATCAAAGGACTTTTTGTCTGAGATTGGGGCAGACGTAAAGGAGGAGGGGAATTTATACGTGCGGCAGGTTTTTCGACAACAAACACTTCCGCATGGGATACACCTGTGTGTCCCAGCTCCGAGCTCCTCTGGAAGCTTCCTCACTCCTCGTTCCTCGCCTCCTCGCGGTGCAATCAGAGAATCGATCTGTCCTTCGAGATGGTTGACGTCGATCGATTTCCGGGTCACTGGCTGGAGGACGGAGGAGCGAGGAAACGAGGAAGCATCAATTTGAGTATCGAGGAGCACCCTACGAATACAATCCGGATTCTGACAGCATTATGGGATAGCGCAGTATCCTTGATCTGCGTTCCATTCTGAAGGGCTCATCCATATGCCCTAATCCCTTCAAAGGGTTTACCCTCCAGAGTGAGAGCTTCGAAGGGATGAAGGGTGTAGGGGACCAAAAACCGTTCCTTGGAACTTCTGCGTCATCTTGCCGAGCCAGTTAAGGAGGCGCCGTCTTCGCACGCTGCTCGACAAAAAAAAGCACGCTGAGCGGACTCCGATGTCTAAGATATATATTTATGTAAGCTGCACCTTTTGTGAAACGGCAGTTTATTTGTTTTGGTTTGTGCTCACATTTGTAGCACCGTGGCCAATGGATGTGACATCATTTCTTAATTTTTAACTTTATAAGCTATTCGTTTTAATGGATACATAACTATTGACTTTGGATGTTTCATGCCCAGTTATAAAGTATTTATTTGTTGTCATGCATATATAATAAACTTTGTTCGTTTTACTGGCCTAATGTCATTCATAAGAGTGCATTGTCTGCCAAGACTCGGCTACATTTTTTACCTTGCTGTATGTTCATTATTATTATTATTATTATTATTATTATTAGTGTTAGGCCACTTTGTTTCTTGTAAACATAAAATAAAGTCTTGCTTTAATATTTTCAAACAGATCTGCCTTATTGTCCAATAACGGAAATCCACAAGAACGATATGAGGTGTACATCATTTTATTAGTTAGTTAAGCTCTTGAAACGCGCTCCAATTCTGGCCATTTCTGCGCACAAAGACGAGCGTGATAGCGTCCTCATTCCTCTGCGAAGCAGAAAAAGCGGTCAGTTTGTAAATTGGTAGTCAGATAGATAAATAAAAAGGAAAGAGATTCCGGTTGTACAATAGTTCTTTAAAAGTAAAAACATAAAAGTGTAGTCTGATGAAGCCTTTTGTTTCCTCAGGGACCCTGTATATATGCAAAGATATGCATTCTTTCACTGGTATACTATTTACATTTATACACATACATTTAGATACATTTAGTCAGATTTTGCTACCGTAGCGCGAGTCGATAGTGAATCAGATTGTGAGATCACTTATCAGATTGTGAATCGGTTGCTGTGTGTGTTAACCGAGGCAGGATTAACAGTTCATGGGATTGTGTGTGATTGTTCGTTTGCTAATCAGCGTACTGCTTCGCAACTGGGACGTTCGCCTGGGATGTTGGTGAGACCAGTGGTCTCACCAAGCCACACTTTCCTCATCCGATGCAGCCATCCAACAGCGTGTACTTCCTGTTTTTATGCCTGTCACTTGCTGGAACTTGCTACAAACTGTTTTGGAGTTCAGGGTACAATGGTTCACAATGAAGAGTTTATCAATTGGTCGTATATAGAACAATTGCATGACATCCTACAAAAGGCTATGTCAAATAAACCAAAGATGAAGCACATACAGTGGGCAGCATCACAAAATGAAGGTGAAATTGGCTGCTCAGACACTCAGTGTCAGTCTGAGTTGCTGACGATACTGACTACTTGCACGAGAATCTTCACCACCCAGACTTTGCTGTCAGTGAGAAGACAACAGATTTCATGAGAGGACTTGATCAGCTGGTCGACTGCCTTAATTCTAAAAATCCAGTAGTACGTGGCATGAAATCTCCCATGAACAAGGACAACCTTGAGGACAGAAAAAAGTGGTTACTGGAAACGGTGTCTCATCTCTTAGCACTCAAAGATACAAATGGAAACTGTATGTGTTCCAGTAAACGAAAAACACCATGGGTTGGGTTTGTTATTACCATTCTCTCAACAATGAAAATCTGCGATGGCCTTCTGTCTCGTCAGGTCAGTCCTCTGCAGTTTGTTTGCACCCACAAAGTGTCGCAGGATCAGTTGGAAATGCTGTTCAGTAGGATCAGACGGAGAGATGGATGCGGTAATGCAGAGATGGATGCGGTCATGAAGAAAATTTCAGTTATGCCCTCAGAAAAGGCAGGTGTCAGCATGAGGGAGCCGGTAGTAACTCTTTTCAGGAAGGTGCCTTCAAACTCTGAACTCCAAACCGGTGCACAAATCGAAAGATTTGTTAACCTTCTCCAGTCAACATCAGAGTACCGTGATTATGTGCTACACTACATGTCTGGATGTGTCACTAGACATATTGTTGAAGACTGTAAATGTACTCAGTGCTCCTTAGCTCTATACAGAAATAGTCTCACTGCTGCTGACAGCTGCAGTTCCCTGACTGAAAGAAAAGACCAAGGAGGCTTGAAACATCCAACATGTTCAGAATTGTCAAGACAGCTGACAGATTTCTCAGGTATAAAACTAAATATATTGAGGCACAATGCGTTCAGTCTGTTAATCTGAATAATATAAGTGTAATAAATGATATATACAACTTTCCATTCCAGGCCTCTGTTGACCATTGAACAAGGAGTACTGATGGCATCCGAGATCCATCTGAGGAGGACTGAAACTGCAGTCGTTGAAGAAGTTGGACCATCAGTCTTCCCAGATCTGGCACGTCATTTATCCAACCATGACCTGAAGAGGATGACCACAAAACCCAACTTATGAAAGCCATTAGTGGACTTTTTTTGCAATCTGTTATGCATCACCATCGCCGACTTTTCTCAGAGTTCTTCGTCAGTGAGAACAAGCCATCACACAGACATTTCTTCATCAATAATTTGTAGTGTCTTCTCACTGAAGTTGCTATAGTTGCTATATAACAAGACAATTATATCACATTACTACATATAACAAAGTTAATAGTGTCAGAGGTGTATAATATCTGAACAATGTTGTAACTTGTGTATATAATACATACAATATAATGTAAACAGTTGTAAATGTTTGGATTGCTAGTTTGAAGCTGTTAAAATGTTTTTCCATAATGTGCACACTGCCAGCTGTTCTTTGTATACTGACATACACTATATGGCCAAAAGTTTGTGGACACCTGACCATCACACCCATCTGTGGTTCTTCCACAAACCGTTGCCTCAATGGTGGAAGCACACAATTGTCAAGGATGTCTTTATATGCTGCAGAAATATAATTTTCCTTCGCTGGAACTAAGAGGCCCAAACCTGTTCCATCATAATAACTGACAACAAAGTGCACGCTCTCTATCTTTTACTCTAACTCTATGGTCCTAACCTATGTGTATAAAAATCATAGAAGGAAGCTTCTCTCACCTGTCTGCAAGTTGAAATTTTTTTTTTTTTCTCATAATGTATTATTTTCTGGTCAGCACTGACTTTGTGTCATCTCCAGGATGGAAGATTGACCTTTCACCCTGGGAATGAAGTTGTCCAGCTCCCATATATTAACTACATGCGGCAGATGGGTGCGATCTTCCTCAACTCCTACACAAATTCTCCCATTTGTTGTCCTTCAAGGGCAGGTACAGTGCAGTGTGTATTAAAAACTCATTTTACATTTTACTTCAGACAGCCTTCCAGTGTTAGCAGGCTAGCATTGATATTCTGTGCTTTAATGAAGTTGTGCACTAATTAGAGGTTTATTCCAAAGTAACAGTGCCGTTCCTACAGCTCATTATACTGTGTATGTGTGCACTGACAGCTATGTGGAGTGGGAAATTCATCCATTTAACTCAGGCCTGGAACAATTACAAATGCCTTGCTCAGAATGCCACTACATGGATGGATGATCTGCAGAAAGCTGGGTATCACACCCACCGTATGGGGAAGCTAGACTACACATCAGGGGGCCACTCGGTCAGGTGACTGGAATAAATATTTGGAGGGGTTAATAAAGCAGTCTTGTGCACATCTCTAATATGAACAGCACTTTGTATTGTTGTGGCAGCATGAAATAAATGCATATTTTCAATATTTTGTGTGTGTTCCATTCTGCATACAAACACCATTGGCCAGCAATCGTGTGGAGGCGTGGACCAGAGAAGTGGCATTTCTTCTGAGGCAGGAGGGTCGTCCAGTGGCAGACTTAGTAGGTAACAGATCCACAGTTAGAGTCATGACCAAAGACTGGAACACCACAGACAGTGTTGTGAAGTGGATCAGACAAAAAGCCACAGCTCTGTCACAGCCTTTTGCTCTGTATCTGGGGCTGAATCTACCTCATCCATACCCCACAGAGGAGCTGGGTCCAACTGCTGGAGGCTCCACCTTCCGCACCTCACCCTACTGGCTCAAAAAGGCAGGTTGTTTTTCATCACAAAAAAAAAAACTGTATACTTGAAATCCACTTGGATGCTTAAGGGCAGTTGTTGAATTATGTCAATAAACAATTAAAACACAGATATGAGAGAAAATCTTAACAGAGCAGTTCTTATATAGGTTTATCAGACTTTCAAACATCAGCTCAATGCAATAAAAAGTATGTGCTTTCCCTGAAGGTTTTGTGATATTCTGGGCAAATTGAGGCACTTTCTAACTTAATTTTACAAATACCTTAGACTGAAATCTAAAATGTGTTTTGGCTTAATGTTTATTGACTGCCACAGCAAATGCACTCATCCTTCCATTCTATTTGAGTTTTGCATAAATGGGTTTTCTGCTCTTTTATTTCCCAAGAAAGTATCTGTGGAAATCACACATGCACAACAGATGCTGTAGATAGAGACAAAGTAGGGAAAAAAATGCAAGAGTATTACCTAGGAATGAGTACTGTAACCTGTACAGTACTTCTGTACTGTGCTATACTTGCCATTGTACTGAAACAGTAGCTTTAGAATAATATTTGCGTTATACGGTGGTCAATCTACGGCTGTAGTAATAAAGTAAGGAACAAAACATGACAGGGTGTGCCGTTATAGGAAAATAATCAACGACAAGGTGGTGCAGCATGGCTCGGTACAAAGCAGAGTCACTGTTACTACCATTTGACTGTTACCCTATAAAAGCAATTTATTCCTCTTATACCACAGCAATTTGCCAATGGTTAATTTTTTCAAATTGATTAAAGAACGACATGTTAAAGTTATATATTATTAAATTATATATTCTAATTTTGTTTACATTTTTTATTTAAAAGTTTCACTCATAATATAGTGGAGCATAATATAGAACCCTACCTATAAAATTTCAATAATATTAACTTCATCTCAATTCCACGAAGGTTTCCAAGGAGCAAGTTTCCCTCCCGAAGTGGTTGCCGTTTTCTCAAATGCACCCTGTTGATTATTATTCCACCGTCACCAAAAACTGCAGTGGCAACTTTTCTGAGCAGGAGATCAGAGACATCCGAGTCAGTTATTATGCCATGTGTGCCGAAACAGACAGCATGCTTGGTAAGCAGATTACGTTGAACATTTCATGTGCCAGTTCTAATCTGCTGTGCTTGATGCATTGCGTACGATCTTGTACTGAACTCTGATAACGTCTCTCTGGTGCAGGCGAAGTGATTGCTGTTCTCAGAGACACAGGTTTAATAAACAGCACAGTCCTGCTTTTCACCTCGGATCATGGGGATCTGGCCATGGAGCACAGGCAGTTCTATAAGATGTCCATGTTTGAAGGCAGCTCCCACATTCCCTTACTTATGATGGGGCCAGGGATTAAGTCTGGGACTGAGATCAGTTTACCGGTCTCTCTTGTAGACCTGTATCCTTCTGTACTTGGTGAATTCAATTATTTACTAATGTGTCTGATAAATTTGTAGTCACAGTGTTTCATTTAAAAGACAAACATACCTTCAAACAAATTATAATAGATTTTAGATTTGTAACTGCAACTGGTCGGTCAGTTGGTTTATGATTTGTTTTGTATGATTTATAATAGCAGATATAAATCCTGGTTTTAGAGACTCATTGCAATGTACATTTAGTGTTTTCCTTGATATTACACAATGGGTCCACGTGTAATCTTATCCGCAAAGGCCCAGCATGGCTGCGAGTTTTTTATTCCAAACCAGCAGGAGCATAACTCCCCAGTCATTTAAAGGGCCAGTCTGTAATGATAAAAATCTAGACTTGTAGTCATTGTATAAGTTCCAAGATACTTCAGAAAAACATGAGTTTGCAGTAGAGCCATGCAGAAATGAGCTTCGCCAAGAAATTAGCTTTGGCTCCAGCTTAAACAGAGCTGTTCAGCTCTGATTCTTTTGTTTAAAAGTGAACTCACAAGGTATACCTGGTTTTGACAGAGAGCCGCGGGGTCTGTCGGGGGAAAAGGCTTGTCGATGTTTTCACTGCAACTTTAAACTGCTGATGCTACTTTAAAAACCAAGACCAGTGATATGTGTTCAATCATGGACTGTACACTATAATTTTAGATCATATACTAGCTAATTGACCAGCTGGTACCTGGATATTTTTTAGGGTAGTAACGTTTTAAATTGAACACTAACAGTTTTCAACGTTTAAACATAAACTTCCACATGTACTTAATATCAGTGAACCTTGTTGCCAAATCAACAAGCTCCAGTTTTAAAATTCCAAGGTTTATCTTTTATTAAGTAACGAATTAATTTGCATCTGTGGTGCAGCTGGGCTGTTTGAGTGTAAAAGCATGCCACACTTCATATTTCATCTGTTCTGTTCAATGACTTTTTCCCTTATGAACACAGTAAGTGCTTATGTGATTTAAACCTAGCACTGTTGATTAAAGGTCAAAAACAAAAGTTAAAAACAGGCATCGGGCTACAGTGAACACACATTCGCCCAAAAAGTTGAAAAACGGTTACCCGGTCTTCAACTGTCCAGTTTCAGTGAGTCTTTTCCAACTGTAGCCTCAGATTCCTGTTCTTGCCTGACAGGAGTGTAACCTGATGTGGTCTTATTCTGTTGTTGCCCATCCACCTCAAGGTTCGATGTGTTGTGCATTCTGAGATGCTCTGAGATGTTGAACTTTCCTGTGAGCTCGAACAGTTCTGGCCATTCTCTTCTGACCTCTATTATCAACAAGGAATTTCCATTTCTGAAATACTCCAACCTGCCCCAAACCAGTTGTTTGGCACCAACAACCATGCCAGAGTCAAAGTCACTGAGATCACATTTTCCCTCATTCTGATGTTTGATGTGAACATTAACTGTGACCTGTATCTGCTGATATGATTTTATGCATTGTGCTGCTGCAACATGATTGGCTGACTAGATAACTGTATGAACTACATAGCCATCACACCCATATGTGAGCCTTTGCTAAACTGTTGCGACAAACCTGGAATCACACAATTGTATAGGATGTCTTTGTATGCTGTAGAATTACAATTTCCCGTCACAGGAACTAAGAGGCCCAAACCTGTTCCAGCATGACAAAGCTAGGTCCATGAACACATGATTTGCCAAGGTTGGAGTGGAAACATTCAACCTTACTGAACACCTTCGGGATGAACTGGAACACTGCACTCCAGGCCTCCTCGCACGACATCAGTGCCTGAAGTCATTAATGCTCTTGTGGCTGAATGAGCACAAATCCCCACATCCACACTCCAAAATTTAGTGGAAAGCCTTCCCAGAAGAGTAGAGGTTATTATAACAGCAAACGGGGACTAAATCCGGAATAGGATGTTTCACAAGCACATACCGTTTGTGTGTTATAGTCAGCTGTCCCCAGACTTTTGGCCTTATAGTGTATATTCATATTCCAACAGTCAATGTGTTGCATAAAATAAACGGCTTTCAGACACAAAAGTGGCGCATTTCATTCTTGCCTCTTTAAACAACTGGAATCAGATGTGGCTCCTGCTTGGCTAGAATGAAAACCTGCAGCCAAACCAGATTTAGATACTCCTGCTCTAGCACAACTGACTCAACCCATGAAGGACTTGAAATGCACATAGTACATCATGTCATGTTATAATTCTCTGCATTATGTGTATCAGACTTTGCAGGTATCCCAATACCACATGGTTTGAGTGGTCACTCTCTGGTCCCTCTGACCTCACAGGGTAATAAGCAGTCCACTGAACCTCATCCTGGCTGGATACTCAGTGAATACCATGGCTGCAATGTTAACGCCTCCACTTACATGCTGAGGATGGATAAGTGGAAGTACATCACGTATTCAGATGGCTTGAGTGTCCTACCGCAACTATTTGGTGAGCCACTGGCCATGTTAATAAAGCACTGGACTGTACATAAAGCTAGAAGATTCATTTAAAAGCATTTTAACAGTTACAGAACAATAGCATATCCAGGCAGTCACTAATCATTAGGATTAGCATTGTAGAAATACAAGCTCATCCTTTGATAGCAGCACAGGCATTCTTGGCAGACAATAGATCAAGACAGTAGGTAATAATATTTCACCAGCATCAATGTTCTATTATCTTACCCTAATCAGATCTGTCTGTGGATGGAGCTGAGCTGAAGAATGTGGCATCCCGTTACCCTGTTCTGTGTCAGCATCTGGACAAGCTGCTGCGCTCAGTGGTGGATTACCCCAACGTCACTGAGGCCGTCCGCCAATACAACAAGCAGCAGTTTCTGCAGTGGAAGCAGAGTCTTGGGAACAATTACACACAGGTCATTGCCAACCTGCGCTGGCACGTGGACTGGCAAAAGAGTGCACAAAATAATGAGAAAGCGATTGAGGACTGGCTTGACAGGTTATAATTATCTAACGCTGTTCAAAATCAATCTCCCAGAATCAAATACACGAAATAAGACTGAAAACTTGCTACAAAATGCACTCTTTCATTTGTAATTGTGGCTTTTTTGCATTATTTATTTAAAATGGATCTGACTTAATTCAGTAATGCTCTAAAGTCTGAAGTAATGCCTCAGTAAAGTCTGGTGCTTCTGGTAGTGGGACTTAACAGTGAGACAGTGAGATGTTTTATGTTATAAACCTAAACAAAAATTAATAAATAAATAAATAAATAAATAAATAAATAAATAAATAAATAAATAAATGCATGCTTTTGTGTATTTTAAATTACATTTATTTAGTGTAAATTAAGTATTGTGTATAAAGCCATTGTTATTTTAGCAATTAATTAATTAATTAATTAATTAAAATTAAAGTATGGATGTGTATCTATATTATAACCAGAGGGGCAAGTCTCATTCTATTATTAACCGCAAACATTTTGCTAAAGATGTTAACTGATTATGATTACATGAAAAAAGTATTGTAACCTAGTGACTGAGTATATAATGTCATTACCACACATTATAGCACATAGAATAGGCACAAAATGAAAGGTCTTAGAATATGGTTGCCAGCAAAGAGTCTACTGAATCAGGACTATCATCTGTGGATTCCAAGCTTGTGCAGTCTTTGTGGAGCATCTGCATTGCCTGGTTCTGAAAACTGCACCAGCCGAGTTCAAGCGAAATCATAATGGCGTACCTCGCTGGTGGTGCAGATCAACCATCATGCATTATACCAAGCCAGGTGTTGATCAAGCTGAGACCTGTGTTAAGTCGAACACACGTATAGACAAGCCTTCCTCTCCCAAATCAACCCCACCCCTAGATATGCATGATGATATTTTGTCCTGGAATGTGTGGTGGAAAATAATGAGCACTTATTAATTAATGTGACTTCATCCCAGCATTCAGCACCTGGTGCCTGATTTGAGCGAAACATCATCTCCTAGATATTCCTGCAGATTGCAGTGTAAATATTAACATAAATATAATACGAGCATATAATAGGCTGTAATATAATGTAATGCTAACTGAAGTTAAGTCACTAAAGCAGCTCTGACTGTTAGCATTTCAGTCTGCACCTCATTATTCCATTACAGACACACAATGTGATTTAGAATTTTATTGGCATGATTATTTGCTTTATTACTAAATGGTGCTAGGATAGCATTGCTACCTCACAGCTCCATGGTCCATCCTGAGCTTGCATTACAGTCTGTGTAGAGCTCCACATGTTTTCCCCATGTCTACATGGGTTTCCTCAAGGTCCTCTGCTTTCCTCCCCTCTCAACATGCCAGTAGGTGGATTGGATTAGCTACATTAAATTTCCTCCTACGTGTGACTGAGTGTGTGAATGTGTGCATTGGGGCCCTGCGATGTACTAGCATCCTATCCAAAGTGTGTTCCTGCCTAATGCCCAGTGTTCCCAGGCTAGACTGCGACCCTGACCAGGATAAAGCACGTACTGAAGATGAATGAACTGCGACATTGTGAATTTTTTTCTGAGATACACTATATGGCCAAAAGTATGCACACACACCTGACCATCATACCCATATGTGTTTGTTGAACATCCCCTTCTAAAGCTGGTCTGCCCATTTGTGATGTAACAGCCTCCATTCTTCTGGGAAGGCTTTTCATTAGATTTTGGAGTATAGCTGTGGGGATTTTGCCGATTCAGCCACAAGAGCTGAATTTAGTGAGGTCAGACCCTGATGTTGGATGAGGAAGCCTGGTGCACAGTCCCAAAGGTGTTCAGTGGGGTTGAGGTCAGGGCTCTGTGCAGGCCACTTCACTATGAGCATATTGGGAATAAGAGTCATGGGATGAGGTTTTATGATTGCAGCAGTAGCAGCGCTGCTGGAAAAAAAAAAAAACGAACAATAGAAACCATCACAGAAATTTTAATGGTTTCCACTACAAATACCATTACAAACCATCAGCTGCTAAGGACCATTTTTGGTCATTAATGGTATCCACTAGACGTAATATGCCATCGATAGAAGAATTACCAGTAGAGACCAAAGGGACCATTACAGTTTCCATTAAAACCAATACAATTCCCATTATAACCATTACAAATTCTATGAGGGTTTCTATTGTTTTATTTATTTATTTATTTCAGCAGGGAGCTCTTAATAACAAGTCTACAATATCCAAAACATTTTTAAAAATGACTAACTGCACCTTTAAACATTGTGGACTAATAGCCCATCAGTCTCATGCTGTAGTTATACGACACGCTGTAGTAATTTGCACGGCCTACAGGGGGACAATAACAAGATCCAGGCTTTTTCCGCGTTAGCCGCATACACGCACACAAACACGGCGCGCGACTAAACCCCAGTTTAAATAATAACGAATCGGTTAGAATTCTCACTGAAGTCGTTAATTTGCTGAAGCGTTTCGTAACGTATCCTTAAAACACTTTCAGTTCGAGCAGCCGACATTTTGGTCGCTGTCTTTTTTTTTCTTTTTCTTTTTTTTTGACAGTCGAAACCAAAAACTGAGCCTTCTGGCAGGATTGTAAGGAGAGAAAAGTTGTTTTTTTTTTAAGTGTCTACTGCGTTGTTTATTAAATTAAATAAATAACCGTTAAATAATCCGAAATAACGTGCTGTCTGTTGTCATGTAGTTAGCTTGCTAGCTAGAGCTACTGTTTACTCACAGCGCGCGAAGGATTTACATGAACTCAAGAGTCTGTGTTGACAACTGCGTCTCAACTTAGTTCGGCAAGTCTCCAGATAAATTAAAAATTAGTTACATTCCCGAGCCCGGATACGGGAGGTGAAGTTTGTTTGTTCGCTTCTTATATATATTTATATAGATATATAAAAACGGAGAAATAAGAGGTTGTGTAAGATAGCTAGCCGCCTGAACTGAACTCGTCCCAGTTTGTCTCATGTCTGATCAGAGTTCAGATGAAGATGTGGATCCTGAGTCGGAGCAAGCGGAGGAGCTCGCGGGAATCCTCAGCAAGGTAAATTATACACCACACTTACTAATATTACGTTATTGAAATAAAAAAATAAAAATAAAAAAACCTACCGTAAACAAATATTTTAGCATTTGACTGCGACATGCTGCGGTCTGCAGTGCAGTCTTACTGACTCCGTGTGATGTAAACACCTGTTCACCCCATAAACCAGAGATTTAACGGAATACTCAATTCAAGCCACACATTAAATATGTTTATGTTGACATATTTGTGATGCGTTTATTGCTTCCGGTGCTAACTTGTTTATTAGTGCTGTATTATTCTTATTGCTGTGAGAAGTTTGTGGTGGTCTGTCACTCTGACGTCACATGGGGAACATCGCAGGCGCAGTTACAATGGTGTCTAATAGGAAAAAAACATTTCAGTGATCTCAGACAGTTCAGGTTTCACTGTTGGCTAGAAAACAACGAAAGGGCTTATTTTCTGACTCACCATTAATCATTAACATTCAGAATGTTAATGAATAATTATTATCTCTACTACTGTAATTGAGCCAATTCAGGTAATTCAGGTGGTAGCTCTGTGGATTCAGGTGGTAGCCCTGTGATTAAGGTGGTAGCCCTGTGATTAAGGTGTAGCTCTGTGGTTAAGGTGGTAGCTCCATGGTAGCCCTGTGGTTCAGGTGGTAGCCCTGTGATTAAGGTGGTAGCCCTGTGATTAAGGTGGTAGCCCTGTGGTTAAGGTGTAGCTCTGTGGTTAAGGTGGTAGCTCCATGGTAGCCCTGTGATTAAGGTGGTAGCCCTGTGATTAAGGTGTAGCCCTGTGATTAAGGTGTAGCCCTGTGGTTAAGGTGGTAGCTCCATGGTAGCCCTGTGGTTCAGGTGGTAGCCCTGTGATTAAGGTGTAGCTCTATGTTTAAGGTGGTAGCTCTGTGGTAACCCTGTGGTTCAGGTGGTAGCCCTGTGGTTCAGGTGGTAGCCCTGTGATTAAGGTGTAGCTCTATGTTTAAGGTGGTAGCTCTGTGGTAACCCTGTGGTTCAGGTGGTAGCTCTGTGGTTCAGGTGGTAGCTCTGTGGTTCAGGTGGTAGCTCTGTGGTTCAGGTGGTAGCCCTGTGATTCAGGTGGTAGACCTGTGATTAAAGTGTAGCTCTATGGTTAAGGAGGTAGCTCCATGGTAGCCCTGTGGTTCAGGTGGTAGCCCTGTGGTTCAGGTGGTAGCCCTGTGGTTCAGGTGGTAGCCCAGTGGTTCAGGTGGTAGACCTGTGATTAAAGTGTAGCTCTATGGTTAAGGTGGTAGCTCCATGGTAGCTCTGTGGTTCAGGTGGTAGCTCTGTGGTTCAGGTGGTAGCCCTGTGGTTCAGGTGGTAGCCCTGTGATTAAGGTGTAGCTCTATGGTTAAGGTGGTAGCTCTGTGGCAGCCCTGTGGTTCAGGTGGTAGCCCTGTGGTTCAGGTGGTAGCCCTGTGATTAAAGTGTAGCTCTATGGTTCAGGTGGTAGCTCCATGGTAGCTCTGTGGTTCAGGTGGTAGCCCTGTGGTTCAGGTGGTAGCCCTGTGGTTCAGGTGGTAGCCCTGTGGTTCAGGTGTAGCTCTGTGGTTAAGGTGGTAGCTCTGTGGTAGCTCTGTGGTTCAGGTGGTAGTTCTGTGGTTCAGGTGGTAGCTCTATGGTTCAGGTGGTAGCTCTGTGGTTCAGGTGGTAGCTCTGTGATTAAGGTAATAAATACTAGGGAAATGCTCATACAGGCCTCTTATATGGTGTTATAAAGAATGTGTCTGGTGCTTTACTTTCAGTGGACCAACTATATCCATGGGTGGCAGGACCGCTGGGTTGTACTGAAGAACAACACACTAAGCTACTATAAGTCAGAGCATGAGCGAGAGTATGGCTGCCGAGGATCACTCTGTCTCAGCAAGGCTGTCATCAAGGTAAGGCTCCCTCCCTGGATTTAACATCACCATATCCAAAAATCTAATGGCTAATGGTTTCCATCATGCTGTTTAACAGCCAGTGGGGTTTAGCCCTTGCTTCATCTCTACATAAAGAGAGCAATGCTGCAGCTCTTTAGTCCTTTAGTTTGTCCAGCTCTTTTACCTTTAACAGATAAAATTCTAACATCCCTGTCAATGCCATCATGCATGTCATCTTGTAGATCACTAAATAGCTGAGCCGAGTCTTTGCCGTAATTAAGTGTAGTTGTGTCATATAGCTGCATTGCATTCTGGAACTTTGAGTCCAGCTTTTGCCATCTCCACTACATCTGTCTTGAATTTCTCATTAATATGACATTGAACATTGCTGGAAAATGGTGAGTGAGGAAAAGAAGCTTTTGCTCTTTTGCTTTTAGAAAGTAACAGCCAACCTGTTTGTTGATGAATTTTTTTTTTCCCTCTCTTTTCTTCATTCATATTGCATATTCAACATTATATCTCAACTCTACATACATGGTATGTGGACAAGAAGTGTAACCAAATTCAGCACGGGTACTTGGACACAGCACGGCTTATATGGTGGTGGAAATAATTGGATCATGATTAATTTGCTGAACCGAGCCATGCCACACTGACCGAAGGAAAAGCACTGAAGTGTCTGAGATGGTCACTTTAATGACCGTGTAGAAGGGCTTTATATACTTGAGGTTAGATTGAGCCTACAAATGTCTGATCAGGATGTTGAGGAGACCATTAATTCTGACCAAATCCCAAACTCCATTTGCAGTAATGCAGCCGCAAACTTGCAAGGAACCTCCACCATGCTTCACTGTTGCCTGAAGACACTCATTCGTGTACCACTCTCCAGCCCTTCAGCAAACAACTGGCCTTCTGCTACAGCCAAATATGTAAAATTTTGTACACCAGTTCCTGTGTTTTCATGCATAGTTGAGTCGCCTGGCCTTGTTTCCACGTCAGAGGTATGGCTTTTTTTTTTTTTTTATGGCCGCAAGTCTTCCATGAAGGCCACTTCTGACCAGACTTCTCTGGACAGTAGATAACAGGGTTCCACTGGTTTCTGCTAGGTCTGAGCTGATGGCACTGCTGGACATCGTCTGATTGCAAAGGGAGGTAAGCCTGACGTGTCTTTCATCTGCTGCAGTAAGTTTCCTTGGCCGACCACTGCGTCTACGGTCCTCAACGTTGACCGTCTCTTTGTGCTTCTTCAAAAGAGCTTAGACAGCACATCTGGAAACCCCTGTCTGCCTTGAAATTTCTGCCTGGGAGAAACCTTTCTGATGCAGTATAACTACCTTCTGTCTTGTTGCTGTGCTCAGTCTTTCCATGGTGTATGATTTGACAGTAAACTGTCTTCAGCAACCTCACCTTGTAAGCTGAGTTTGGCTGTTCCTCACCCGGTCTTATTCCACCTACACAGCTGTTGTGTTTCAACCTACATATTGAATTGATGATCATTAGCACCTGTTTGGTATAATTGTTTAATCATATACCTGACTATATGCCTACAAATTCCCTGACTTTGTGCAAGTGTACCTAGAAGAATTGATGCTGTTTTGAAGGCAAAGGTCACACCAAATATTGATTTGATGTAGATTTTTCTTCTGTTCACTCGCTTTGCATTTTGCATTTGCAACCCGGGACGTCATCCAGTACCCTCCGCCTTGTTAATCTTTTCACATTAGACCTCCACCTTCTTAGTATTCCTCAATCTATTTATTATCAACAATATAACAAGAAAAAATATAAAATTGTCAAATAATATCTGTTTTATAATTAATTTATTGTAAAAAGTTTATAGGGTCACTGCTGACCCGGGGTATGTAATCGTGTAAGTATATTTTTCTGCGCAACAATATTGAATCTCTCACGGCTCAGTAAATGTAATTCACGTTTATTCCTCAAGGTGGGAATGTTTGGTAAACAGTGATGATGGAATGTGTCAATCATAATTACCCCAGACATAAAAGAAACGTTGCAAAACATGACATGGCTCAGCGATTTACTGCAGAAAAAGTTTCTAATCAGATATTAGCGGTGTTTGACGGTGGACCTGACGATGAAGCTGACAGCGAACAATATAAATTTTGATGATTATGAACATAATAGTAGCCTATTGAGAGTAATGTATCGAATGATCCAGATCCCGAGTATGAGCCAGATGATGAACTTACCGGAGGAAGCGCAGACAGTGCCACATTTCATAATATTACTTGATAGTATTGTTTTTAGCCATGAAAATTAATGTTAAGTTAATATTAAATGACTTTAATCACAAAAATATTAAATATTGTAACGATTTTAATTTTATGTTGACTGAAACGATTGAATGAAAATGCTACAATACTTTCACTGTTTTAGCATGTGAATTATTAGTGCATAATTTTAATAGTGTATATATTTTTTTGCATCTGTTTGATGACAAATAAAATGTCGAAATATGCTGTATTTTATTATTTCGTAGTTGTTAATAAAATATCATGACCATTTTATATTATTGGGGCAGTTTAGAGATCCATCCGAGTTAGATATATACTCCGGGCCACTAACGACCCGAATAGGCCTAATAATGATTGGTGAAACATTTATCCATTTAAGGGTTAAACAGTTATTCCAAAGATAAAACAACCAAACTAGCAAAACTTTAAAAACAGCTAAAAACATAGCTAAAAAGCTGTAGCTACTTAATATGAAATTATGCTTTGCTTTTCAATTCAGATTGTTTGTATTATATGACAAAGAATCGGGGAGTGTAGAAAAGCCATGAAAGACGGGAGTGTACTCCATAGTCTTGTTTGAACAAGCACAGCTTGTTGCCTCTCTCTAAATCCTCAGAGCGGCCGAGTTCATACACAGATCTTTTGTTATAGAGCCTCAAGTATGCGGAAATAGTCATGCAGAGCAGATTTTAGTGCAGCATTTCCAGTCAAGAAGTTGTATTTTCACCTGCTTTACTTTTATTAGCTCAGCCCAGATAATCCTCACATATCACACAGCTCACAAATGTTTTGTCCTGCCAACTGTTGCATTTAGTTTTATGTAATACAACCGTTTTTTAACGTTATGACTGGCCTTTATTCATATTTCTTAATCAGAAACAGACGTTGAGTTGTGACACATGCCGTCTTTTCAAAGCATGCATGCGTTAGAAATTATGCAAGAGCCATGTGGTAATTTTTCAGCAAGAGGATGACAGTCCCAGCCGAAATGGCCCTTAGTAAGCAAGCAAGAATGCAGTGTGCTGACATTATTCCATCCCAGACTGGAATCTTTATCAGATTAGCAGACAAAAACAGTTAAAGCAGCACAGTGCTCTGCAGGAGAGAGCTAAATGAGTCAAAACATACTGTGTAGAAGGCCTTGCGTGCATTTTTAGCTTGTAAGTAATTGGAACTTGGTGTGGTTTGGACTCACTTTAGTTTGGAAATGAAACTCTGAAGTTGAACTGAAACAATGAGATTAAAGCACAGAATCCCAGTTTCAAGTGAAGGGTGTCAGGCAAACAGTGTAAGAATTTCTTACTTTTCTTTTACAAAAATTATTCGGACATTGTATAGTTTAGTTGTGTGATTTCTGTCAGGAGTCTTGCTGCTGTTTCAACAGTGAAGAGCTGAAGTGTCCGAATAAATCAGTCAGAGACATTACCAAAAATGTCGTGTCAAAATTAGATAAAGCCTGCTTTAGATTGTACTATATGCATCACAATAATGCTGTCATGGTCAAAAAAATGCAAATCATGAAAGAATGACTAAATTCTTGACTATATAAGAAATATAATGCCTTCATGACCAAAAACCCCCCAACAAGCAGGTTCTGGTAGTGCTGGAAATTTTGGACTAAAACATCAGAATGTGACGGCTGCTTTGACGAGCATCGAAAGAGGAGTAGTATTGCATTGTAAGATTATTGTGAGTGAAGTGAATTATTTATGTATAACCGCACGGCCAGGAGTGGGTTATTCCACTTATACCACAGCAATTTACCAACGATTACAATATTTAATTTATTAATGAATGACTCCCCGCACATTTTAACGGGTTAGAGTTAGATTTAATGGGAACGCAAGTTAGTTCTTGTTTTCACTTACATTAAAGCTGCAGTAAATAGTCATTCTTCACCAGCCTCTCTCGCTCGCTCACACACGCACGCAGGCGCACACACGCAAAGTGCTATACATACTCACCACATCAATGATGATAAGAATTACTTTGTTAAATAACCATTTTTAAAATCTGTTTTTATTAACATTAATTAATTAATTTTGTTTTTATTATCGTTCTTAGATTATTTGGAGCATCCACTGTACAAGTCCCTGTGTACGAACTGTTTCTATAGAAACAGTAATGCATTAGAACGAGCACATTAAAGTTCATCTATCGTTCATGTTACAGCCGGCGCTTCCTGTGCTGTTATATGAAAATAATGCTAACTTCTGACCAATCAGATTCGAGCATTCAACAGAGCTGGGGTTTAATTTTAATTTGAATATAGCATGAATATAACTGATTGTACAGTCTGCCATGGAACGCACTACGATTTTGTTGGCATCATACAGTGTGACACGCAGTAAACTTATAGGACCTTTACTCTGTCAGCTCAGTTCTGGACGATTACATCATTTATAACAATATTTTAAACTGGAAAACTTGGGAATGGAAAGCATTTGCACTACAATGATGGTAGTACAAGTGTGCTGCGATCATTTTCTTCACCATTTATGTGTCTGAATCCTGTACTGAAGTAGACACAGACTTGTAATTTATTTTTCCCTGTCAATAACGTAGGAGGTGCATTTTAAGTTCCGTCGTTGAAACATATGCAGATTTATTCTTTTTTTGTCTCTGCCCACAGCCTCATGAGTTTGACGAATGCCGCTTTGACATCAGTGTAAATGACAACATTTGGTATCTACGGGCTGAAGATCCCGACCTCCGGCACCAGTGGATTGATACCATTGAACTTCACAAGGTAAACTTCACTGTGTGTCAGTTGTCTTATATGTCTTCCGTCTGATCTGTGCTGTTTGAATGAAAGTTAGCCATTTATAGGTTAGCGGAACCTGTTCCAGTATTCTTGACTGTAAATTATTCTTGCAAACCACACAGACACTCGAAATTTTATGAGCCAGGCCTGAGTATCCTTTATATCTACATAATAAAATATATAGTTTGTTTTTTTCCGCACACAAACATGTATTGCACTGCACATTTCAGTCTTAAGCTACTTAAATGTGTGCTTCTAAAGTAAGATATGATCCACAGGTTTCCACGGGACATATAACTGCTTTTAGTTTAGACAACCACACACAACCACAAGGTCAAAAAACAGTTCAACAATTTCCTTGAGTTTTGCCTTAACGAATAAATGCTGAACATTGCTCCATGGTATGAATTTTGTGCATAAAACAGATACAGTGATAACACCTCTGCCCACGGAACAAATGAAACACGAAATAGGACAGCATACAAAGTTCGTATAGACTAAAATGAAAAGTGGAAAACACAATCATGACACTTCCAAATTTATAAAATGTGCCAGAGCTGTCAAGCTATCTACATCACTCAGACTTCAGACGTGCAATCTGGTTACAAAAACAAGTGGAAGTAAATAGAGTTGTTAAATAGTCATGAGTTAGTTTTTATATATTTTACTTATAATTTACAACATTCCACTCATAGTGTCATGGCTGTTTTTTAGTTGTATTTAATGAGAGAACTTGTAAACATATCTTGTCTAAGCAGTGCCCAATTTATTTTAGCTAAATAATCTAGATGGATTGCAATCATACAAATGTAAAAGTAGATCAAGGAACAAGTTTACGAATTCCTGTTAAAGTTCCTGGACTTGTTCCAGCTTTCGTTATCGTGATACAGTGCATCCTGGATGTCCTTACTTACTAAGCATCAGGTGACTTTTACTTTCGTATGTTGATAATGCACTTGGTGTGTTGGACTTTTTATTCATTTACAGGGAAATAATTTTAGCTTTATATTTTGCTGACAGTAAAGTACAGAATATATTTTGTTATATACAGTACTGTGGAAAAGTCTTAGGCGCATGCAAAGAAATGCTGTAGAGCAAAGATGCCTTCAAAATAATGAAATTAAATGTTTCTACATTAAAAAATAAATAAATAAATACAGTAAAGAGCAGTAAACAGTAGTAAATGAAACAAAGTCAACATTTTTTGACAAAAAAAATTAAAATAGTAGTCTCCGGTACAATTAGTGCAGGTTTATAAGGAAATGAGCTGGTAAGTTTTATTGAGCATCTTGCAGAACCAGACACAGTTCTTCTGGACACTTTGACTTTCGCACTCGCTTCTTATTTTGGCAGCAAAACCCAGCAGCCTTCATTGTGTTTTTTTTTGTCTGAAAAGTGTCTCTTACGTAATCTGCTGCTTTCTTTAATGACATACAAACATTTTTCTGTAACATTTAATTTTGTGCTAGAAAACTAATGTTTGGGAATCTAAAATGTCTTTTGTACTGACTTGATAATGTAGACGTCATAAAATAAAAAAATCTATAACAAAGTTTGTTCTAAAAAAAATTTTTTTGCACAGTACAGTGTGTGTGTGTGTGTGTGTATATATATATATGTATGTGTATATATGTGTGTGTGTGTGTGTGTGTGTGTGTGTGTGTGTGTGTGTGTGTAGGTATGTGTATATATATATATATATATATATATATATATATATATATATATATATATATATATATATATATACACACACATACACATACACCCCTCACATTTTTGTAAATATTTCATTATATCTTTTCATGGGACAACACTAACGAAATGACACTTTGCTACAATGTAAAGTAGTGAGTGTACAGCTTGTATAACAGTGTAAATTTTTTTTTGATGTTATTGGGCCTTGTATCTTAGAAATAATAAATAAAAGTATTTCTGTTGAATTTGTTCCAGAATATCTAAAGCATGCTATTGTTAAACCATTGTTGAAAAAATCTAACCTTGGTGTGTCAGTTCTCTCAAATTTTACGGCAATTTCTAATCTACCTTTTATCTCTAAAATCCTTGAGAAGGTAGTTTCTGTCCAATTTTTACATTTTTTAGACTTAAATAGAGTTTTTGAATCTTTTCAGTCTGGTTTTAGGAAACATCACAGTACAGAATCTGCTCTCTTAAGAGTGTCAAATGATATTTTATTATCTGTTGATTCTGGGAACTCTGTAATACTTCTGCTGTTGGATTTGAGAGCGTCCTTTGATACGGTCGATCATGACATTCTTATTTCTCGTCTTGAATAGTGTGCAGGTATTAGAGGTCATGCACTGAACTGGTTCAAGTTTTATTTGAACAATAGAACCTTTTCTGTTTATATAAATGGATGTTTATCCTCCAAAGCACGTCTGACCTGTGGGGTTCCCCAAGGATCTATTCTTGCTCCCATTTTTGTTTTCTTTATATATGTTCCCTTTGGGCTCAATTTTTAGAAAACACAGAGTATTTTTTTCATTTTTTCATCAGACGACACTCAAATATATGTGCCCATCAAGCAAAATGACAATGCTGGTTTGTCTGCCCTAACTGCCTGTTTGTCAGATATTAAGGCTTGGATGTCCAAAAATTTTTTTTTAACTTAAACGAGAGTAAGACTGAGGCAATTGTGTTTGGACCATTTAGCTTTTTCTGGCAGATTAAATCAAGTGTTAGGTAGCGTAGCTGCTTACGTAAAACCATCTGTTAAAAACCTGGGTATTGTCTTTGACTCTACCCTGCTATTTGATAAGCAGGTAAATGCAGTTATCAAATCATGTTTGTTCCAGCTGAGATTACTGGCCAAAGTTAAAAGTTTTTTAACCCCTGCTGAGTTCGAGAAAGTAATCCATGCATTTATATCTTCTCGTCTGGACTATTGCGATTCAATCTATATAGCTATTGGTCGTTCCTATATGAACCGCTTGCAATTAGTCCAAAATGCAGCTGCTAGACTCCTTACTGGCACTCGTAAATTTGAGCACATCACCCCCGTCTTACTCTCTCTGTGTTGGTTGCCGGTTCATTTTAGAGTAGAGTTTAAGATTTTACTCTTTGTTTTTAAGGTCTTAAACGGTCTGGCACCGTCTTATTTATCTGATCTTGTGACTGTTAACATATCTGCAAGATGTTTAAGGTCATCAAATCAGAAACTGTTAAAGGTTCCCAGATCAAGGTTAAAAATAAAGGGAGACCGGGCTTTTGCCATAGTCGGCCCCAAATTGTGGAATAGCCTACCTTTATCTATTAGGATAATCTCTTCAGAATCTCTGTTTAAAGTAAAACTTAAAACTCACTTTTTAGAAAAGGTTTATAACATCTGAATCGTCCTGAGCATGTTTTTTCCTCTGTATGTACTACCTCCTGTACCATATTAATTTTATGTTGTTTTATTGTTTTGATTGGTGTTTTATTAACTTGATTTCATAATTTCTTGTACAGCACAATGGTCAATGACTGTTGTTGTATTGTGCTATATAAATAAACTAAACTAAACATGTCAGAAAAAAAACAAAACAATCACTGATTTGGAAAAGGGATCACCCCCTCCTAAAAATGACTTGTAAACTCAATAGGGTGTAGCTAATCACCTACTCAATGGCACACAAAGCCATTTGACTTTCAACTGTGATCAGCTGTGGTCATTTAGATTAGCTCAGCATGAAAAGAGCTTTCCTAGAGCATTTTGTAGTGAAACTGAAGCAAACAATCAACTATGGGTGGCAAGGCACTGTCAAAAGATCTACAGGATAAAGTTGTGGACAGGCACAAGTCAGGAGATGGATACAAAAAAAAAATCAAAGGCTTTATCTATGCCTAGAAGGACAGTGAGGTCTATTATTAAGAAGTAGAAGGTATTTGGTACAACACAGACCCTCACTGGATCAGGACGTCACTCCAAACTGGATGAAAGAGCCAGGAGGAAACTGGTCAGAGAGGTTACCAAGAGGCCTACAGCGACTCTGAAGCAGTTGCAGGAATTTATGACAAAGAGTGGTCATTGTGCGCATGTGACAACAATATCACAAATTCTCCACAAATGTGGCTTGGATGGGAGGGTTGCAAGAAAAAAGCCACCCACAACTGAGCTTTGCCAAAATGCACCTTGAAGACTATGAGGCCACATGGAAAAAGGTGTTATGGTCAGATGAGACTAAAATTGAATTATTTGGCCTCGACACCAAATGATGTGTCTGGCGGAAATCCAATACAGCTCACCATCCAAATAACACCATTCCTACAGTAAAGCATGGAGGTGGTAATATCCTGTTATGGGGGTGTTTCTCTGCAGCAAGGACTGGAGCACTTGTCAGGATAGAAGGAAAATGGATGGGGCAAAATACCGTCAAATTCCTGAGGAAAATCTGCTGCCCTCTGCCAGAAAGTTGTCAATGGGAAGAAGGTTTACCTTCCAACATGACAATGACCCAAAGCACACAGCAAAACTGACCACACAGTGGTTGAAGGAGAAAAAGGAAAATTAAAGCAAGGGGGTGATCCTTTTTCCAACTCTGTTTTTAATTTTAAATTTTTTTCTGACATGTCAGTGTTATATCTTTCACTTGGATGTTATAAGTTGCACTGAGTAAATACAGCTGGATAAAACAAAAATTGTGTCCGTCTTCATTTCAGGCTGAAAAGCAACAAAATGTGATTATTTTAAAGGGGGGTGATTCTTTTCTATACCCACTGTGTGTGTGTGTGTGTGTGTGTGTGTGTGTGTGTGTGTGTGTGTGTGTGTGTGTGTGTGTGTGTGTGTAATTTTTTTTATTTTTTTTTTATAAATGCATTGTCACTTCTGGGTTAGTATGTTTTCAGTCTAAAAACCTGGCTGTGGTTCACAGAAACCTCAGGTTTGATCCTTTGTTAGTCCCAGTTCTGAGACAGGATTGTGGTGTCTTGTTATCCCACTCCCTGTAGAACATGGCTGATTTCTGGGAAGGTTCAGTGGGCCTGTGTTTTTAACACACAGCTGGTCTTGGTCTTGTGTGAGTGCGTTGTGTGTGTGTGTGTGTGTGTGTGTGTGTGTGTGTGTGTGTGAGAGTGTGTGAGTGTGTGTGTGAGTGTTCTTGAGATGACGGCATACTTGAATTTTTTATTTACGCTCTATAAAACTGTAGCATGTGATGGTTTTGCTAATAAAGCTCACATGCTCTGAGTGTTAGTCCTCATCATGTCAGGGATCTCAAAATTAATTTTGATCATATTTTAAAAGAAATATAGTTTGGATCCAGCACACTTTTCTGTAGAGAAGCAGAGTGTCTTTCCTTTCTTAGTTAGGAAGGACCCAGTTTGTTGTAAGTAGTTTTGATCCTGGTTTATTAAGACTTGTTTTGAGGTTAAAAAGGGCTGAGTTGGCAACAGAGCCTTTATGTGTCAGAGTAGTCATTATCTGACTCATTAGTGTGCATATGGTGTGTGTGTGTGTGTGTGTGTGTGTGTGTGTGTGTGTGTGTGTGTGTGTGTGTGTGTGTAAAACAGAATGATTGGACACCCTGGGAAGACACTGCACAAGAAATTCTAGTTGCAGCACCCTCTGCTTGTACAAATTGGCATTTTGATTGTCACCATGCCAATGCAAAAAAATGGCTAACAATTTTAGATATCTTTTGATTTTTCATTATCATTTATGTATTCACTTATTTTATTTTTTTCAGATTTACCACATGTGCTACAAATGACTGATTTGATCACTCATGACAAAATGTAAATTAATTATATTTTACTAATCAGTCCACAAATCACAGTCGAGTGGATCTGTTTTGACATTCAGATATTTTGAAATGTTAGAAGGCTACTAAAGAGTCTCAAGCTTTAAATAGCAAAAGCACTTAGTGCAGTGTAACACAAGACTGAAGCTGTTAACGTCATTCAATTTAATATTGAATCTGTCTTCCAGTTATTGTGTTGGTTGCTCGCTGTTGCCATATTAAGATGATTTCCTGCTCAGTCATTGTATCTATCTATTGCACTATCAGTCTGTCAACTGATCTACCAATTTACCTATCTATCTAAACATAGCTTTGATTTGAATGGTTGATTTAAACCATGAAAATGGTCAGTCCAATCTGGAAACGCTTTCTTTAGTCTTCTTTGTATTGTTCAGAAAGCTGCTCCTGACTGATATGGAGCAGTTGGATTCCCAGTTATTGGTAGATGATTTCCAAGCTGTTTCCTGTAAAAGCTCTTTCTCTATCTAATCGGCTATAGTACTCACTGCTCTTGACTTGGCTTTTGAGAGTGAAAATATTATGTAAAGCAGCGTTTCCAAGCTGAGGTTCACTCTAGAGTGGGTATTGGATTGCAGTTGGCTGTGAATCGTGATGTTAAAGTTCTTAGATATCAATCCATCCATTTCCCATACCGCTTATCCTACACAGGGTCCCTGGAGCCTCTGGGAACTCAGGGTACAAGGTGGGGGACACCCTGGACGGGGTGTGCACCCATCGCAGGGCACAATCTCTCACACACACACACACACACACACACACACACACACACACACACACACATTCACACACCCATTCACACACTATGGACAAATTGGAAATGACAATCAGCCTCCAAGGTATGTCTTTGGACTGTGGGAGGAAACCGGAGGAAACCCACAAAGCATGTGGAGAGCATGCAAACTCTCCCAACCTCAGAGGTGCGAGACAAACGTGCAAACCACTAAGCCACCGTGCCCCCGTTCTTAGACATAATGCTCTTAATTTTTATTAAGACAAACAAATTTCATACCCTTGTGTGTTGGCACATCAACAGACCAATTCAAATACATCATACTGGCTAGGTTTGGTAGCGCTTCAATGAATTTAATGGTATTCAACAGCATTATCCGAATTATTAAGCAAAGATATTGTTAAAAAATAAATAAATAAATAAATAAATAAAAATATTTCAGTGATTCTGTCATTAAATATTACTTAGATAACTTGTACCTCTAAATATTCAGTTTGAAACACAAAATGGCCAACCTGTATCTTTACAAACATTCTGATTTGGTCTATAGTGTGGACATGCTTTGTTAATAAAAAAAAAAAAAAAAGAACAGACATTGCACTGAAGAACATAATATGCAAACTGTACAAATGACATGTTACTCATGGGTGGACAAATCACTACCTTATGCACCCAGGTTAAGTGGAAACACTGATGAAACCAAGTGAAATAAAGTTCAGTGCAAAGCTGACATGTAACAATTCATCACCTAGTAGTTAAACGTATCAAGAGAAAATAAAGATGCTCCCCAGACTCAAATAATACATTCTACGTATGATGCAAGGAGATAACACCACAGCTCATAGCCGAAACGTTGGCCAACGACTTGGTGACATTATAAGGATTATGTCTCTGGTTAAGGCTCTGGGTTACTGATCAGAAGGTCTCGGGTTCAAGCCCCAGCACCACCAAGCTGCCACTGTTGGGCGCCAGGGGCCGATTGCACCAGCTGGACGTACACCTGGTTGTAAGACTAGGCTGGACGTAAAATGCACCTTAAGTCCTACGTAGAATTAAAACCTGTTGCACCATCTAGGCGTAGTGCTACGTCTGAGGCTAAATCTTACGCCTAGTCAAAGGTAGATGTAAAGTGAAAAGTCTTGACTAGTTTCCAAGGTGAAAATAAAAACGTTCATATAATGGCACGTCTAATATACAGGCTACACGATCAGCGGGCTTTCAGGCGTGAAAGAATAATGAGAGACCGCATCAATCCTCTTGATGTATATGGAGATAGAGAACTTATTGAAAGATTTCGTTTCAGCAGGGCTGAATTGTTAGAATTAATTGACGAGTTATCGCCGCAGTTGCAACATGTAACGGATAGGAACGGTGCGCTGTCCCCAGCACTGCAGGTGCTAATTTCTCTTTGATTTTATGCCAGTGGATCTTTCCAAAATACAGTTGCTGATATGGTGAATGTAGAAGTACAGCATGCCGAGCGATACAACGAGTTTATCTGGCCCTTCAAGATCGGGCTCACTGATATGTTCGTCTCCCCACCCAGGAGGAGGCTACACACACCAAGGAGAGATTTCGCAAAGACTCCGGCATACCCGGTATTTTTGGCTGTATTGATGGTACTCGTGCGCATCCAGGCACCATCTAAAAACGAGTACCTGTTTGTAAACAGGAAAGGCTTTCACTCAATTAATGTTCAGGTTGTGTGCGATGCAGACATGAAATTAATTGACGTGGTGGCGCGGTGGTATGGGTCTGCCCATGAAGTATGCATCTTGAGGGAGAGCGTACTGGCAAGAGTGTGTGAGGAGGGACGGCTCTCTGACATAATGCTTGGCGACAGTGGCTACCCTTTAAAGAAGTGGCTGATGACACCTGTCATGGTACGCCGGACGGAGCAGGAAAGGCAATACAGCTATGTGCACTCACGGACGAGGTCGGTCATTGAGCGCTGTATAGGAGTGCTCAAGCGCAGGTGTATGCGTGGCTTATGTTTAAGCCTGTTTATTTTAGCCTGCACTTAAAGTGGTATTGGTTATTATGCATAGCTACTGCATATAGGCATACTAATGACTTTTTTTTAGATTCCACTGCTTGCACAGTGAAATCAGGATGGAGCAGAGAGGGCCTACTATTTTTAAGAGGCCATGTTACCTTCATGACTGGTGTCTGATGAACTTGCATTTGATGTGAACTTGCTTTTCTTCCATTGGGCCTATATAGCTGGCACTAGTGTCACAGCCTCTTAGCCCTTTGAAAGCTGGCGAGTCCTCTCCAAACACATCCATGATGATAGTGCTGTATGGTGAGATTTTAGGAGGGGGTCCCCCACCTGTCGGGGGGGGTTTTGAGCAGGCTAGAGTCTCTCCTGGCTGCCTGAAGAAGGTCTTTCCATTTTGTCCTCACTTCCATGACCGTACGACTTCCTAATCCACCCTCTGCTTCATTGACTGCCGCTGTTATTATCTGCCAGATGTCTTGTTTTTTTTTTTTTATTTGTTATGGCATTGTTTTGTTTGCATACTAAAATATGCATATACTTACTATAGAGTTCAATAATTTTTCTTGTTTCATAATCTGAGTAATTTAATTTTCGTTTTTTCGGTTCAGCAGTCATTTTTAATCTAGGTATTTGTCGGCACCAGTAAATTTAAGCTTGTAACCATAGCAACGTGAATGGCTTGGCAAGTATCACTGTGGTAGAATGTGGACGCAGATCGGCCACGCCGGGCGTAGCTGCGCCTAGTTGTAGTGCAACAGGTGTAAATATTTATCACAAGGTTTGACGTAGCTAAGCCCGGCGTAGGGCTTACACACAACTGTTTTTACGTCCAGCTGCTGCAACCGGCCCCAGGGGCACTGAATCATGGCTGACCCTGCACTCTGATCCCAACCTCCCAACAAGGGAAGAATTTCTCTGTGCTGTAATGTGACAAATAAAGGCTTCTTCCTCTTCTTCTTCTAGTCAGTTAGGTTTCCAGGCAACCAAAATTTCCACTTGCCTAGCGAATGAATTTAAGATTTGGCCACCCCTGTGGTACTGGGTGTTAAGAGCGAACCAGATGAGCGAATACAGAGAATATTTGACAGGCAGACTTCTGCAACTGGTACCACAGTCAGTGTTGCTGTTCTTAAATGCTTTTTTTCTGCAAGTTGCTTTGGAAAATAAAATATTGTCATGTGATGTGAAAAATATTGTGATATGATATTTTGGTCATAACACCCAGCCCTGTGCTAAAGTGTCTGTGTGCACGTCCGTGTGTGTGGGATGGGTGGGTGTGGATCATTCAGGCTGCAGATGAGGGGTTTTATTGTTCTGCTATAACAATGCATTCTATGTGAATAATGCATGAGTATGCTGCTCCTGAAGGGGTACATACAGCTCTAAAACCTCCAGTTTTAATCCAGTGGAATTGCAATCAGCAGGCGAAGGAGTGGTTCTGCAAACGCTCGACACTCAACTGGTGTGCACGATATCTCTCTGTCTCGCTACCCCTCGCTCACCTCGCCCACACATACCTCTTTGTCTTCACTGGACTGCCGCAGGGATGGATGCTGCTGACCGACTTAAGCAAGAGGTGTGTGTGTGTGTGTGTGTGTGTGTGTGTGTGTGTGTGTGTGTGTGTGTGTGTGTGTGCTCACGCGCAGGCGTGCGTGCATGCATGTGTTTTCTCTCTCGTTCTCCGACATCCCCTCCCTCTTCATGTTTCACACACTCACACATAATGCCTTCCATGCTTAATGTGCTACAGCAAGGCTCACATTACAAGATCAGCTGCCTTTATTTCATTCACTGCTTTTCTGCTGCTTTTACAACACTTGAGAGGAAAGAAGCACCATTTGCCATCTCTTGTCTCGCTCTTCTCCACCACTTGTCCGCAGAGAGGCTATTAGGAAACACTGGGAGTGTCTGTGCAGAGCACTGAGGGGCCATGCTCAGGCCAGCCAGCCAGGACTGTAGCAGCACGCTCTTCTGCTTTGGCTGCTGGAATGGACGAATGGTGGGCACAAACCTGATCGCATGTTTGCATGTATGCTGACTGAATGCATGTACTTTCCATCTGCTACAGTTCCTTTAAAGTAGCCATAGACTTAATTTGTGTGTTATTGTTTTTCAGTTAATTTCAGCTAGATAAAATAGCATTATTATTGTGGGGAGAAAAAGAAAAAGAATTCTTTCTTTTCCAGTACAAAGACATGTTACTATATATAGAATTATAAAGGATGCTTTCAGAAACCTTGGTGGCTTTAACCTTGGTGCATGTTTGCATGTATGTTGCTTCAGTCAATTTGCTTGTGCACCTTCTTCCCATCCATGAACACCTGGTAAGCAGCTGGCATGGCACACTGCTCACTCTTCTACCTCGCCTGTAGAGGCTCAATTTGTCGATGTCTTTGGGCACACAATTCTCCCTTATGGCTCTTCTTGTTTGTAATTTAGTGTATATTTTAGCCATATTTTTTTATCATTGTTGAACTGAATAAATACAGTGTATTCCAGACAGGTTGTTTTTATTTGATTCATTTCAAAATACATTTATCTGGTATAACACTCTGTATGTGTGCCATTTCAATGTTTCTGAAAAGGTATACAGTAACATAATTACATGATTGATTTAAAAAAGAGTCTTATTCTCGCCTTTGTCAGTGCTGTATATAATCCCCGATTGGCTATTGGTTAATCCGCTTTCTTTTTATTTATGGTAAATGTTGCACCTACTAGGATGTAGGTGTAAATTTTATGTTATACTTTAAGGCTAATGTCGAAACTGTCTCTTGGTGCAACTGTTATCTTTTTTTTATTTTGTAAGCTTGAATGTCGTGGCCATTTGCATTCCAACGAGGCTATGACAGAGCTCACGTTCTGCTGCTGGAAGTAGCCGCTGGACTGGAGAGAGGCCTCTCCTCAAAAGACAGTTTCATTTTGTCTTTTATCATGCTTTTTATACAACTACAGGACTTTACCACATGGCTTGACAAATAATGACTCATGACACTCTTTTAATAATTCCAGTTTCGCCAGTTCAGGTAGTTTTCCTGAAAAAAGCACAAAAAACTCCTCAAATTGCGTCACATCTTTTAAAAATAGCCGCAGCAAACATCAAACATCTTTGCCCACAACAATCACAAAAAAACTCTCTGAAATCCTGTAAGGACTGGTTTGTTTTGTGGGCAAGAAAGTGGTTGCTAGTTAGATGTAAGGCCCCAGTGCTGTTTTAACCTTAAAATAGTTTTTTTAAATGGATGTATAAAAATAGATTTGGTAAAGATATGCTTGTCTTTCTCAAAGATAAAATAGGAAGGTGTACACTCATTAGTAAGGGCTATGATTTTAACCCAAATGCAGTCTCTCTTGTCCACTTTCCCTTTACATCCAGGACTGATGTTGCTAATGGGGCAGTATTTGATGACCCCACCAAAGCACAATTTGAAACCTAAAGGCCATAATTTAAGCAAGAGACATCTTTTCAACTTAACACCCCTCTCCTTCTCTCTTAATAAGAAGTATTCAGTCTATTAGCTGATGTTAAGAGGCAGGAAGTGGAACATCTTTTTAACAGGCATGTTGACAGCCCAGTTGTAGTCATGTGCCATATAGGACTCTTTAAATGTTAATTAGAAGTTTACATTTTAGCAGATTTTAGTGGATTTTTCTTTCCTGCATACATACTATTATTTGAATATTTCAAGTGTTTATAATAATATCATGACTAAAATCAAGTTCATAATTCTATACACTTCATATACGAAGAAAGTTTAAGTCACCCAACAACTTATGACTGCGTTTATGAATGTGTCTGTGTGTGTGTTTGCAGGCTGAGTCAGGCTATGGTTCAGAGACCAGTCTGCGGCACCATGGATCCATGCTGTCCCTCACTTCTGCTACCAGTGGCCTCTCAACCACCTCCACATCTTCCTTTAAGGTAAAAAAAAGGCTCCCCTCAATAGTCACAGAATACTATTGTTTATCTTTAGCCAGTCTACTGACTGGAGGTATGTCGATGGGTACAGGATGTAATATAATGCTGTCAACTGCTATAAAAACAAAGTCCTATGCTTGATAAACTATACTGTGCTAAATACTAGTACTTTTATCACAACTGCTCACTATGAGCAATCATTAGCAGCAAAGCAAATGGATTGTGAAGAGCTTGTACTTGCTTGAAACAATGATAGAAATCAGAGACTTTGATTAAACATTTATAGTATAAAGGACAGATCTTTCTCTCTCTCTCTCTCTCTCTCTCTCTCTCTCTCTCTCTCTCTCTCTCTCTCTCTCTCTATATATATATATATATATATATATATATATATATATATATATATATATATATATATATATATATATATATATATATATATATATATAGATTCCTTTGATCGATATGTATCGTCATTTATTACATTATTTATTACATTTATTGTTTATTGTTGGTGACTGTGCAGAAAGGCAACAGTCTCAGAGAGAAGCTGGCAGAGATGGAGACATTCCGGGACATTCTGTGCAGACAAGTGGACACACTGCAGCGCTACTTTGACAACTGTGCAAGTGGAGATTACAGAGATGAGTTCTTCAGGGACAAAGGTGAGATGTTATATATATATATATATATATATATATATATATATATATATATATATATATATATATATATATATATATATATATATATATATATATATATATATATATATATATAAATTGCTAAACACTTTACAGTTCAATTTGGAAACCAAACAGACAGGAATGTTTTGGCTCTGACATGCCATCTAGTAGATGACTCCTTTAATCCTCCATATGTACAGTACTGTGCAAAAGTTTTAGGCACATGCAAAGAAATGACGTAGAGCAAAGATGCCTTCAAAATAATGAAATTAAATATTTCTACATTAAAAAATATATATGTACCGTAAAGACCAGTAAACAGTAGTAAATGAAACAAAGTCAACATTTTTTGTGACAAAAAAAATTAAAATAGTAGTCTCCGGTACAATTAGTGCAGGTTTATAAGGAAATGAGCTGGTAAGTTTTATTGAGCATCTTGCAGAACCAGTCACAGTTCTTCTGGACACTTTGACTTTCGCACTCGCTTCTTATTTTTGCAGCGAAACCCAGCAGCCTTCATTGTGTTTTTTTGTGTGAAAAGTGTCTCTTACGTAATACGCTGCTTTCTTTAATGACGTACAAACATTTTTCTGTAACATTTAATTGTGTGCTAGAAAACTAATGTTTGGGAATCTAAAATGTTTTTTGTACTGATTTAATAATGTAGACGTCATAAAATAAAAAGTCTATAACAAAGTTTGTACTAAAAAAAAAATAGGGTGCCTAAAACTTTTGCACAGTACTGTATATTAATACGCAAGTGAGTATATGAACAAAAGTCACTCGTTGTATATAAATCGGCCTTGAGTGCAAAATACTACATAGGTGGCTGAGCAAATCGACACTGAACTGTAAACTGTGTGATATCTCAAATTTCCAGAACACTGAGATAAGCAATGCCTTTTCTTGTTTGTAAGTTGTATTATGGGATGCTTAGACTTACTGTTCTGTCTTTTGGCCACAATGTGCAGCTTGCTGCATTATGGAAAGAATTTCTAGTTTAACTAGGCTTATCTCCCGCTTACATTTTCAGTGTCAACACTTTCAATTCCAAAGAAATATAAACACAAGCAAAATGCATCTTTACTACCTACAGAAATATTTTTTTAAACTTCCCTCCAAATATGAGTTTAGTCTTGCAGAGAATTCCCCTGAGGGAGAATACTTAGTAGACTGATGAGTGCTGATGAATACAAACACCATGTAATTAGAGTCCCCAAATGAGAACAATGTGGCAAACTGGCCATGTTCTGAGAAAAATTCTGTTGTCAATCTGTTTATTATCTACTTATTCAGTAATTAAATATAGCTATTTTATTTTATTTGTGGTTAAGTAATATTATAGCTATAATAGCTACTTAATCCATGTTTGTGCCTTGTTTGTCATATAGTAATTGAGGATGACGAAGATGATTTTTCCAACTTACGGCCAGATGGAGACTACCTCTTCAACAACAACAGCAGCAAAGAGAAGTGTAAGTATGATTGCATGTCCTCTCCATTTTTGTTTTATTATTTATACCAAAATACTTGACTACTGTGCATAGTGATTAAAAGTAACTGTAATGTCTCAAGACAGAATAGAATAGCTATAGCCGCAGGCAGGTGTTCTTGTAAGTCCTGCAGAGCCAAGTCAGTTGAGTTCCAAATATATGCTTTGTTTCCATCCACTTTATGCATATGAAACAAACGCTAAAATGAAACCATGCTTATAATTGTTTGCAGCATTTTCTTCTGCTACATTGTTTTCATTATATAGCCGTTTTGCGATTAAAAAGATTTTAGGCAAAGGCGTCACTTTATGTAATGATGCCACTTTCTGCAGGAGCTGTTGTGTTTCACACATTTCCATCAAGACCTTCATGTATATCATCAACTTTCCTGCCTTTTTTCCCCCTAGCCACCTTATGGAGGATACAGTAAAAAAGAACAGTCAGAATATACAGACCCCTTATCTACATTGAACTATTTAATATCAGACTGTTTCTTTAGACTATAATTCTTCTGTCTCAGTGAATATCCACATTCAAGATCATCACTAAGATGACAGCACTTTGTCACATGAAATTACAACACACTGCCCTTTTAATGTGCTGTAATTTGCCATCAGATAAAGATGCTGTTATTTTCTGTAATTAAATTATGTAAGATTCCTGTCAGCTTCTTAATCCTCCTTCTCCTTAATCTAGCCACACAGCAATGCCAATGTCATGCAGCATAAACTGAAACCATATTCCACGTAAATTGTTGACGACATATTATAGCCTTATATAAGCTTATACAGTGGTGCTTGAAAGTTTGTGAACCCTTTAGAATTTTCTATTTATCTGCATAAATATGACCAAAAACATCATCAGATTTTCACACAAGTCCTAAAAACAGATAAAGAGAACCCAGTTAAACAAATGAGACAAAAATATTATACTTGGTCATTTATTTATTGAGGAAAATGAGCCAATATTACATATCTGTGAGTGGCAGAAGTATGTGAACCTATAGAATTAGCAGTTTATTTGAAGGTGAAATTAGAGTCAGGTGTTTTCAATCAGTGGGATGACAACCAGGTGTGAGTGAGTGCCCTGTTTTATTTAAAGAACAGGAATCTATCAGAGTCTGATCGTCACAACAAATGTTTGTGGAAGTGTATCATGGCACTAACAAAGGTGATTTCTCAGAAAAAGAGTTGTTGATGCTCATCAGGCTGGAAAAGGTTATAAAACCATCTCTAAAGAGTTTGGACTCCACCAATCCCCAGTCAGACAGATTGTATACAAATGGAGGAAATTCAAGACCATTGTTACCCTCCCCAGGAGTGGGCGACCAATAAAGATCACTCCAAGAGCAAGACATGTAATAGTCTGCGAGGTCACAAAGGAACCCAGGGTAACTTCTAAGCAACTAAAGGCCTCTCTCACATTGACTAATGTTAGTGTTCATGAGTCCACCATCAGGAGAACACTGAACAAAGGTTGCAAGGAGAAAGCCACTGCTCTTAAAAAAAAAAAAAACATTGCTGCCCTTCTGCAGTTTGCAGAAGGCTAATAGAAAAATGTTTTGTGGACGAATGAGACCAAAATAGAATTTTTGGTTTAAATGAGAAGCGTTTTGTTTGGAGAAAGGAAAACACTGCGTTCCAGCATAAGAACCTTATCTCATCTGTGAAACATGGTGGTGGTAGTATCATGGTTTGGGCTGCACCTGGGCCAGGATGACTTGCCATCATTGATGGAACAATGAATTCTGAATTATACCAGCGAATTCTAAAGGAAAATGTCAGGACATCTGTCCATGAACAAGTCGTTCTACCAAAGAACGGTTAAAGAAGAATAAAGTTAATGTTTTGGAATGGCCAAGTCAAAATCCTGACCTTAATCCAATAGAAATGTTGTGGAAGGACCTGAAGCAAGCAGTTTATGTGAGGAAGCCCACCAACATCCCAGAGTTGAAGCTGTTCTGTACTGAGGAACGGGCTAAAATTCCTCCAAGCCGATGTGCAGGACTGATCAACACCGGAAACATTAGTTGCAGTCATTGCTGCACAAGGGGGTCACACCAGATACTGAAAGCAAAGGTTCACATACTTTTGCCACTCACAGATATGTAATATTGGATCATTTTCCTCAATAAATAAATGACCGAGTATATTTTTGTCTCATTTGTTTAACTGGGTTCTCTGTATCTACTTTTAGGACTTGTGTGAAAATGATGTTTTAGGTCATATTTATGCAGAAATGTAAACAATTCTAAAGGGTTCACAAACTTTCAAGCACCACTGTATCTTTTATGAATTTAAAATTGGTAACATTTTGTCTATAGACAATAAATGATGAGAATAAAACAAGAATAATTAGTGAGGAGAGTTGTTGGGGAAAGTGGAGGCAGGAACAGGCGGGAGGATTTTAGCACAGCACCAGTGTCATACTTGTCTTGTTGGTCTCTTGTGTCTCTCGAGTCATGTAATAAATTATGCTGCGTAAAAAAAATTATGCATAATCTCAGCGTTTTTCCTGGGAATATAATTTCCACTGTAGTTTCTCACAACATGTCACATATTGACTATTTATACATTAAAGTTAAAAGGAAAAAGGTTTTGTTGTTTGGAAAACGTTACCAATAGATGCCATTTCCTACATCGGCAAACATTTCAAATCTCTAAAACATTTTTCCCAAAAAAAACCACTTGGAAAACAGATGGAAACCTGGCTATGTTTAGCAACCTTGGTTAATCATTGCACACTTGCTTCAAATCACACTGCTCCTCAAAGCTCATTTGAACATGAACAATTCATGAATTAACACATAATAATTTGAAATGTATCGAATATATATTAATTATATATAATTATATATAATATTTAACATATGTAACGTTAATCTTACTGTTCCGTGGAAAAGTGGACATGAAAAAGACTGTTGTGTCTCTGTTCTTGCTTTAGTATTCTCTATGGCCAGCTCCAGAGGGCCCATTGGCATTGATTTCAAAGGTGAAGCCATCACTTTTAAAGCCACCACAGAAGGCATACTCTCTACAATGTCCCACTGCATTGAGATCATGGTCAAACGTGAGGAGAACTGGCAGAAGCGACTGGATAAAGTATGTCTACTAAGTAAATTCAGTCCAATGGTTGTATTGTCTAGACTGGATTTTGGAGGCAAAGAGTGTGTTTTGTTTACAGAATCAATAGAGAATGTTCCACACATGCGGTGTAGATGATGATTTGTTCCAACAAAAAACTAAGTTTAGCCTTCGTGCTTTCAATCTTGGTCCTCTTGCTACAGCGATACTGGAGACACCTGAGAATTATACTTCATTGCTTTTTCAGATAAAGCAGTGGTGAGGCCAAACACAAATAAAATGTGCTGCGCAGAAAGTAAATGCAGTGAAATCCATATCTGAAAGAAAAAAAATAGTCTTCTCGTCCTCTGAATTACACAAAGCTTTTGTGGTAAAAATTTGTTTGTAGTAAAATTCTGTTTGTTCTCTCTAAAGTGTTCTCTAGAAAGTGTTCTAGTCTTCTAGTCTGTGGGGTTGAAACCGTAGAGGGCAATAGTTTGAAGGACTTCTCA
The DNA here is from genome assembly GCA_023630585.1 of Cranoglanis bouderius. NCBI lineage: Eukaryota > Metazoa > Chordata > Actinopteri > Siluriformes > Cranoglanididae > Cranoglanis > Cranoglanis bouderius. Next base: position 26,762,278 of record CM042540.1, read on the forward strand.
CCTGTCAGCAGATCATTATTATTTTTGCACCTCTGTGGAAAGCCAGAAGGGGTGAATGGAGTCATATTTAAGCACCACAAGCTATGTCGAGCCTAACATATTGCTAAAAATAGATCTACAAGGAATTCTGGAAATAAAGATTAAGAAGCTTTTACATTCCTGTGTGTGAACACATTAACACCATTAGGCTGTATTTGCATGATGTCTGCAGTTACGACTGATGTATTTGATTTGTTATGTTCTGTTAAATAAGATGTTGAATCAAGTTAAGCAAACCCTCACTGGTAACAACGTAGGGGGGCTGCATTCTTTGAAATTGGTGCTAATTTATCTGAGCGCTTATTCACAGAGCCGCGTTACACTGCTGTAACATCTCGTTGTAAAGTTTAGAGTTGCCCAACCAGTTCTTGTCCAGCTGAAAATCATCGCAATTCAGGAAGTACTTAAATTCCATTCCAGTTGAAGCACTAGCAAAGTAAAGGGGCGTGGATCTGTGCGTGTATACCGGTTGAAAAGAGACCTACAGGCGGAAGACACCCTGCAGATCTTTTAACTTGTGAGTCGAGTTCACCAGCCTGTGCACTGTATGGATACACCTTAATATGTCAACCAGTTTATCCACACTAAAACCTTGGCCGCTCTGGGCAACCAAATCCGGACAGAATTGGATTCCTCTGTGTACGCAGAGCAGCTTCTGTGCAGTAGGTTACCTGTTCTCTGCTTTGTTTTCTGTCTCTGTACAATATGTGTAGTAGCTTTGTTCTACTTATCTCCAAGCTTTTAGCTAATTATGGAAAAACAACTCAAATATGTCTACAGCTTTTCTGTACCGTGTCAGAGCATTCCACGTACACATTTGTGTAGTGTTCTTGTTCGTTTTTTTAATGGTTTTGACAGTTCAGTAAGTTCATTTAATCATTTTCACAGGTCTTATTATTTCAGGCAGAATATTGTTTGGTTAGGTGACTTACGTGGCCTCCTGTGGCACTCCTTAGAAGGTGTGATTTAAATGTAAATGTTAATGACTGTGCTCCAATGTAAAAGGAAACAAACAGGTGTGAGGCTTGTGTAGCTCCAGCTGGGTAAGCAATTGACTTAAAGGGTTGAGCTAACCTACAATCCTATAATTACACTGAAACTGTAAAATGAAAGATTGTTTGTGTATAGTGACTCCAACAACACCTTTTTATAAGACTTCTTTGAAGTCAAATCATTCCCCTTTTTCCTCTCCTGTTCTTTTGGGTCTTGATGGAGGTTGTTGGTATTTGGGGCTCTTTGTAACTGGGACACAGAGAGGCCATACCTAATCTCAGATGCAGAACTTTTATCAACAATGGGGCTTAGCCTGTTTTATTTACATGGGCTTTATTGTCTGAAGCCTGAGAGTGGAGGTAGAACACAAAGGTCTTGTCTTGAAGGCCAGGGATCTATGGGCTTATTGTGTTCATGCGTGTAGCGTGATCTGCTTTGATCAGTGAAGAATGTAAAGAGCTTAAAATATATTCAAAGTCCTTTATTATGGTGTCCAGATTTTATGATCATAGTTGTGTTTTTAATTTACTTCCACAGTTCCTTACTATCATTGTCTTAGTGACACCAAGATTTCAGATTCATTCTACTTTCTTTGTATTGTCTCGCTCATTGTCTAAGATGATAAAAGTATGATATTTATCTTTTCTTGTAAGGAAATAGAACAGAGGAGGAGAGTAGAAGAATCCTATAAGTCAGCCATAACAGAACTGAAGAAGAAACCTCACTACGGAGGACCAGACTATGAAGTAAGTCAGTCTGATTTTGAGCTATAAACGAAACTGTTTGTGCTTCCAGTGTCTTGCGTCCATGTTTATTTCAAAATGCAAACAGAAGAAGAGGACACACTGACTGATAATATGCGTGATTGAACATTCTCACATGATTTTCAGGAGGGGCCAAACAGTCTCATCAATGAAGATGAATTCTTTGATGCTGTTGAAGCAGCTCTGGATAAGCAAGACAAGATTGAAGAGCAGGTAGGACTGATTTATTCAGAGCTGCAAAGGTGCATTGCTTACACTAGCTTTTAACCAATTAGACTGTTAAAGACAATTGAAGCCCTTTATGGAATGTTTATAGAGTTTGTTCTGAATTTTTTGCAAAGCTGAGCTAGGCTGCTAGGCAGCACCATCACTGGCTAGACATGCATTTTTTTTAATTTTCATTTATTCATTGATCAAATGTGATGTTATTTAAAGTGGAGTAAAAAAAAAGGTAGGCTCCTGTAAGCTAACTGCTGTCAGCATGGTTTATATAGATGCCTCTAATGTTAAACACTCTGAATACAAAACTATGGGATTACCAAAGTTAGAGAGCCCACCAAAAGTAAGGTTAAAACTTTGACGTTTCAAGTTAAAATTCAATATATATATTTTTTCAAGTCGAAATTCCTACAGTACATTCCTACGTTTCTGTACATTTGAAGATAGGTTCGTTTATGGGATACCCAGTTATTAATGCACAGTGAAAGAGATTATGTCTAGTAATTGTATAATATAGGTGGCACATTGGTGCAGTGAGTAGATCATAGAGCATAGGTTACTGTCTCTGAAGAGTTTTGCATGTTCTCCCTGTGCCCATGTGGGTGTCCTCCAGGTTCTCCGGTTTGGTGATTCTTAAATTGCCCCTAGGTATGATAGAGTGTATGAATGTGTGTATACATGGTGCCCTATGATTGACTGGCATCCCAACCACTGTGTATTGCCACCTCATGTTCCAAGGATAGGTACTGGATCCATAACCCTCACCTTGATGAATCAATTATATATCAGATATACACCAAATTATAGTGTCATCATCATTCATTATCATTAGTACCTGCTTCACACTGGTCATGCACAGAAACTCCACACAGACAGTAACCCAAGCTCAGCATTGAACTGAGGACCCTGAAGCTGTGAGGTGTTGCTGTAAATGGAATTGTGTATAATAACATTATGTAAAACAGGTGCAGTATTTAAAATGTCTCAGCCAAATGTGTTCTTAAGCTTTCACATATATTTCACTTTTTAACTGTCTCTTTTTTCTGGTGTTTCAGACTGAGAAGTGCAGGACCACTTGGCCAGTTACACTTAGCTCCTCTGTTAATACTCACAAATACACCAACAAGGTACCTAACTGAAGACGTAAACATACTTAAACACGCAAACATGCCTGTCCTATTCTTTAAGCACAAAAGCACATTATTTCTTTGTTCTTTTCTGCCTAACCATACTCTCAAAATGTTTCCCCTGAATCTTTTAAACCCTCAGGGGAATATTAGCTTAATATTGAAGTTGTTGTCATACAATAAGACTTTATGACATTACAATGCATACATTCACTTCGTCAGAATTTCTCCGTTTGATGTAAAGTACAAAGAACTAATGTTGGATAACGTTTGTGTAAGGTTTACTGTTAACTGTCACAAGCTGATCACTCATCCTGTCTACACAGCGGTTATTAAAACTATTCGCCTCTGCCATAGTTTTATCCAGTGACTCAATGTTTCTTACAGTAGTTCTAGTTTCTTGGTTTCCCCATTCAGTGCTCACTTTAATCTGTTTACTTGGTTGGTAACTTATTCACAGATCTCTTTCTGAAATTATTAACATGTATGTAGATAACATACAAATACCTTTCACTGAAGACTTCATCAGCAGAAATATTTTTATCATGAAAGTTTACAACCCCAATTCCAAAAAAGTTGAGACGCTGTGTAAAATGTAAATAAAAACAAAATGCAATGATTTGCAAATCTCATAAACCCATATGTTATTCACAATAGAACATAGAAAACATATCAAATGTTTAAACTGAGGAAATGTAGCCAACATTTCAGAATAATGTTCCTCAACGTTAAATTGCGAAGACTGTGAATATCTCATCATCTACAGTACATAATATCATCAAAAGATTCCGAGAATCTAGAGAAATCTCTGTACGCAAGGGACAAGGGTGAAAATCAATATTGCATGCCCGTGATCTTCGGGCCCTCAGGTGGGACTGCATTAAAAACGGGCATGATTCTGTAATGAAATCACTGCATTGGCTCAGAAACACCTCCAGAACTCATTGTCTGTGAACACAGTTCGCCGTGCCATCCACAAATGCAGGTTAAAGTGCTATCATGCAAAGAAGAAGCCATATGCGAACATGATCCAGAAATGCCGCCGTCTTCTCTGGGCCAAAGCTCATTTAAAATGGACTGAGGCAAAGTGGAAAACTGTTCTGTGGTCAGACGAACTGAAATTTGAAATTCTTTTTGGAAACCATGGGCACCATGTCCTCTGGACTAAAGAGGAGAGGGACCATCTGGCTTGTTATTAGCACTCAGTTCAAAAGCCTGCATCTCTGATGGTATGGGGGAGCATTGGTGCCTATGGAATGGGCAGCTTACACATCTGGGAAGGCACCATCAGTGCTGAAAGGTATATACAGGTTTTAGAGCAACATATGCTTCCATCCAGATGACGTCTTTTTCAGGGAAGGCCTTACATATTTCAGCAAGACAATGCTAAACCACATACTGCATCTTTTACAACAGCATGGCTTCATAGAGTAGAGTCTGGGTGCTGAACTGGCCTGCCTGCAGTCCAGACCTTTCACCAATTGAAAACATTTGGCACAAAAAATACAACAAAGAAGGCCCAGGACTGTTGAGCAGCTAGAATCCTGTATCAGACACGAATGGAACAACATTCCTCTCCCAAAACTCCAGCAACTGGTCTCCTAAGTTCCCAGACGTGTACGGACTGTTGTTAAAAGAAGAGGGGATGCTACACAGTGGTAAACATGGCCCTGTCCCAACTTTTTTGAGACGTGTTGCTGCCATCAAATTCAAAATTACCTTATTTTTTCCTTAAAATGGTACATTTCCTCAGTTTAAACATTTGATATGTTTTCTATGTTCTATTGTGAATGACTTATGGGTTTATGAGATTGGCAAATCATTGCATTCTGTTTTTGTTTACATTTTACACAGTGTCCCAACTTTTTTGGAACTGGGGTTGTATTAACTTTCCCAACAACTGCTCTTCTGACTTGTTCTTCTGACTAATTACATTTTGTGTAAACAGATACAGTTGCAATCGAAATTAGTCAAACCCCATTGCAAATCAGGTTTATTGTGAAATGGGCTAAGATTCCTCAGGAGCGCTGCCTACATGTGTTCCTAATTTCCTGATTTGTGGTGATAGCTCTGTCTTTACTCTGTGCATTGTGGTGTTTCTACTCTGTCGTTTTACTTCCTTTCTCTTTCTCCCCTGGTTCAGCCTCTTAGTCATGCTTCCTCAGTGTCTTCTCTCGACTTAGTCAGTGCTTCGGATGATGTGCACAGACTCAGTGCTCAGGTATAGTGTCTTGTCAGTATTATAGTGTTGGGTAGATGTGTTTTATTACCATCATCTGTCAACTCCCATCTACAGTAGCATCACTGAAGGAGTAAAGAGCTGCAGGAATTGACTCACTGTTAACCATTTGTGTGGTGTTAACCTGACTGACACACCTATTTGATTTGGCACAGGTGGAGGAAATAATACACAGTCACATGGCCCACTCCTTACAAGATGTAGGTGGAGATGCTAACTGGCAACTTGTTACTGAAGAGGGTGAGCTGAAGGTAGGTCAGCCCTGAAGGGCTTGTTATTTTTATTGAGCACTGCTGATTTAACCAAAACACTTACAGCTAGTGGTGGGGACCAGTAGAGGTTTGTCAGTCATTTTCAAATACCATTTTGATTCTGTTTGGGGGAAAAATTACAAGGCAAATGCTATGTAATATAAAATTGTTGTAACAATTCTTGTTTTTTCTGTGTTTGTATGTTTTGCAGGTGTACAGGAGAGAAGTGGAGGAGAATGGCGTCGTGTTGGACCCTCTCAAAGCCACACATGCTGTTAAAGGGGTTACAGGTCATGAGGTCTGTCATTACTTCTGGGACACAGCCTTCCGGAACGACTGGGAAAGTGAGTACTTTGCATATATTCTGTTTATTTCCCAGTGAGAATGTTAATACTGAACCTGGATGGATGCCCCTAACTCGACTTCTCTAAACCTTTCCCAGCAACCATCGAAAACTTCAGTGTGGTAGAGACATTATCAGACAAGGCAATAATTATTTACCAGACTCATAAGGTCAGTACATTTAAACCCCTAGCAAACTTATATATAGGTTCATTTGATGTAGAAGAGCTTTTTTTTTTTTTGTCAGCTTGGGTGTGTACATGGTTACGTTGTTCTAACGCAGCCTTGCCCTTGGTTCTATTTTAGAGGGTGTGGCCTGCTTCACAAAGGGACATTCTTTATCTGTCAGTTATCCGCAAAATCCTCTCCACCAATGAGAATGAACCAGATACGTGGATTGTGTGCAATTTCTCTGTGGATCACGACAGATATCCAGTAAGGGACCTTTTGTTTTTATACTTGTATGTCTCTTGTCTTAAACTTAATAGTCTTAATACTTAATTGACTCTAGACAACAAAAAAGTGAAGCCATTTATATAAAATCTGTTTATTTATTTATTTATTGGTTTGTTTTAAACAAAAATGTAGTAGGAAATTAAACAGTTTGCACAATAGTAATAGAGTTTAACATCTGATTGCTTGTTACAGCCGATATCAGTGGTGTTATAAAAGTACTCTGCTCACAAATTGTATCATGCTCTTAATACATCATGAGCCCACGTTATTTTCCAGCCCACAAGCAGGTGTATCCGTGCCAAAATCAATGTGGCCATGATCTGCCAGACGCTTGTCAGTCCACCAGAGGGCAACAAAGAGATCAGCAGAGACAATATCCTCTGTAAAATAACTTATGTAGCCAATGGTGAGTATATTCATCACCCTTTGCTGTTTACCCTTGAAACACTGATCATCTAATAGTGCAGTATCCTACTACTTTATTAAAACACATTTTACTGAATGTAGTGAATCCAGGGGGATGGGCACCAGCATCAGTCTTGCGTGCGGTGGCCAAACGTGAATATCCAAAATTCTTAAAGCGCTTCACATCTTATGTTCAAGATAAGACCAGCGAGAAAGCAATCCTCTTTTAAAACAGGTAATGTCAGTATTTGAGTTGTTAAGCAGCATTTTACAGCACACACTGCATATTCTTAACAGTATCTACATTTTCCTGTAGGTTGCCAGTCTCCTTTAAACATATCCGTAAGAGGCCTTATCCATCCCATCACACTCTAAATCTCAATCTGGGCAAGAGCTTCAGAGAACTACATTACCCAGAAATCTTTTGTCTGCTAGTCATGTGAAATATAGTCTTCTGGATCAGGAATATCAATGTTCTTATACAAGGTTCCAGAAGATCACAAGGTATTCGTTTTACACAATGATTAAATATACAGTACAGTCCTTGTACATGTTTAGGGGATGGTTACTGGTTGTTTTTGTCTGCTTTAGCTTTTATAAGAGTTAAGGTGTTTACTTTGTAAATATTTGTATTCATATTACTTGCACATTGTTTGACTAATATCTTTATTAAAAATAAAACACTATAAACTTGAATACCATTAATGAAAAGCTTTCTCGGTTATAATAGGTTTCTTTACGCCTTATATAGTTTTCCTCAATTGGGGTATAATTTCTCTGCTTTGATCGATAAAGAATGTGAAGAGCTTTAAATACAAACTTTTCTTTTAGTGCCCTATGTCTTAATTTCATGTATATAATTTTGTGTATGCTGTATGTATGTGGTAGAGGTTAAAACATGCCGGATGCAGAGGTTGAAGAACTGGATGGCACTACTTTTAATTGGGTTGTCAGATAATGGCACTGTAAAAAATTTGGGGAAGATTAATATCCACTTTTGTAAATGTTTTGTAAAACATTTCACCAATGCAGAACTACCTTCCTTTGAGTGTTCACTTTGGATATGCCCTTACGTTATACACAAGGCATAAGTATATTTTACCAGATATTTACTTCTAACGGAGGAACGTCATTTCATGATTTCATTGGACCTGAATACAATGTATCATATTTATCTGTACCCTTATTTGACAGAATAACTTGAAGCATATACAAGAAGTGTTTTATTGTTGTTGTTGTTGTCATTGTTGTTGTTTGTAGCTCATGCTCAAAGTGTGAGTTTTGGGTTCACCTTATTATAAGGCTTAATTTTGTTAACCACACAGAAGTCTGTGTTAATGTTAATATTTGCACTAATTATAAGAGCGTTGCTTTACAATCAGTTTACACATGTTGCCAAATGAGAATCGTATGTACGAATGATTTATAGAGGGTGGTATGTATGAAAAATTATACAGATTACAATGCCTGTTGATCTGTAACACTGAGCTTGTCAGAATGATTTTTTTTTTTTTGGAGAAATTTATTTGTGAATATGTAGTAAATATAAGTAAATATATAATTTGTATGTTTATAGCACTCTGGAATGATTAAAGCATATGATGATGTGAATACACAGTTTCCAGGTTTATGGTGTAATTTACAATGTTATTATTATTATTATTATTATTAACTGACCAACTTTTTTTGTTTGATAAACAAGACATATTTTAACAGGTAAAATGTTATGTGGATTTATGCCAGATAATTATCTTTATAAACAAATTATTTAAAAGTTATTTGAATCGTGTTCTCTAATGTAACTTAACACCAATCATGCATTGATCCAAAGCCAGTGAGCCAATTATTAGTAGACTGTCAAAATAATGCTGGTGCTGCTGGAGATTAGTCTTCTGCAGGACTTGCACTACCTCAGATTAACCTCCCTCTGTGTGTGTGTGTGTGTGTGTGTGTGAGTGTGTGAGAAAGAGAAAGAGAGAGACAGAGAAGCACTGTACATCCTTTCAGCAGGTCTGTCTAGGGTCTCAATGAGCCTCAGCCAATCAGCTGCCCCGATCCTGGTGAGATGTGATGCAGGGTGAGCTGATTGGACAGTGCACACTCGGGTGAGGTGAGTGTCCATCTTTGCTGGCATAACCTTACCAAGGTGATTTCAAATATCGCACCAACCTTGGACTGCCTCAGTATCCAAATGCTTTCTGAAATGTGTTGGAATGAGACTTAAGCACTTCATAGCTTGTATGCATATTGGCACAGTTGACATCAGTTATCACTTATCTACAGTTACACTTATCACAGCACTGTTAAATTCTCAAATTTTTTTGAAAAAACATTACCTTTTCCTGGATGAGTTATATCATATATCCAGGTATGGCCTTGTTGAACAACTCTTAGGTGCTGTTCAGGCTTCAAAATCAGACCCAAAACTAGCCAGTACCAAAGAACCCTTTATATTTATCCATTTCATGTAATTTCCTGAATGAAGGTAAAAGCTTCTCATACTGTCATTTCATTGTGTGGCATTCTGTGCAGAATTTGCTCATCTAATCACGATTGCATTCAACAATCACACAAGCAAATAGAGAAGGAAGTATAAACTGAAATAAAACAAGTTACATTAAAAAAAAATTGTTACTGCATAATGAGTTGTCAAAATTTGAAGATTAAAATATAACTCCTTGACAAACAAAGCAGTAATGAAATTGACCACAGTGCACAAGATTCTAAACACAAATATATTGTCAAGTATCAAATATATAATAATCATACAAAATCTTGATAGTTGGCAAATCACTATGGTGTATATATAATTTGTGGCCTGTTGTTAATTATTTTCCTATAATAGCGCATCCTGTCTTGTTTTATTCCTTACATGCAACTGTACGCTACATTGCCAAAAGTTTATGGACACCATCATGCTCATATGTGGTTCTTCCCCAATCTGTTGCCACAACGGTGGAAGGACATAATTGTAAAGTATGTATTTGTATGCTTTAGCATTACAATTTCCCTTCACTGGAACTAAGAGCCCCATACCTGTTCCAGCATGAAAGTGTTGCTTTGCACAAAGCGAGCACCATGACGACATGGTTTGCCAAGGTTGGCGAAGAACTCAAGTGTCCTGACCTCAACCCCACTGAACACCTTTAGGATGACTTGGAGCACCAATTGCAACCCAGATCAGTGCCCGATTTCACTAATGCTCTTGTGACTGTATGAGTAAATCCTCACAGCCACACTCCAAAATCTAGTGGAAAGCCTTCTCAGAAGAGTGGCAGTTAATATAACAGCAAAGGGGGACTAAATCTGGATTGGGATGTTCAACAAGCAGATGTTCAACAAACAAGTGGTCATATGTAACAGTGCAGCAGAAACAAACAAATAATGAATGAATTGCATTTTTTTTTTTTTTCTAAATTTATTTTTAAAATTCTCTTTCATTATAAAAACATATAACATGTTCTCCCCGTGCTTTTGGGGTTTTCTCCGGGTACTCCGGTTTCCTCCCCCAGTCCAGACATACGTTGTAGGCTGATTGGCATCTCTAAATTGTCCGTAGTGTGTGAATGGGTGTGTGAGTGTCCTGCAATGGGGGTGTGTGCCCTGCGATGGGTTGGCACCCCGTCCAGGGTGTCCCCCGTCTTGTGCCCCGAGTTCCCGTGACCCAGTGTAAAGTGGTACAGAAAATGGATGGATGGATAACTACTCATTATATTGTGTTTTTCTAGAAAATTCTTTCATAATTAGTTGTACCACATAAGCAAAGCCAGTAAGCAGTAAAAGCTCTATTTGCATGGGCAGTACATAAGGTGGTGTGTATTATTTATAAATGTACAGTGCACATACACAGTTCTTGCTGTATTTCCACACACAAGCAACAGCTGAGTGACGTCATTCAGGCCATTATAGAACCTTTTGGAAATAGTTGTTTTTGCAATCTTTCCTTCAACCAAAATAATCTAATCAATAATAATTAGTATATCAGTAATTAAATAATATCAGTTAAGTTTCCGTATCTGTAAAACCCACATGCATTCAGATAAACAACAGGGAATAACTGCAGAAGGCTGAATTTGGCATCTTAAGCTAATTCTAACAAAAGAAAAATGTATAGGAATTACTGATTGCTCTCCAGGTTGACCAGTTGACCATATTTCTGTAACAAAAATATGTCATGCTTTTTGTCTATAAATAGTGAAATATGAAAATATATATATATATGTATTATGTTCTGAGTGCATCCAACAATCACTGAAGGCATCAAAAACAGCATCTGTCCGAACATTACACTGTGATCATTAATGTTGTGATTTCAGCGGTCTTTGAGATGATTGTGGCTCTCCATAAGTGAGAATGAAAGCGTTTCTCCCCTGGACTGGGTGTTGGAAATATTTTTATTTTGGCCATCCATCTGACTTTAACTCAATAGTAAAAGTATTCAAATGTGCCTGAAGTGGGTTTTTTCTTCCCTTTTGAGTCTTTTTCCTTTTGTATTGCTTATATCATCCCCACTTTAGACATCTAATTATGTCTCAAGATGCTTGTTTTGTGCAGCTTCCTGGTGTGCCCTGTAAATTTACTTTTGACCTAAAAATACAAAATAAATAGTTTATTTAGTTTATCATCACTTTGGAATTCTGAAGTTCTGTAAAGTTCACACTAACTCAGACTGAATGTTCTACTTACCTATTATGTGTCATGTGACTTTTGACTAGCTGTCCGGCAGCAAGAGCAGCCATGAGCGATATCTCCCCTGCCAGCACAGTGGCACACACTACCCTGGCAAGCTGCCGGGCATTCTCACCTGGACACGTCTCACTGGCACCTTGCACGCCTAACATCTGAGAGAAAGAAAAACACATGACATTTTCCAGCCTGAGTTATATAACATACAGTGGTGTTTGAAAGTTTGTAGAATTTTCTGTATTTCTGCATAAATATGACCTAAACTTCATCAGATTTTCACACAAGTCCTAAAAGTAGATAAAGAGGACCCAGTTAAACAAATGAAACAACAGTGGAACATCAGTGGTGAGCATGGCAGGGTTAGTGTGTGTAATGTAGTAGCGCTCAAGATCTGGAATTCACTCCCTGTGACTCTTCGCAGCATCACATCTCTCTCAGAGTTCAAATCCCAACTTAAAACGTATCTGCTTTCTCAGTGTTATTTGTCCTGATGTGTGGCTATGCATTTTCTCTCAGTGACTGTACTATCTGTACTGTGTTTTTCATTTGCTGTGTATGATTGTTCATTGTTTTTCACATTTTGTGTTTGATCATGATTGTTTATTGTTTATGTATTATTGTATTGCTATAGTCAATTGTCATTGAGCTTTGGAAAGGTGCTATATAAATGAAACCTATTATTATCATTATTATTATTATTATTATTATTATTATTATTGTTACTGTTATTATTATTATCTGGCAGAACCTCCTAAGACTCTATGGGAATAGTCAAAATAATATCTGGCTAGCTCTAGTCCTTACAGTGGTCCCTCTTTTCTGATGGACAGGGTAGAGGGTATCTAACACTGTATAACAACAGATGGGCTATAAAGTGACCTACTGTATATAGTAGGCGTATTTGATAAACTGGCAACTGAGTGAGCATTCAGCAGTGTAGATACCTGCAGACAGGCTTGCTGAGGTGCCAGATTGGTGCCTCCTCCTACAGTGCCCAGCTCAATGGAAGGCATGGTGCAGCTGATGTAGAGATCCTCTCCTGTGGGTCCTGAGGTCTCCATTAGAGTGATACAGTTAGAGCTGCCCACTGTCTGAGCCGGGTCCTGGCAAAATAATAATCACAATTACTCTCACATCAGCCTTATTTGTTTCTAGTACTTTAAAGCATAAATGGTTATGCATATGGTTGGCGGCAATGTCTATTACCTGTCCACATGCGATGTAAATGGCAGCAACAATGTTGGCAGCATGAGCATTGTAGCCTCCAATACTTCCTGCCATGGCAGAACCCACAAGGTTTTTATTGATATTTAGATCCACCAGAGCTTCCGTACTGGTCTTTAAAACCTGCAGAAAAGATTTATGATCATTATAAAACTGCCCCATTTTATGATCCTAATAGTACATATTCAACTAGCTTGAAGAACTGTACCTCTCTGACAACTTGAGCAGGTATGATAGCTTCACACACCACAGACTTGCCCCTGCCCTCGATCCAGTTAATAGCAGCTGGTTTTTTATCAGTGCAGTAGTTCCCACTAACTGCCAGGACCTGCAGCTCAGGGAATTCTTCTTTAAGCCTAGCTAGAGCCTGCTCTGTTCCCTGAGAACCCAAATTGCAATAAACATAATAAAGACAACATAAAAATGTATTTAATATCTTAATATCTATATTACATTGCATTACCTTTGAAATCATGTTCATCCCCATGGCATCTCCAGTTTGGGACTGGAAGCGTATATACAGATTACGTGAAGCAAGGCCAACCAGGAGCTTCTCTAAACGAGCAAACCTGAGAAAGAAACAAAACCAACATGTTTCACATACACACTGCTATATGCAAAATATATATTTCAATTGAACAACTTTACAAGTTGTGTTCTGTGTTTTTGTTTTTGCTTACCTGCTAGTGTGGTCAAATGCCTCTTTAATGCACTGGTAGCCCTCCGAGCTCTCTAGCCATGCCTTGACCTCAGCAGCCTTGCAGGCAGAAGGCAAACGAACCACAGGGCCACGGGTCATACCATCAGCCAAAAGCCTGCTGCTGACTCCACCAGCCAGCTTTCAGAGAAACAGCCAGAATACAAGCATTTATGCATGTTCTAGTCAAGGTTTTTAACAATAAATATTATATAATGTTCTCCATATCTTAGAGCTGATCCATAGTAATATGATTTACAGCTATCGCTCTGCAGCCTCGATTCGTGCTGGCCACAAGACAGCCCTCAGTTGTAGCCAATGGGACCTGGAACTGCTTTCCATCCAACAGCAGAGGGCCTGCAACGCCCACTGGAACAGGCATATATCCAATGATGTTCTCACAGCAAGTTCCCATCACCTGTGAAAAATAACAAGTCACCTAAAGTGGCCTCCTAGCCACTGAAAAAGTTTAAATGTAAAATGACTTTTCTGCCTTACCTGAGAGTAGTTGTAGTCTTTGTAGGGAAGGCAGGTGAGTGCAGAAGTCTTGGGGAGTTTGGGGCGGAGCATCTCCCTGCGGATCATCACCCCTCTCTCTGGGGTCTCCAACATCGCCTCCAGCTTGTAGGCAGGAATGTGCTTCGCATTTACTAACATCATAACCTCAGCATCGCTCAGGTATTGAGCACCCATCTGTGAAATCACAAATTATTTTCATACACACTCTTCATAATGCACTCTCATGCACAGAGCTCTTACACAATACACTTAAATAAGGGACAATTCTTGAAGTCACAAGAGGTTTCTGATCCATTCTCACGTCATAGACTAATTGGTTAAGAGTAAGTGAGTAAGTAATGTGGGCAAGCTCATTAGAGATTACATGGGTCACAACCAAGGATACAAGGAGCCCTAGGCGCTCTCCTAGAAGTAAGAAAATACTCTAACCAGGGCAGTTTAATCTGCAGAAGGACTATTTGATTAAAAATTAGTTTCCATGCCATCCTCACCCGTGGGTCTTTCAGAATGGTCAAGCACTTTTCCACTGGCTTGGGCACTGAGGGGATGCTGGGCTGAGGCTCCACCACAACACTATCGTCCATATTGTCCACGGTCTCCCCCTCTCCCACCACAAACATGCTTTTTGGTGTTGGCTCAGTCTTGGTAGGCAATGGCTTTATCACTAAGTCTAAGAAATGAAGAATTGCAGTGATTTAGAGATCATAATTATACCGAACATTTCACCTAATGGCTAAATCAATAAAATGTTGATGAGCTGCTAAAGTGGTAAGATGAATGTAAAACAAAAAAAAAAAAGAGAAATGGATGTTACCCCCACCTCTTTCCTCTTTAGTGATAAAAGGAACAGTGGGCTTCTCAGTCCTGTTAGAGCAGGAGGTCACTTCCTTCCTGTAGCACTGCTCAGGACACTGTCTCTGTGTGAGCATGGTGCTGGGAGTAGAGACTCTAAGAGACAGTGTAGACTCCATTTCCACCTGCTCAAAGAAGATGTATTTCACGGCCAGGAAGAGGGCAAGACCTAAAGTGATGAATTGCTCAATGTCCATGCTGATCATTCTGTAATGTTGCACATTTAATTATTATTAAAAATACAACATAGAAGCAATACACAGGAAAATATATAAATTACTGTGTGTCCTTGGATTATTTTACTGTACTGATTTTACTATATTTTAGCTTACTGGCAAAACAAGAATAGTACAGCTCCTCCTAAAAT
Organism: Cranoglanis bouderius; assembly: GCA_023630585.1. Lineage (NCBI taxonomy): Eukaryota > Metazoa > Chordata > Actinopteri > Siluriformes > Cranoglanididae > Cranoglanis > Cranoglanis bouderius. The sequence goes on from CM042540.1 coordinate 26,777,458, forward strand.
GACTTACCTGGACAGGTAGAACTGCCACAAGGGCATATCCGGCTCAATCCTCTTCGGTGAATTTAAACTAATTCCCGCTTGGGGAACGTCCAGAGTTCCGTTTGGAGATTCAGGATCTGCAATCCATCGACTGTGAGCGTGAACCATCACCAGGCCAAGAGACTGCAAAGGAAAATAGTTAAATACACATGGATAATGCTCTAAAAATACATTCTAAGAAATTTTGGCAAATCTGGTGGTGCTGTAAATTGGTAGAAGATACTTCGTTTTCACTCTTAATGCATTACTTGAGGCCTTCTACTATGGCTAAATTGAAATTTCATTTGAATTACATTTTTTGGTTGATTTAAATTCACTGATTAATAACTAACATTAGTATTGTTCGCTAGCAGTTGTTTCAGTTAGTTAACAAAAATTATCCAAAGGTAATCAGTCAATTCCAATGTAATGCAACATGTCTAAGACTTCTAATGAGTTTGGGCTAGGACCACTAAATCGGGACCGTACACGTTTGTAAATCCATACAAATTGAGTTTATACAAATTTGCAATTTTGCAACTGTTAAACTGTTTATATATTTATTACTCTACCATGATCATCTTGACTCTCTGTGTGACCGGATTGGGTTTGTTGTCCTCCTCTTCCTCCAGGACACGGGCTAAGTGGCTCAGCTGCCAGATAGGATGTCCCTCTCTGCTTTCCCTAGATAACTGTGTTAGACTACATTTTAGAAAATGCTGACTCGCGTTCTTTAGCACATGAAAACAACACATACGCTGTATATTTAGCTTCAAGGCAGAATTTCATTTACCTCAAGCACTAACGAGACACAGGCTGGGAAGAAAGTCATGAAGACAAAGTAGTTGGCGAGGACAGACATGCATCCAAAGCCGCACATGATCTCCAGCTGGCGAACACCTACCGTTCATCAGAAATGGGTGTTCAGATTTTCTGTTTAAGTCTAGCTCACTGAAATCTAATACAAATTGTTACGCCACAATGCAGCTGAATTCTTAAATTTGATTAGTCAAGTTTCCTACAGGAGCAGCTCTAACAGTAGTACTAGCTGTAATACAAATCACAGGTTAAGATTATGGTTCACACGTTTAACGTTTCTATATTAACAGGTAATTCACAACGACTTGAATGGGCGACAATCCACAAAAGCTAAGGCTAATAAACAGATATTTTAAAAACAGGTCATCATTTAACAAAGAAAAACATATCTTCATTTATATGGTTAAGATTTCTGTTGTTAGACTTTTATTTAACACTGTAAACACTGCTATAACTGGCAGCACGTTTCCGACCACAAGTGTCTCCAGGACAGAGGACTACGCGAAAGAACAGGTAATGACTGTTTATCGCTGCTATAACTGATAACAGGAACTTGTTTCATGGACCATAATGTAACTATAACAATGTAACTGATAAAAAAAATATTAAGTTTTGTTCATAAATAAATTAAAACAGTAATTGTTGGCAAATCGATGTTGTATAAGAGATATAAAACATGTAAGGGTGTCCTGTTATTGGAAATTAACAGCACGGGCTATATCACACCATCTGGTCATTTTCCTATAGCAACACACCTCATCGTGTTATATCACTTAACTCATTGTAACCAGTGAGGTTGTATGTCTGATTACAGAATGTTGTGTGGGAATAAGTACCTGACATGGTCCCTACACTGATTACTAGACACTCCACCAGCGCATCCAGAGTGAACGTTGGACCCAGTACTGCCATTCCTCTAGCTATGTTTTCTCTAACCTCATCCTGAAACATTAAAAAATCATACCAAAATTAACATCACCGTTTCTAAAGGTAAGTACATCAGTTATAATATTACTACAGCATATTCATAGATAATCATTTAAACGAAACCAGCCAGATGAGAATGTGATGCCATGTACCTGTGAGTTTGAACTCAGTGCAAATTTTGCCAGAGCACATGCTTTGGAGAGGTCAATCAGGAGCAGGAAGAATGGCAATGCCTCACTGGCAGACAAGCAAAGAATATTTTACTGTATAGCACCAAACAAGCTGTGGATCTTATTAAATAGCATAAAAACACAGCAGTTTACTTACTTTAAACCGGTCAGCTCCTTATCTAAGAAATGAATCACAACAGTGCTGAACACAAAACTGGAGAAGATGGTGAAAAGGCCAGCAATACCTAAAAATAGAAAAAGAAAAAGAAATTAACATCAGATATAGATTCCAATCTGTCTGACCACATGAACGCGAATTTATAAAACCTACCGAGTATATACTTTGATCCGAGCTGCCGAAGATTTTGAAATTGGAAGTAAATGTAGACGATCGCAATACATCGTGTGATTGTCAGAATGATGATGTCACTGCTGAGGACTTGCTGTGTACACGGACATTAACGGAAAAGGTTATCAATCACAATTTGTACTATTATTTACGAGTAATAATTGCCATAGATTTTGATTGTGAGGCACCGCACCTCCTCGTACTTGGGGCAGTCAAAGTTCCAACCACAAATGCGATTATTGCCAGTGAACATGTTCATGGACATCATGCAGATGGTGAGAGTCACAGTGGCCACAATGACCTCCCAGGGGTGGGAGGCCACAAACAGGCCATGGAGTCGGAAAAGTCTGCTCAGCATTTCGGTCTCTCAGACGTACTGCGACTGGATAGGAAGGGCGTGAAGAAAAGAAGCAAAAGGTGGCGTGAATGAGAATCTCGTCGGACTCCAATCTCCAGTAAAGACTTGTGAGTATGTGAGGTTCTCATACTAAACCTCTTAGATATTTTATAACACACCAAAGACATTGGAGTCAATAATACTGGAATAAATGAAAAAATGACCTGAGTTTGAACGATTTTAGTGATCAAATCCTCACATATTGTAAGTGAAGGTGCTATAGGAAAAAAAAAATCTGTTTATCATTGCTCTTAATGAGTGTATGGTACACTATGTGAGTTATTAAGTTAACAAATGAAGCATAATTGAGAATAAGAAATATTGCCGTGCCTGCTAAATGTCTTGTATGTGAAATGTGAGGGGAAAAACAAAATAAATCTGTGACTGGGAAATGTACTATGAGTACTAGAGACAATTTGCTGCTGTATTTTATGGGATAAAATGAACACAAGCCTCGCAAACGACATAAACATAAAGCTTAGTATATACAGGTATATGGATCCTCGCCCTTAAAATAACGCTATCTGTAGATCTAATATTGATGTAATATGATAAAATACTATCTGTAGATATAATACTGACGTGATGCAAGTTTTTTCGCCTGTTTTTTTTTTCGATCTGCGCGGTTTTCATGAAAATATGAATAAATCAAATCAGACTTATAAATGAAAATCTGAGCTCAGTACTTACCGATGCCGGAAAAAGGGGATATATAATTACAGCAATAATATGGAGCTGGTTAATGAACTCCTCGTATGTTGGCCTTAATGCATTAACCCAGGGGTAAATGAGAGGATGATGGGAATTATACTCAGCCCGGGCTGTTAGGAAAAGCGGACGGTATTAATCCATAGCCGGTTGTTTAAGTGAACTCTCCGGTGCTGAGGCCAATCACCTGCCGCCGTCTGCCTGTAATGCGTGTGGAGCGATGGCACGGCACTGCGTCACGGCTGCACGGAGCCAATCACATCCACGGACCGAAGAAACGAACACACAAGCCACGCCCACTTCTACTGCCCCCTCTTGAAGGCGTTTACTGTGCGAGGACGCGTGATCTCGCCATCATTTACAGGGTCATCATTTACATCAGTGTGGATTTTATTTTTGCCCATATATATATATATATATATATATATATATATATATATATATATATATATATATATATATATATATATATATATATATGATAACAGCAAAGGGGGAGTAAATCTGGAATGATATGCTCAACAACCATAAATGTGTGTGTGTGTGTGTGTGTATATATATATATATATATATATATATATATATATATATATATATATATATATATATATATACAGTACTGTCTTTGTTTCATTTACTACTACTGTTTACTGCCAGAAAGTTGTCAATGGGAAGAAGGTTTACCTTCCAACATGACAATGACCCAAAGCACACAGCAAAAAAAAAAAAAAAAGGCAAATTAAAGCAAGGGGTGATCCTTTTTCCAACTCAGTGATTCTGTTTTTTTTTTTTTTTGCTTGTTTGTTTTTTTTGTTTTTGTTTTGTTTTTTCTGACATGTTGGTGTTATATCTTTCACTTGGATGTTATAAGTTGCACTGAGTAAATACAGCTGGATAAAACAAAAACTGTGTCTGTCTTCATTTCAGGCTGAAAAGCAACAAAATGTGATTATTTTATAGGGGGGTGATTCTTTTCTATACCCACTGTATATAGAAATTGTAGTCTCAGGTACACATCTGCAGTTTTATATGGAAATTAGCTGGTGAGTTTTACGGAACATCTTAGAGATGCCACAGTTCTTATTGGAAACTCTGACTTGTTTCTCTGCTTTGTTTCTGGAGCAAAACCCAGCAGCCTTCATTCTGTGTTTTTTTTTTTTTTTTTTTTTTTTGAAAAGTGGTCAGTTATGTAACATGTTTTCTTTTTTGACATACAAACCTTTTTCGGTATTTTTGTTTTTAATGTAGAAACATTTAACTTTATTATTTTGAAGGCATCTTTGCTCTACAGCATTTCTTTGCACACACACACACACACACACACACACACACACACACACACACACACACATATATATATATATATATTATACAGTGGGTATAGAAAAGCATCACCCCCCATTAAAATAATCACATTTTGTTGCTTTTCAGCCTGAAATGAAGACAGACACAGTTTTTGTTTTATCTAGCTGTATTTACTCAGTGCAATTATAACATCCAAGTGAAAGATATAACACCAACATGTCAGAAAAAGAAAAAAAAGAAATGACTTGTAAACTAAAAATGACTTGTAAACTCAATAAGGTGTAGCTAATCACTTTCTCAATGGCACACAAAGACATTTGACTTTCAACTGTGATCAGCTGTGGTCATTTTGATTAGCTCAGCATGAAAAGAGGGTTCCTGGAGCATTTTGTAGTGCAACTGAAGTAAACAATCAACTATGGGTGGCAAGCCACTATCAAAAGATCTCCGGGAAAAAATTATGGACGGGCACAAGTCAGGAGATTGATACAAAAAAAATTCAAAGGCTTTATCAATGCCTAGAAGCACAGTGAAGTCTATTATTAAGAAGTGGAAGGTATTTGGTACAACACAGACCCTCACTGGATCAGGACGTTGCTCCAAACTGGATGAAAGAGCCAGGAGGTCAGAGAGGCTACCAAGAGGCCTACAGCAACTCTGAAGCTGTTGCAGGAATTTATGAGAAAGAGTGGTCATTGTGTGCATATGACAACAATATAACAAATTCTCCACAAATGTGGCTTGCAAAAAAAAAGCCACCTACAACTGAGCTTTGCCAAAACGCACCTTGAAGATTCTGAAGCCACATGGAAAAAGATGTTATGGTCAGATGAGACTAAAATTGAATTATTTGGCCTCAACACCAAACGATATGTCTGGTGGAAATCCAATACAGCTCACCATCCAAATAACACCACTCCTACAGTAAAGCATGGAGGTGGTAATATCCTGTTATGGGGGTGTTTCTCTGCAGCAGGGACTGGAGCACTTGTCAGGATAGAAGGAAAATGGATGGGGCAAAATAGCATCAAATTCTTGAGGAAAAACTGCTGCCCTCTGCCAGAAAGTTGTCAAAGGGAAGAAGGTTTACCTTCCAACATGACAATGACCCAAAGCACACAGCAAAACTGACCACACAGTGGTTGAAGGAGAAAAAGGTGAATGTCCTTGCATGGCCTAGTCAGAGCCCAGACTTAAACCCCATTAAAAATCTGTGGAATGACTTGAAGACTGCAGTCCACAAATGCTCACCATCAAATTTAACTGAACTTGAGCAGTTCTGTAAAGAAGAGTGGGCAAATATTGCAAAGTCTAGATGTGCAAAGTTAGTAGAGACATATCCCAACAGACTAAAGGCTGTAATTTAAAAAAATAAGGCAAATTAAAGCAAGGGGGTGATCCTTTTTCCAACTCAGTCATTCTGTTTTTTTTTTGTTTGTTTGTTTGTTTTTGTCTTTTTTTTTCTGACATGTTGGTGTTATATCTTTCACTTGGATGTTATAAGTTGCACTGAGTAAATACAGCTGGATAAAACAAAAACTGTGTCTGTCTTCATTTCAGGCTGAAAAGCAACAAAATGTGATTATTTTATAGGGGGGTGATTCTTTTCTATACCCACTGTATATAGAAATTGTAGTCTCAGGTACACATCTGCAGTTTTATATGGAAATTAGCTGGTAAGTTTTACGGAGCATCTTAGAGATGCCACAGTTCTTATTGGAAACTCTGACTTGTTTCTCTGCTTTGTTTCTGGAGCAAAACCCAGCAGCCTTCATTCTGTGTTTTTTATTTTTATTTTTGAAAAGTGGTCAGTTATGTAACATGTTGTTTTCTTTTCTGACATACAAACCTTTTTCTGTAGCATTTCGTTTTTATTTTGTTGGAAAGTATCATGCATGGTACATAACAACAAATAAATCCATAAATGTATTCTTTAATAAATCAATTAATAATGAATTAAACAGTTTTTAATGTAAATAAACTCGGCATATTTGTTCATTTTGGACTATTTATTGCCTTGTTTGTTTATTTGTTGATTGTTTTTATTCATTAATTTATTGAAGGATATGAATAATCTGAGAATCTCAGTTAATAACATTTCAGCATGTCAGAGCAAAGGAGCAAAGGTGCATGCTGAAGACCTAAATGCCAGAATATGCTTTACTCCACATGAACCATTGTGTCATTGACTCTTTAGGCTACAAAATATTAAACAGTTCCGATTATTATACAATTCTACCATTCTACCAAATTTAAAAATGTATGATGACAATGATGAAGTTTATGATGAAGACTATTATTATTATTAGCAGTAGTAGTAGTAGTAGTTGTAGTTGTTGTTGTTGGATTGGCTTCCCATCAGGCAACTGTTCCCAGGATAGGCTTCATCGCAATCCTGAGTAGGAAAGGCCCTTAAAGCAGTTGTTGAAGATGAATGAATGAATGAATGAATGAATATTTGATCACTTTTTTCGTCTTTGACCCATGTAGAATTAATCAAAATGCAGTAGCAATACAAAGTGCACAGCAAACAAAACCAAACAGAAAGCGCTCGTGCCACAGCTGCGCGCGCAAGCCAATCAGCGCAGCGCCGTCCTCGCGCATCACTCCCAACATTTTCGCGCGCGAATGCTCGCGAGCTTTCTGAGGGCGCTAAGGAGCTCATCATAAGTGATAAAGCTCATTAAATACTAATTAAAAGTCGCGTTGTTTTCTTGATAAGTTGGTTTATAACGATGGAATTCGATATAGATCATGAAGAGATAGTTACAACAGACCCGGAGACTGAAGAAGTAGATGAGAAGTTTTACATGAATAGGTAACAGCTACTGCTAACTATACAGCTAGCTTAAGCACAGCTACTGTCTGGCTGAGTTAGTAGCTAGCAGCTAGCAGACAGCATTATATCTAGCTTTATAGTAAAAACTGAAAGTTATAACTAAAAATTGTTTTAGTTATTACGAAGCAAGCAGCCAGAACCTTGAATAGCTTCATGTTTTATGTATTATGAGGCATTTATATCCGTTTTTGTTATTTACACAGGCTGTTACTTTTGGGTTCAGCAGGAGCACTTTCTACACCCTCTACTCACACTACTCTACTGTCCTGTTCTCACTACGGTAAACTGATTAAAGCATCTTACTAACATGTGGATAAGTTACATTAGCGTGTTAGCAGCAGTAATAAAAGAGCTTCTTTGCAATGTATGTTCCAACATTACATCCTCAGACTAATGGTATGATGAAAATGAGAATATGAAAGCACCATGTTTTTGACAAAATTTGATTTTGCTGTTCTATGGCACTTGACTGGCTGGTTTGCCTCGGTTCTGTTTCACCGAGCATTTCTTGCCAGGAATTTCTCCAGAGATTGGTCTTTTGGCTCAGAGAGGGCTAAGGACACCTGTTGGCAGCGGTCAGGTAAAATGCACTAAAAAAGCAACAAAAAACACAATAGAAATACACACTGGCACATACACTATTTTCCCAAAAGTTTGTGGACACCTGACCATCACACCCATATGTGGTTCTTCCCCAAACTGTTGCCACAAAGTTGGAAACACACAATTGTCTAGAATGTCTTTGTATGCTGTAGCATTACAGATTCTCTTCACAGGAACTAAGAGGCCCAAACCTGTTCCATCATGACAATGCCCCTGTGCACAAAGCGAGGTCCATGAAGACAAGGTCCATGTTTGCCAAGATTGGAGTGGAAGAACTCGAGTGGTCTTGCCCCAGGCCTTCTCACACACCACAAGTGTGTTTATGGTTAAAATTTTTGGGATTACTTCTACCCCAGAATAACCAGCTGAAGAATATTTAAAAATGTAAAATAATAATAATAATAATAATATTGTAACACTTGTGTTATAATCTTACAGATTAGGGACAGCCCATTGATACACTCGTTAAATCAGAGCAACACTGTTTGCAAGGAGGATGAGGGGTCAACAACAATGGTTCAATCAAAAGGTAAGCACAGAAGCTTATGCTGACAGACAAAAAGACAGACCAGACATCATTAAAAAGTGTTTGTGACAGACCAATATACTAATGTATAGATTGGCTCACTCGACGCCAGTGCAACAGCCTATCAGCCTATCCTTCTCCATCTACGTAACCCTTTATTATCCCGACCAACTCGCCGGCTATGGCCTCTGCGCACGCTACGAGATTTTGCATCCTACCCTCCTCCTCCCGGGGGGGGCACTCCGGGGCTCCTCCTTCTGCACCCTTTGCTGCAGCAGCATGCTTCTCTACTTCTCTATGTCTGTGCAGGTCTATCAGAGCAAGTACTCGTACTCCCTCAGCAACATGACCGTAGCAGATGTAGTCTGCCAGGACCAAACCTACTTACACTCCATTCCTATCTATAAAAGATGATAATCTCATTCCGGGATTTGTCATGGCTGAAATATAAATAACTTGCTTGAAGTTAATATAATATTGGGCTCGCATGGTGGTGCTGCAAGTAGCATAGCTGCCTCACAACTCCAGGTCTGGGTTTGATGCTTTTTATACTTGTCATGCACTTAAATGATCATTTTACAACACTATGCGTTGTAAAATGTATGCTTCTGTGCAATTTATGAAATCTGTCCACCTAGTGGCAGTTTCTTGTCATTGTGTTGATATATACACTGTCTTTCTTGGTTTCATTGCTAGTGATGAATTGTGTTGATGCAGGAGACCCAGTGACTGTGACAATGACTCCAAGATCCAAAAGAATCCATACAGATGCCAGCCAACCTCAGCCGAACCCTATAACCTCAGTTCAACATCCCAAACCTCTGTTCACACATGGCCTGTCACAGTCTGTTTGCAGTGGACAGAGTGCAGTAGACAGTCAGAAAAGTGTAAGAAAATATGCGCAAGGAATGTCTAAAATCAAAAAGGACAAAGGCAACAATTCTAAAAGCAGGTTAGTCAGGTTTCACAGACAATCTACTAACCTAAGGACTCAAATATCTGACTAGTAGTAATCCATTAGCAATACATTACTACAAGAACATTTTCAATATTTGCCACTTTATTTAATCACTGATCTTTTCTATGCTTAGGCCACAGGAGCCAGGGCACAGGAATTTATCTTCTGAAAGAGGCAAGACTGTAAAAAGTGCCGTTCTACCTCATGTGTCCACGAGAGGTCAGCAGAGATGTGGAGCAGGTGCCTCCTCCTGCACTGCTTACATTGTAGCACTGTTTACATTCATAAGTACCGTTTGTTCCCCATAACACGATCAAAATGAGTGTCTGCCATAAGGTATTTAACACAGAATATTTTCAAAGACAAATGAAGAAATATTCTGAGCACCGCTGTGTCTCTCTATGCACAGCGTCTTGGTAATTTAACAGATTTAAGCTTCCACAGCTTTCCTGCTCATAGTGATCTTAGGAGACGATGGTTAGCAAACCTACGTCTGCCTTTTCATCATTCCCACTTGTAAGACGGTCTGTAGCAGACATTACTCACCAGATCAGCTAGTTGAACCAAAACCACAGAGTGTCGGAGAAGACACTCACAGTGCTATTGCTCTTTGAATGGAACAGCTTACGGTATTCAAATACCTAACAAGAAACATTATACCCAACTATTATTATTACTATTATTATTATTATTATTATTACATGTGTTAGCAATATTTACCTTTATAGTGAATGGGTTATCATGCTAAAAAAAACTGACATGATAAATTGTCAAAGAAATTCACACATGATAATTTAATGTATGTGTCTAGAAACTAATATCATGGGCAGTATCCCGATTGAACTGTGTGGGCTAGCATTAGCATTCCAGTGAACTGTGTGGGCTAGCATTAGCTTGGGTGTTCCTTTCTGTTAATAGGTATTTTCGTACCTTCATATTTGTGTATTTAAGATGAATTATACAGTTTGAAGTCTTTCTACAGCTTACTAGAAGGGCTTTGCAATTGTCCGTACATATCTGATGAATGTCGCTGACATTTATCTTTGGGATTGTAAAATATCACAATTATGATGGATGAACTGGAAAACGCAGGAAATATAATGCGGAAGTGTTTGTGTGAGTAGAGCATTAGGATATCATGATAATGATAATCAGTGTTCGCTCAATTAAAATCTTGCTTACTATCACAGTTATTCAGACAATTTAAGAACAAAAATGTACTATTGCATTTAGTCATGTTATAATTTTAAATAAACAGAAAACAGCCCTCTTTTTTGTTTTTAAAAAAACATGTTCCATCAAATATCTAATATTATCCAAATGGATAACTCTAGCTAAGCTCACCAAAATCACATTTGATTATGTTATTATGTTTATTTAAAAAAGAATGTGATCACCATAAAAACGCAATTAATGTTACAGCTCTAGATAAATGAAAAGAGACGTGATTATGAGTAGAAGTGCACTTTGTTTACTGTTTGTTTTAGGCCTTTGTGGTAAGTCAACTAAAACCCCAACCAGTGGCAAACGAAAAGTCTTAAGATTACAGAGCATCAGTAAACGAAACAAATTTGGAGAGACACACCTCCATCTTGCTGTGATAAAAGAAGATCTTCAGTCTGTGAAAGACATGATTGAAGTTGGTGCCTCTGTCAACCAGGCGGATAACGCAGGTACAGTTTAGGATAACACAATCCATAAACTGGAACCATGTAGAGATGCTGTGACGGCATGACAGATTATGCCTTTCTGCCTGTTGATCACTTGTTTTCCACCGCTATAGAATTTAAGGCTATGATCCTTGTATTTATTTCAGGTTGGACCCCACTTCATGAGGCAGTATTAGGACATAATTACACCATTGCAGAAACTTTACTTAAAGCTGGAGCCCTAGTCAATTCTGTAGGACATGAAGGAATCACACCTTTACAGGATGCAGTACACCTTGGTAACTTTAAGGTGTGTGCTTTCAATGGTCTCTGGTCTAGTACTCCTGCAGTCTTTTTATTATTATTTAACCATGGTCTTATTTTTGTGACTGTAGCTTGTTCATCTGCTGTTAAAGTGGGGTGCTGATCCATTATTGAAGAATCAGAAGGGAGACAATGCCATAGACCTCAATCAAGACAGGAATATAGAGAAACTACTGAGACCATATGCAGCTGAGGGTTGTAGAGTAAGTAATGCTTGGCAACATACCTATAACAGATGGTCCTTGTATTATTTTGCAGATCAGTGTATGGTTTGCAGTAGGCAGTACTGACATGGACAAGTATCCGATTACTGATTTAGATATTAGAGAGTTGTATTGTCATTGTAGCCAATATACAGTAGAAAGAAATACCGTTCTCCAAGGCCTTGATGCAACATTACTGAATTCATGGACAGGAGTGTATATGACATATGGTACAAAAACTGAAGGAGACAAAGTAGCAGTGCACAATAGACAATACAATAAATACAAATACAAGACATTTAATACAACACACGACACAGTGATGTAGTAGGTTGTGTATGGTGAGTAGGGCATTATCGCCACAAGCGGTGTAGAAGCCCCTGAGTTAATAAAGTGTTTCTCATGCTGTGACTGACATACTAGTATACTGGTATAGGTGGACAGTGCATACTGACATTCCTGAATATGTAACTGTGAGTTAGGTGTTGTAATGAAAGGGAAAAAGATAAGGAGCCGAGGTGGTTAGTGGTTAAAACGGACAGTGTGTGATGGGGTTGTGTCTGTTATTTCCGAGGTAGGTGGTTTATTACTGAGGGACCTGACCACTTGTGAGAAGAAGCTGTTCCAGATTCTGGTATAACATGTAAAAATAGTAAATTGTATATTTAGGTTTACTAACATACTTTTAATAATAAAATTATTGACTGAGCAGTTGAGATAAGTGCCATGGATGCTTACACCTGTATGTCTGTATTTTCTCCAGAGGTTGTTTGTATATTGACAGGTTTGATTGTTGATTGAGAAGCTTGATGTGCATATTAAGTTGGGGTGTAACGATACATCACGGTTTGATTAGATGTTATTCATGATGCTGTCTTCACGATTCAGTTCAGTTAGAAAACTATTGATTGAAACAGAATGAGTTCTGTAGCAGCTCCTGAGGAGCTCCAAAGTTGACTAAAACGCCTGAGTTCCGCGGCCCGTTCTCAGGCACTGTAGATTGCAGCGGCGTGTGGCTGGTGTCATTTGAAAACTTGATCATTGTGAAAGAACACAATCATATGATCAGCATGCACTCTATACAGTTACAATCAAAATTATTCAACCCCCATTGCAAATCAGTTTTATTGTCAAAATTTACAGACTTTCAGCTGTTAGCAATGAACAAATCAATCAAAAGCAATTGAAATAGCAACACAATGAATGCTTCAAGTGGTTTCCCCAAATTCAACTGAAAATGCAAATTATAATGACTTCTCCAGTTTCAAAATTATTCAACCCCTTCATGGCAAGCATCTTCAGTACTTAGTAGAGCACCCTTTTGCTGTTATGACCTGCTGCAAATGAGATGCATAGCCAGACACCGGCTTCTGGCAGCGTTCCTGAGGAATCTTAGCCCATTCCTCATGAGCAATGGCCTCCAGTTCAGTAATATTCTTGGGTTTGTGTGCTGCAACCACCTTCTTCGAATCCCACCAGTGTGTTAGTTCTTCTTACAATCTATTGTACTGTGTAAGGATGGCCCAAACTGGCATGATGTTTATTACTGCTGTTCAAAATATATCCAGTAGGCGGCAACAATGTATAACTAACGTATACTGGTGAATGAACTGAAGTCAGCCATGCATTTGACATAACACCATGTGTTATAAATGAAAACTATTTATTTCACAAACAGAAAGTCAGAAACATCCATCCATTATCTTATCCATGTGCTTATCCTACACTGGGTAAGCCTGGAGCCTATCCCAGGGAACTCAGGGCACAAGGCGGGGGACACTACACATCGCAGGGCACAGTCGCACACACAATCCCACACCCATTCACACACCCATCCACACACTACTGACAAATGGAAATGCCAATCAACCCCTGAATGCCAGTCAACTCCAGAAGCACGGGGAGAACATGCAAGCTCCGTGCACACAGGGCAGAGGCAGGGATCGAACCCCCAACCCTGGAGGTGCGAGGCAAACGTGCTAGTCAGAAACATATGAGTCTAAATTAATAATAAAGCCAAGATACTATGTGCAACAGGGAAAACATGGATCAACAGTAGTGATTTACTTTAAGGGGACTTAAAGTAAGCCTCTTGTGTAAGAGACATATCTAAATCAGTAGCTGTCCAACAGTGAATTCAAATAATAAAAATTACAATTAAAAATAAGGGTTGTAGGTGTTAGCCTTATGCATTCAGTCCCCCGTTGCCTGTCAGCGCTTTTAAGCAATAATTAAATGCATAATATGTAAGATAATACGTATAATGGGTAGAAAAAATAGTATTTTATAAACTGGAATCTTAATGTAATTATCATGACTGTAAAGAACCAAATCGTGCAAAAGTAACAAACAAACAAACAAAAAACTGGTAAACCAATCAACCAATAAATATGTGCAAGTAAGCAAAGATAAATTTTTAAAAAAGTAAATTACTATATATTAAAATATATAAAAAGAATTTATCAGTGCTGAAAGCTGCATCCAAATAAGCATTAATACAGCAACAGGTTGTTTTTTTTTCGTCTGCCTATATTCTGTACAAAAGAATATTACAGTATGCATAATATTTTGGAAGGATAATAAATTACACCACAGTCTATCTAGCAAAACAATTACTTCTCTAGCAGTAAAAGAACCTTTTTATTAGCTTAATGACCTTAAAGACTGTTTCGCAGTGTAAGCTATTGTCGGCTTTGATGGAAGCTTTTGGTTGTATGCCAGACTTTTCTGCTATTGCTTCCAAAAGTTTCATCAATAACTCTGCAGTAGTTCTTGGCTTGTTTCCTACTCTGTCAAGCCAGGGCTTTGCTTCCTGGGGTACATTCCAGAAAGCCATATACCATGACTTAAGATTTTTCTGTTCAGATACAAATACAAGATAAGATTCTGATTAGTTGCACTGTTTATTTACACTCTGAAACTAGCCTGAAAAATTCCAGGCTAAATAGAGTTGTCCCTGAGCATGGCTGCAGTATTTAAGGAGCAGAGAATTCATACGTTTAATGTGATACACATAATCCAATTTTTAATCCAATTTATCATCTCTCTGATATAGAGGTGCCCCCTCATTCATTCCTCATTCACGGAGAAAATATTAGTGGACTTCAATAAATAAACCTCCTAATCCCTCATCACTGTTACGTATTCCTCCACTCCATCATCGCTAAAGTTATAGCCGTTTATAGATGGCAAACAGTTTGGTAAAGCTGTAATGCATGTAGATGCAAAAACATATATTTAATATTTAAAATTGAATGTAAATGTAATATTTCTCATGTTTTTTAAAGTACAGTTTCTTTTCCCTGATAACCATCAAGAGTGTGAGAATCACCTGGATCTCTGTGTACGCATACATACAGGGACCATCCAACAAAGTCAATTTATGACAAGATTTGAACAGTATTTGCAATAAATACCACTGTACAGCATACCAATCTCTCCCTGTCTGCATATTGCATCATACAGCTGTCAGACCTCCACAATATGAATTTCTCCACTTAGCAGCTTGTGACTACACTTCACTGACAGGCATCCTGCCCTCCAAAGCGAGATATAGTCTCTTCTCAAAACGTTCTAACTTTGTGAGTGTGTTTTATACACTGGGTGATTTTTTCCATAGAATGCTGCAGAGCTCTGAGGAGTCTATTAGCTTTGAGTCATTTTTCTTCATTAGCCTGTATTAGCTATCTTTCACCACATTGTTTTCTACATTGCTTCTTAGAACATGCACTATATAGTATTTAGTCTTGATGGTCAATTATAATCTCTCTTCACCAAATTGGTTTCTCTGTCGCCATTGTCTCCTCCAAGTATTACACAGCTTGAGCAACTGTAACAGCCACCAGGGCATGGCAAGGTCGAGCAACTCTCTCTGCTTTGCATGAAATTCCCTCAGGCAGGCCCATTCAAGGTTAGCCTCACTGAGCACAAACATCTCATCTGCCAGGGGCTATATAATAGTGCAGTAGACAACCTTTTGAGTGTTGTCAGCACCTAGAAGTGATAACCCAGATCTGGGTCAGCCTGCTGGGACAGGATACACTGGCCTCACCATCTAGACATTAGATAGTTAGATAGTTAAATTTTCTTCACAGACTCAGCATCTTTCTGGGGTCTCAGAGGCTTATTTAGTAAAAAAATTAGCAAAAGGGCAAACAACCTCTAAATGTGTTTTAATCTGGGATTCCTGTCCAAGGTTATATATATGGATGCAAATTTGGGTGGGACAAATGTCAGGAGGCTACAGCCTTCATCCAACAATTCAAACATGAAATTATCTGCATAAAGTGCCATTACAAGTAGACATGACATGATACAGTGTATGGCCAAAAGTTTGTGGACACCTGACCATCACACCCATATGTGGTTCTTCCCTAAACTATTGCCACATAGTTGGAAGCACACAATTATCTAGAATGTCTTTGTATGTTGTAGCATTACAATTTCCCTTCACTGGAATTAAGAGGCTCACACATTTTACAGCGTGACAGTGCCCCTGTGCACAAAGTGAGCAAACCATGAAGACATGGTTTGCCAAGGTTGGAGTGGAAGAAATTGAGTGTCCTACACAGAGCCCTGACCTCAACCCCACTCACAATAAGAATCAGTCTTCCCACGATAATAACAATAAAGCCTAGTTGATGACGTATTTCTGTGTGCGCCAGTCTACGACTCATTCGAGGCTCACGTGCAGAGCGAAAACACGTATGGTGGAAGGCGGATGTGAAGCTGAGGAGGAGTTTATCGCTAAACAAGGAGCTAGATCAATGTTTGTGTTTCTGAGGCTCTCAAGACTGCATGCAGCTAAGGCTGTGACGGTGGCCATGACAACCGTGCCATGGTGGCGTGCCACCTGCGGTAGTGTCACATCACGCGCCCCGTTAATGTTTCTGCTTGAGTGGAAACTAAATCCGGAATGGGATTTCCAAAAAGCACATACAGGTGTGATGTTCAGCTGTCCAAATACTTTTGGCCATATAGCGTATCTAGTGGGTTGGAAAACAATATTAAAACACACCAAAAAATGCGTCTTTATATTATTAACAGGAATAGGGAATGTTTCTGCTAAATATTCAATCAGAGAATCTGTTTGTTTGGTTGTTTATTTTCCTTTCTATTGCTTACCACTGAAATTCTTAGTCTGATTCACATGTTAACAGAACATATGGGTTTGTACAAATTAACACATTGTGGTTTTAACTGATGGTGCTATTAACTGATGAGGCTACACTATGCATATCAGATTGTGACACTCCTCACACTATACTACATCCAATTTGGTTTTCTGTAAAGACACGCCCCCCCACCACCCTGTAATTTACCCTAGTAGTCAGCTTTCAATGAAGGTGAGCCTGCAGAGCGTTTCTTGCTGTGTCTGGTACGTGCCCTAAGGTATTATTTAGCCTGGACTGTAGCCATCTGATCCTCTGATCAACTGTTTATTTCCTTTGTCTCAGCAGAGGCTGGCTGACTGTGTGGTGGACATGATCACCATGGCCTACAGATGGGCTGGACTGCCAGCCCACACTCAGCTCAGTTGAGCCTTCTATAAATGAACTTTATTGTGGCTCAGGGCACCATTTAGACTACATATTCAGTGCAAGATAAATAGGTCATAAAATTTTATAATTGTACACATGGACTTTGACAAGTTTTTTTCTACACTATCATATGCCATGTTTCTTTTTTTTTTTTTTTTTTACAGTGCAAGGTGCTTTGAATGACCCAGTAGTGGCCAGGGTTTATGTTTGGGTTGCACTATAACTTTGGAAATTAAAAAAGCTGACAAAGCTTAGTGCTATGTCTTTTTAGCCAGCCATCACATTGATTAACTTGGTATGGACTTACTATGCCTCTGAAACTACAGAGATATGTAAACTGTTCTGTAGCGATACAATGTTTGAAAATGTGTTTGAAAGGCTGTACTATCTGTGTTAAGTGAGGTAACTTTGTCCATGTTCCACTGCTATCTTAATGTATACACAAATCACTACAGATGATACTTCACACTGGTTGATGGTATGCAAATCAGTTATATGGTTCAAATCAAGATTAATGTATATGATGCTCAAGTGGGATAATTATTTAATATTAAATATTGAATCATTTAATATGGAAATATTATTTAATTATTTAATAGATAATTATTTAATATAAATATAGATGGATAACAAGAAAACCAAGAGAGCTCTGAAAATCAATACAAAGTTATCCTGATGCGAGTGGTCTCTTTCAGGATGACTCTTTCAGGAAGACTCAGTCTTCTATTAATGGATAAACAGACTTAAATGGCTTAACGTTGTGGTTAAGATATACCTTATATTATTCAGTTTATATAATTCAATAGATTAATATAGATTTCTAGACAGCTGCTCTACAAATTGTGATCCAACACTTTTGGAGAAACAAAAACCTGTATCAGTGAATTCATTTATTAGTCATAAAGCATCTCTGCTACTTGACTCAAACACTGGCACAGGATTATCTCCTTATGATTTTTTTGTGGCATTCAGAGATCAAGACAGTCTGCTACTATAGATGAAGCAGAAAAAGCTCAGCAGGCCAGTGAAGCTGAAGTTTGTCCAGCTGTTTGTCCAGACTCAGAGGATGCAACAAATGTACATGACACTTCCTCTGCAAATCCTGAAGGTATGCAGATACAGTGTGGAAATGGCAAAAAGGATATCACACCTGCAATATTTAATACATAAGCATTAAACATGCAACATCAGGAGACTGCTTTATAATGATTATATGGGTTTTATACATTACATGAGAAAACATTTGTCAATCTACTGTTCTTATTTCTTAGTAAAATCATCAGCTCAAATTTTGCCCCAACTAAGAGACCCAACAAAAGACTCCGAAGAAGATGGCTCCTTCCCTGTTCAGAAGCGAGAGTCTCCAGGATCTGATACCACATCTTGCCCGGACAGTGATCCTGACAGTGATATCACTGTGGATTACACCGAGACTCCGTCACCATCACCTGAACACTGGGCTTTAAGTGCTACTCAGGACTTCTCTGGAGCCACAGACCGTTAGTATGATAAGAACTGTCTCTGCAATCTCTAACTAATGTCTGCATTTGTAGAAATACCTTTTTGTAGTGGATTGCTTCATGTTTATGTTAATGTGGAATTGTTCATTTTCAGGGTTGTTAAAACGTTTTTTTTTTTTAAGATAGCAATACAGCACACATAAGAGAGTTTGATTATGTATTTTTGTTAGCTTTGTCATTTGCTAGGATCAGAATTAGCTGCTACTTCATATGATGCATCCTTACCTGTCATTTCTGTAGCTACAAGTTGCAAAATATATATGTTCACTGTTCAATATAATTGTAGTGTATTTTATTTTTAACTTCACTTCACTTTATGAAAGAAATAACAGTTGCGCCAGCTTGGCAATCTTGTTACAGTAGCTCCCTTTAAATAGTCTACATTTCAAACAGTCTGGAAAGCTGCCACATTCACACACCCATACTCTAATTTGATCCAGTTGATTAGAAGGCTACTTTTCATTTAGGTTTAAGGAACATATTTGGTTTTATTACAACATTTTGGGTAAACATATTAGAGTTTATTTGAACATGTTCATGATTTTTAGGAGTAGTTGGTGAAACAATCAGAGAACATGACAACACCATAAATGAGGAGCTTCTTGTAAATCAGGTAATTTCAGGATTGATAATAATATTAACACAAATAGACCAGATTAGTTTGTTTTTCAAATAATTTGCTGCAATAGTTTAATATGTACTGTACGTCTTTATTTCAGAGTTTGGTTTCAGGTGCTAATGAAACAAACCCAAATCAATGGAAAGATTCATGCAGGGAGACCACTGATGAAGCAGACTTGGGTGGTTCTAGAGACCATCATGAAACTGATCTTGTGGAGGAGAGCAATTCTGGGGTCGCCAAAAAAAAGATGCGAAGAATGACAATGGCGAGCGATCAAAACTTTTTGGATTACTTGCTCAACTTTGACCTGAACAGTGTCTCTGTCGTAAACACTGGAATTGGCAGCATGACTAATAGAGCTACTCCACTGAACAAAAACGTATGTAAGAATCCCTTTTCCAGTCCTGCTGTTTGTGAAGATACATATCCCTCACAAAGCAGCAACTATCAGGAATGCAGTATTCCTGTACTTACGTCCTGTCAAATTGAAATCAGTGGATCATGTGCAGATGAGCAGTCTTTACCCTCAGAAGAATCTTCTGAATCGAGCAGATCTCAGTCTCTACTTATAGGGCTAATTCATGACCAGGGACTTACCTGCAGTCCTGAGCCTCAGGTGGGTTTAAAGATGATAGGGCAGTTAAAACCAACCAGTGAGGAGCTAAAACTTGTTCATTCAATTAAAGAAGACAGTTACACATTAAAGAAGACAGTTACAACCCAGCTTTATTGTAAAGAAAGCCAACAAAAACAAACATCCTTGCCACTGCCCATTTTTGACAGTAATGCTGTTGCCTCAAAACGGACCAATGTAGACAGTCTAAACAGTGTTGCATACAGAGAAGTGCTTGTACTACCTAAAGGAAACATATTCACTGAATTGTCCCCTGCAGAACTTCATTGTCAGAGTAATGACCCAGATGAATACATCAAACAGCTTCAGCGAAAACAGGAAGATAAAGCAACCCTGTTTAGTTTTAGCCATTGTCCTGTCAGTTCTGCAGACATTAATGGCATTGTATGCAATGAGAGGCTGTGTGGTGGCAGATCACTGTCAAGGGTACTTGACACCACTCTAGCTGGTGCCTTAGAATTGCAAGCTAGCCCTATATGCGAGGGAAAACAACTTTTAGTTAGCACGCCAAGCAGTAAAAGTCCAAATGACGATGAAATCAATAGTAGTAAAAAGATTCTCCCAGATGCTAATATTCCTACAGTCTCATTATTGTTAGTGTGTGCCAAAGATGATAATGCTGCTATTGAAAATGATGCTAAAAGTTCTGCAGATTCAGACTGCACTGTGATTGAAGAGCAGGAACAGTTAAAGAGCACTCACAAGGATAGAGAGGATGTGACGATTCAAGCAAGGTTAAGTCCAGCCCCAGTAGTCAGCACTTATGAGGGAGAAAGACAGGATAAGCAGCATGATTCATGTAAAACTGTTAAGGAGCATAGCAGGGGAGAACCAACAGAGAGCACAACTGATCCATTGAACACAGAGAGCTCTGTCAGCATGTTGAGAGACTTGTCCCAGAAGCCCTTATGTTTACTTCCAACACCAGATAACAATCAAGGTACAGAGAGTGCAGGACAAGACGGTCTTCAGAAAGCTGTGGAAAATCAAGAGGCTTCATACACTGCCAAATTGAGCCAGTGCAAAAAGAGGCGATCCAAATATAAACTCAGAAAACAAACTAACCAAGCTGATATGCTTAATGCAGGTAATGTTAACTCAAACACGATTCTTTTTACATTGGATATTTGTCCTTCATGAAAGTCACTGATTTATTATAAGCTGGAAATATAAATGGCAGCGCCTCTATTTTGCACCACTATATATATTTATGCACATCTGTAATCTTACTGAATAGCCACGAAGCCAGCTGCAAACGTTAAACTGAGAAACATCCACAGAAGGAATTTTTTGGGAGAGACTCTACTCCATCGAGCCTGCAAGAGAGGAGACCTACCAGAGGTTAAAAGGCTCATTAAAGCTGGAATAAACATCAATATTGCTGACAATGCAGGTTAGCTGAAAGCTCTAGATCTAACACAAAATGCAAAATGGGTTTGGAAATGTGTTTGTAATAACTGATGTTGCATTGTCAGGATGGACAGCTTTACATGAGGCCAGTGTAGAAGGTTATCCAGATGTGGTGGAGGAACTTTTGCGTGCAGGTGCAAACGTTACTAGCAGGGGACTGGAAAGATTCACTCCTCTCCACGATGCTGTTACGTCTGGTGAATATGAGGTAAACAAAACTGCTAAAGGATTGCTTGTGCCCCTTCTTTTAGAGAGACATATGTTGAATATCATTGGGATAAAATTGTTCCAATTGTTAGTTAAAAGTGGAGTGCCTGGACAGTATTGAATATTTTACAATAATGAATGTTTTAGAAGAACAGTCAGGTTGTCCTCCATTCTGTCTTTACTAAAGACTACTTTGCATTTATCAACACACATTTCCCTTTATGTAAATCTTTTTCACCCTTAGACCAGACTTAAAGGTGACTGCCTTCACAAGCAGTAAAACTCAATGTTCTTTCATAGGTCGTGATGCTTCTTCTTCAGTATGGCTCAAATCCTCATGATAAGAATTCACTTGGACAGAGTGCACTGGACCTTGCAAAACATGAAATCATCAAAGAGCTGCTCTCAACATACAGAGAACCTCCTGTTGTACTTGGGAAACCTACTGAATCTTCTAAAGATTTTGAAATTTTGCACTGTGAACAAATTTGGCAAGGTAATGCCAAATTTCCTAGAGATGTGTGTAGCTGAGAAGGGCAGAATATTTTAACTGTCAATGACTTTTTGTTTTTAATCAGTTTTCCACAACTACATTTAAGTTGCTTTTTCAGATAATCAAGTTCACAAACAACCACTTGCCTCCTTCAGGAGAGATGATAAGAGGCGTGCAGGAAGCAGTGCTGGTTCTGCACCTTGTGGTTCAGTATGTAAAATTTATTAATCACAGCTACAGTAATGCTAATGCTTATAATGATTGAGTCATGAATCATTTTGAATCATTTCTAGCTTGAGTGTGGTCAGTCCAGAGCCATGAGGGCAACCCCTGAAGAAGTGGAACCATCATCAAAGAAGACAGTCACAGGCCAGCTTTGTTGTGAAGAAAGCCAACAAAATCAAACATCTTTGCCACTGCCCAACTTTCAAAGTAATGCTGCAGTGTAAACATACTAAAAAGTGTTGCAACCGAGAAATGCTTCCCGAATCTAAAGGAAACATTCACAGAACTGAAATTTCATTGTCAGGCTAATGACCCAGATGAATCTGTCAAACAAATTCAGCAAAAACGGGAAGATAGAGTAACCCCATTTAGTTTTAGTCATTGCCCTGTCAGTTCTCCAGAAATTCTTGGCATTGTATGCAATGAGAGGCTGTGTGGTGTCAGATCACAGTCAAGGGTGCTTGACACCACTCTAGCTTGTGCTTTAGTATTGCAAGCTAGCCTTTTATGCAAGGCAAACACTTTTATTTAGCATGCCAAACAGTCCAAAAGATGATCAAATAATTACTAACCCCATTTCCATAAAAGCTGGGATTTTTTCTAAAATGCAATAAAAACAAAAATCTATGATTTGTCAAGTCTCTTGAGACTATAATTAACTGACAAAAGTACAAAGAAAAGATATTCAATGTTTTCACTGACCAACTGAATTGTATTTTGTAAATATAAACAAATTTAGAATACTGAAAAAAAGCTGGGACAGAGGTAAAATAAGACTGAAAGGTTTATAGAATATTCAAGTAACACCATTTTGGAGGATCAGGTTAATTGGTAACAGGGGAGGGTATCAGGATTGGGCATAAAAGGAGCATCCACCAAAAGCTCAGTCTTTGCAAGCAAGGATGGGTCATGGGTCACCACTTTGTGCCAAACTTCGTGAGAGAATTGTCAGTCAGCTCAAAAAGAGCATCGCTCAACGCAAGATTGCAAAGAATTTAGGTCTTTCACCATCTACAGTGCATAATATTGTGAAAAGATTCAGAGAATCCGGAGAAATCTCATTGTGTAAAGGGCAAGGCTGAAAACCACTGTTGAATGTGTGTGACCTTCGAGCCCTCAGGCGGCATTGTCTGAGAAATCGTCATGCTACTGTGATATATATAACCACATGGGCTCGGGAGTACTTCAGAAAACCGTTGTAACTTAACACAGTCTGCCGCTGCATCCAGAAGTGCAACCACAAAATCTATTATGCAAGGAGGAAGCCACACATCAACTCTATGCAGAAACGCCGCCGAGTTCTCTGGGTCCGAGCTCATCTCAGATGGACTGAAAGGCAGTGGAATCGTGTGCTGTGGTCAGACGAGTCCACGTTTCAGATTGTTTCTGGGGAAAAACGGATGTTGAGTTCTCCGTGCCAAAGATGAAAAAGACCAACCAGACTGTTATAAGTGAAAGGTGCAAAAGCCAGCATCTGTGATGGTATGGGGGTGCATCAGTGCCCACGGCATGGGTGACTTGCATATGTGTGAAGGTACCATTGACACGGAGGCGTATATTGGGATTTTAGAGAATAATATGCTGCCATCAAGGCAACATCTTTTCCCAGGAAGTCCATGGTTATTTCAGCAGGACAATGCCAGGCCTCAAACTGCACGTGCTACAACAGCGTGGCCTCGTAGACACAGAGTGCATGTGCTTGACTGGCCTGCCAGTCTCCTGAAGAGGAGAATCAGACCAAGGACTGTTGAGAAGCTGAAGTCTTGTATCAAGCAAGAATGGGCAAAAATTCCACTTGCAAAACTGCAACAATTAATATCCTCAGTTCCCAAACAATTAAAAAGTGTAATTAAAAGGAAGGGTGATGTAACACAGCGGTAAACATGCCTCTGTCCCAACTTTTTTTTGAGTGTGTTGAAGGCATCTAATTCTAAATTTGTTTATATTTACAAAATACAATTAAGTTGGTCAGTGAAAACATTGAATATCTTTTCTTTGTACTTTTGTCAGTTAATTAAAGTTTCAAGAGACTTGACAAATCACAGATTTTTGTTTTTACTGCATTAAAAAACACTTTTATGGAAATGGGGTTAGTATTAATAATAATTTACAGACAGTCCCAGATACCAATATTCCTACAGTCTAATCAGTGTTACTATCTCTGACAAAAAGTCGTACTAGTAGTAGATTTTTTTTACACAGTTTTATACTGTTTTACACAACTACATTTAGGCTGCTTTTTCAGATAATCAGGTTCACAGACAACCTCCGGCCTCCTTCAGGAGAGATGATAAGAGGATCACTGTAGCAAGTAGTGCTGGTTCTGTACCTAATTCAGTATGTAACATTTATTAATAACAGCTACAATAATGCAAATGCTTATAATGATTTAATCATGAATCAGTTTTAATCTTTTCTAGCTTGAGTGTGGTCAGCCCCAATCCACAAAGGCAACACCTAAAGAAGTGGAACCGAAGCAGACAGGTATCAGTCTGGGATCTGAGGAATTGTGAAGAAAACTGGCAGCATTTTTCTAAGAAAATTCTGTTTATAAAATGAAATGTAAAAATGGTTAAAAGTTGTGTTGGTATTGACCAAGTCTTTTAAAGCAGGAACTCAATGATTTAATGGAGTTAAATAATTATTTATTCAGGGCTGCAACTAACTATTTATACGATTATTATCATCGATTAATCAGACGATTATTATTATTATTATTGTTATTCTTTTTTTTTTTCTGATTAATCAGATGGGAGAAAAACCCAAACTTTCAATACCATTTTTTCCGTTTATTTAAAATAAAATCCACAAACTAAGTGTTACGAACATAAACTTCAGACTAAAACTTTACATTAAAACAACTGTTTGTCCAATTTATATACATAAAAGCACTGATAATTATCCTAAATTAATAAAATCTCACTTTCACTGCACCTTATAGTTTCTGTTACTCACTGCCTTTAGGCATATTGTTTTACTTATGTTTACTTTGATTGTACTGTTTTAATTAGACACTACAGATCTTACTTGAGCTCTCAGTGTTTATCACTGCGTCTACAGGTGCATCTCAAACAATTAGAATATCGTGGAAAAGTTCATTTTTTTCCGTAATTTAATTCAAAAAGTGGAACTGTCATATATTCTAGATTCATTACACATAAAGTGAAATATTTCAAGCCTTTTTTGTTTTAATCTTGATGATTACGGCTTACAGCTCATGGAAATCAAAAATCCAGTATTTCAAAATATTAGAATAAACAATTTATAATACAGAAATGACGACCTTCTGAAAAGTATGTTAATTTATGCACTCAATACTTGGTCGGGGCTCCTTTTGCACGAATTACTGCATCAATGCGGCGTGGCATGGAGGCGATCAGCCTGTGGCACTGCTGAGGTGTTATGGAAGCCCAGGTTGCTTTGATAGTGGCCTTCAGCTCGTCTGTATCGTTGGGTCTGGTGTCTCTCATCTTCCTCTTGACAAAATTCAGGTCAGGTGAGTCGGCTGGCCAGTCAAGCACAGTAACACCATGGTCAGCAAACCAGTTACTAATAGTGTTGGCACTGTGGGCAGGCGCCAAGTCCTGCTGGCAAAGGAAATCGGCATCTCCATAAAGCTCGTCAGCAGACGGAAGCATGAAGTGCTCTAAAATCTCCTGGCAGACGCTGCATCGAGTCTCGACTCGAGAAAACACAGTGGACCAACACCAGCAGATGACATGGCAGCCCAAATCATCACTGACTGTGGAAACTTCACACTGGACTTCAAGCAACTTGGATTCTGTGCCTCTGCACTCTTCCTCCAGACTTTGGGACCTTGATTTCCAAATGAAATGCAAAATTTACTTTCATCTGAAAAGAGGCCTGTGGACCACTGAGCAACGGTGTTTTGAGTTAATTAGCTGATTAGAGCTCTTCTCAGGTCGACATTGCTGTATTATAAATTCTTTATTCTAATATTTTTGAGATACTTGATTTTTACAGTATCTCATTTCCATGAGCTGTAAGCCATAATCATAAAGATTTTTTTTTTTAAAAAAAGCTTGAAATATTTCACTTTATATGTAATAAATCTAGAATACATGAAAGCTCCACTTTTTAAATTAAATTACGGGGGGAAATTTTCCACGATATTCTAATTTTTTTGAGATGCACCTGTACGTTGTGAATGAAAAGCAACGCTCTATTAATCTATTTGTAGTGATAATCTACAAATAGATTATTACAGATCACTCCCGTTACTATAAAGGACAGAATTTACATTGCAAGCGCGCAAATACAGCATATAATGACAATAAACTTGATTTAAACTGAACCTTTTAAGCAACACGCACCAATTTACCCAACTCCTTGCACAGCGGAGCATTTTGGATATGAACACAAGTTCCTAAGTTTACAGGTTACAGTCTTCTACATTACATTTAATATAAAATGCTCCCCTGCCTTAGAGGACTTGGAGGTCGCACACTTTTATCCGCTGTCACCTCCGTCTGATGGGGACTGAGGTCATGTTGGGTATAAAAGGTAACGTTTATATAAACGGTAAACTGAAGGAATGTATTGTCGTTGACTCGGGGTTTCTGCTAAAGCTTAGCGGTGTCGCATTACGTGCGTTTGACTAGGAAATGTGTGTCATCGACTAGGAAACGGCTTACACTTCCGGTTAGTTAAAAAAAAAAAAAAAAAACCCGCTAGTGTTCCATTTGAGATGATACTACCCTTCTAAAGTTCATACACTAGACAGTGTGACGCAGTGACATGCGCAGACCGATTTTATCTATTAGTTGTTGCAGCTCTATATTTAAATATGATGATCATTCTTGTACATACAGCACTGGGAACTACAGAATACAGGGAAGTAAAGACTTCACCAGTTCCTTTGTATTAACCGAAAGTGGGCGTTAATGGGAAGGGAAGTAGACGTGTGTGGAAAAGGATGATTGTTTCTGTATTCTGCTGTTAGTGTCTGGTTGTTGTTGCCTTATACACCCCCCCCCCAAAAAAAAAGATACAGGATGTCATTAAAAACAAGTTTAGATTCTTCCGTTTTTATCATGCTGTTGACTTTGACCAGGCTGAAATTTTCACCATCAGACCATGACAGAGCCAGCCTCTGTAATTTGCCCCTGCAGGCATCTGTGCGGTTCTCAGCAGCTCTGCTTCAGACATAGTGGTGTCATTGTGTATGAAGAAAAAATCAACAACCCATAAATCTGAATTCGGGTTGTAGCACCCTGCTTTACATATTGCAGTCTTGTCTACTTTGTCTGTCCACAAGTTGCCACATGCCCCACAAGAGCATCAGAAGTGTCAGATTCTGAGCATTTCTTTCTGTCTCTTAATCCCTTAAAGTCTCAGGTTTTTTTCTTCGAAGCATTATGGTGTAACTCCAGTAAACCTAATAAGAGAGATATGTAGTTATGAGGCATGGACCACACTGAGGGCCCCTGGAAGTTTAAGGGGTTACAGAAATTACCTTTACCTAATTTTCATCAAATGCAGATAAGTTTCTTCACGTCTTTTGAATGTCATATTGGAAAGGGCGGTTTTTGGACTATCGCTCTGTGAAACATCCTTGTTAAAACAGAATTATGATTAAATGTTTGTCAAAATGTGTTAGCTTAGCCGTTTACCAAGGATTGCCAAGCATTAGCCAAGGCAATTCAGTACTTATAATGACCTTCCAATGCACATGTTTAATTGCTAAATTCCACCACTTGCACATTTGGACCAGGTAAGTTACTTAGCTTTGTTAAAACAGCTGTGCGCATTTTATAATTCAACAAACACAAGTAATAGCTGATTTGCCATAGTAAAAGATTGTGAACCAAAGCTGTGTGTTTTTGGAAAATGCAATTAATGTTTATTTACAGTCATTCTTATGTCAAAATAAATATTAGTAAATATCAGACACCATCATTTATTTGGTCTAAGATCACTGAACATCAAAGCAATATTAAATATTAGTAAAGGCTGCAGATTTATAAATGTGACCTTACTGTTAAATTTACACAATGTTTGTTGTTGTTGTTGTTGTTTTTTACAGGAGCATTAAGAAATGAAACTCTTATGAGCATCACTTCCATTCGACTGATTAGTAACGAAGAGTTCCTGCCATCCTACATGATGGACAGATACTGGGATTCATTCATGAACAACGACGACTGGGTCTTTTGAAAGCTAGTTTATACTGGAACTGGCAAGAAAAAGTTTAGAATCACATAAAACCTTTGTTGATATGCAAAACATTTGATTATAAAATGCTGTTAACAGATTATTTGGAATGTAATGAAAGAGCTTTGATCATTAAACTGGTGTTGGATGACAACCTAAAATGGCTGAATGAGTAATGAATGAGTGCTTTCATAGTAATTGTTATTTCAGTGAAGTCTATCGTTGTGCAAATTTACCTTTACTATTATTATTACCATTTTCCCGAAGAGCTCAGTCATTGTATAGTATAGCAACTGTTGCAGTGATGCCTGTACTGTACTGTTATGTGGGCGTGGCTTGAGTTTGTACACCTCACTGCTGCCCGGCTTTGACACGCCCCCTCCCACCCACTCTTCAAGTCCTTTTCTGGGAGAAAAGCTCCGGCGGATGTCACTTACTCAGAGTTAAGCGAAGGGGTGGCAAGTAGATCTCTTTCACTGACTTACGTAAGTATTCTTACCGTAAGTATTCTTGATCTGTTAAAATACAAAATGTTATAAATCCGAGGAGCCATGTAAGAATGTTCATATCTGTTCGATTCTGAGTCTAATGTGGCATCCAACTCTTAACTTTGTGAGCTGAAAGAAGCAGCTGTTTAGGGAGCTACTGTGTAGCCTCTTTCCCCCCCTGATTTATCTTGCTGATGCGTTTATTTTAAGACGTATACACGTGGGCTGTAACATTAAATGTTTTGGGATTTCCTCATTTTACTAACGCTGTTCTTGTTTTAGGTTAACCCTTAAAACAGAGGTGAAGCCTATGTAAAGTGGACAGACATGGCACTGGATTGTTAGTCCTCAGTTTGTTCAAGATATTTTTGATGGAACGCTACAGAAAAGAAGCGACACCGCGAGAGTGCAAGGTGGGTTTCACATCTGCTTCACACATGATATGCTCAGGATCATCTTAAATAGTTTTAATTATTAAAGCGGGTTTCATGTCTATATGGACAAGCTGTTTGCTGAGAAAGAGAGAGAGAGAGAGAGAGCAAAATAACAGGACCTAACTCTTAACTGTACATTCTTGAGGACATTTTTCAGAGACGTCTTGAAAGCCCAGAACTTATTATTAATCCAAATGTGAGGTTTTCCACTTAACAACTTAATAATTAGGGCACAGCATAGACAGTGGAGTTTCCTAATGGTTTTTCTGTGCATCCTTTTTGTTCTTTTGTCTATGTGACATACCCCCAAGTAATTTATCAAAGCATAAGTGTTACCCTAAAACAAGTTGTGTCTTTAAAGAATAAAGATGTGTGACTCAATTTCTCTCAACATTTACTTTTTTATTTGCCCACAGAATGAAAGGGAGATGTGCTGCTTTACATAAGCTAAGGTACAAACTCTACCTGCTCTTTGTGTCATTGTCCATTGTGTGTGTGCTGAAGCTTGTCTACGTAAAGGTCTCACTGAAAAAGCGATTCTACATCGAGCCCTATGGAATTACAGTAAGATCATCCAATTCTCAGTCTAACAAAGATGCCATTGACTGCACTGCCATTTATCAGCTGGATCCAGTAGAAATTGGCAAGTCCTTGGAGATAAGGCGCAGGGACATTGTGGATTTGGATGATGAGAGTATCGTGTCCTTTACTGAGGACTGTCCAAAATACCTATCTGCGAGAGGTTACAATGGCATCTCAGTGACTGATGAGGAACGTGACTTTCCACTAGCCTACTCTTTAGTAGTGCATAAGAACATGCCCATGATAGAAAGGATTATCCGAGCCATCTATGCACCGCACAACATATATTGCATTCATTATGATCAGAAGTCCTCGAAATCCTTTATTGCAGGGGTGAAAAACCTGGCCAAATGTTTCCCAAACATAAACATTGCCTCCAAACTGGAATCGGTGCAGTATGCACACATCACAAGACTCAGTGCAGATCTCAATTGCCTGTCAGACCTAATGGGGTCAGAGGTCAAATGGAAGTATGCTATCAATCTTTGTGGGCAAGACTTCCCACTCAAGTCCAACTATGAGCTGGTGAAGGAACTGAAAAAGCTGAAGGGTGCAAACATGTTGGAGTCAAGCCGACCAAGTGAGCTAAAGAAACAACGCTTCAGCTTTCGGCATGAACTGAAAGATGTCCCATATGAGTACCAGAAGTTACCCATTAGAACTACAGTCACTAAAAGCCCCCCACCTCATGGCATTGAGATGTTTATTGGAAGTGCCTATTTTGTCCTTTCACGCGATTTTGTCCAGTATGTTCAGACTAATCAGCTGGCAAAAGACTTCTTAGAGTGGTCATCTGACACCTATTCTCCAGATGAGCACTTTTGGGCCACACTGGTACGAGTGCCCGGTGTGCCAGGAGAGATCCTGAGGGCAGAGCCTGATGTGACTGATTTGAAGAGTAAAACCCGACTGGTAAAGTGGAACTATTTGGAAGGGTCTTTGTATCCCCCTTGCACCGGAAAACATATGCGTAGTGTTTGCATTTATGGTGCTGCAGAACTCAGGTGGCTCTTGGACTATGGCCACTGGTTTGCAAACAAGTTTGATCCCAAAGTAGATCCTGTCCTCATTCAATGTCTTGAGGAAAAACTTGAAGAGAGTAAAAGTCAACATGTGTTGAGTACAGTCTCATAAAAAGGGGTAGGGATTGAAGACATTTATTTATGACCTAGTTTATGGACCCGGAGGGGTTTATGCTGTTGTACTTGTTTCCGACTAAAACTGTCTTGCACCTATTATAAAGCAAAAAATATGAAGTGTTGTGTAGGATTCTCTTTCTTTCGCTGGTGAAATGTTCAATCCACTACACGTTCCAAAATAGATTCTCTGATCAATTTGAGCAAAACAATCATTGCATTTTGCCTTTAACATCAAATCAAAACTTATGACCTCAATAGTCATTTAAAGTGCCTTTCAGCTCCTACGTAGAGTATAGTGTCTTTATTGTTGCCTTACTAAAGAACCATGAAATGCCTTATTAAAAAGCACATTATTAGAATACCCAGTATTCTACCTCAATTGTTTTTTGTTATTTTTAAAGATAGGCTTAAATGAAAGTTTTCCTACTGTATTCGCCTTTTTGTGTCTTAGATATTGATATTGTCTCATAACTATTTCTTTCGTTGTTAAAAGCATTCTTATGTATGTAAAGCATAAACAGTCTGTATGTGTGAGATAAATCAATGGTACTTTTTCCAAACATAGTATATTAAGATGGTAGTATTTTACAGCAAGATCTCATTTCTAACAGGAACCGAGGAATCCCTGTTGACAATCATAATTCACTCAGAGAACAATTAGGTGGAAGAATATGTCTCTTGTTTTAATAAAATTGATATTAAAGTGAAATGCCTTGTTAAATGTTTTATCTTGGGCCAACCTTTATGCTTGTTTGCTTAGGGACACACATAAATTTACTTGTGCGTTAATCAGCTTTTATTATTTTAGTTCAGCTACTTTCGCCACACCTATTGAACTACTCTTTATAGGCTGACATACTTTTTTCATTTGAGCATATGTAGATTAAATGTTTGTGGTCTATCAAAAATGAATGAACCATTTACCTTTTATTTAAACATTATTCA
The DNA here is from genome assembly GCA_023630585.1 of Cranoglanis bouderius. Classification (NCBI taxonomy): domain Eukaryota; kingdom Metazoa; phylum Chordata; class Actinopteri; order Siluriformes; family Cranoglanididae; genus Cranoglanis; species Cranoglanis bouderius. The sequence goes on from CM042540.1 coordinate 26,809,666, forward strand.
TATTTAGACATTTGAAGCAATTTATATCCATTAATATTAAATCTTTATCTATAAAGGTATCAAAGATTTTAGTTTTATCACTATATCCAGAACTTAAACCAGTTTATATTTTAAAAATGGTTTATAACCGTGTTTTTATTTTTGCTGCTGTTACAAACTGGAGCTGAAGCATCAAATGAATTCCTAATCAATCAGTCTTCACATAAGGTTGGTTTGTGGGAGACACAACTGTATGTCTGTAGTGGATTGGAGTGTGACTTCCTGTCTGTGGTTTCTGTTGCAGTACTAAATAGGTTTCATTTTCTTCAGTTATAAGCAAAGACCTGAGATCATAATAGAACATGGCTGTCAACATATCTCGATATATCAGACATCTCTTGATATCTCTTTATCCAAACATTGCTGCTAACTGACCGTATATCAAGGTCTGTAATTCTGTAATTACATCATATTGTGCGTCTATCCATGGGCAGCAGTAGGATTGATTCACCAGTGGAATAGTATTTGACCAAATATGAGTTAAATGTAACAGTTACACGTAACGACTTATAACTACAAATCCATAACAAAGCATTATAATTAGTTTTGTTAAGTCGCTATACTGTGATGATAATCTACTTACATGAAAGACTCTCATTTCCATTCTAGGTCATCCTAGGAATGGGTCATGTTTCAGTGCACAAGAAATATGCCTAATGTAGAGTTTCATTTTCAAGAACGGGAAAACAAGAAATGTGTGGCTATGTATTGGGGAGTATAATCACATGAAATCTAATCTATACTTATCCTTACTTACTTATAACTTTCTTCTTGATTCATTTCTGTCAGCTCAGGTACTGCTTTATGATTCATTTTCTCATTACCATCAAGTAAATGAAGTTCTCCCTACTGACTCATTATCTTCTTTAGCAGTTCTCTACAATGTGTAGCTAGAATTCCCTCAACAATGGTGAAAATAATTAACAAATCTAATGTTACTCTTTCAGATATAGATTTAGTCCTGTACTACGGTGCCCTCCACTAATATTGGCACCCTTGGAAATATGAGAAAAGAAGGCTGTGAAAATGTGTCTTTATTGTTTAACCTTTTCATCTGTTGTTCAAAACATTCACAAAAATACTTTGCTTTCATGGATATGAAATTGCAAACACAACACAGGTTTATAAAAAACTTTGTTAAATATAGGTGCGCAACAATTATTGGCACCCCTATGAATTCATATGAGAAAAATATATTTAAAGTATATTCCCATTGATATTTTACATTTTTTTTTAGTACACCTGGGTGACTAGGAACAGGAAATTGTTCAACAATGACCCTGTTTCACATGGGTATAAATATGAGATAACACACAGGCCAAATTCCTTTAGTCATTCATAACAATGACATCAGACCAATTAATATATTGTTGAGCTTCACAAAATAATATTGTTGAGCTTCACAAAATGGGAAGTGGCTATAAGAAAATTGCACAAGCATTGAAAATGCCCATTTCCACCATCAGTATAGCAATAACTAAGAAGTTACAGTCAACTGGAAATGGTATGAATCAACCTGGAATTGGACGCGTGTCTATATCATCTCAACGCACTGTGAAGAGGATGGTTCGAGTAGCCAAAAAGTCTCCAAGGATCACAGCTGGAGAATTGCAGAAGTTAGTTTCGTCTCGGGGTCAGAAAGTCTCCAAAACTACAATCCGAAGTCACCTACATCACCACAAGGTGTTTGGAAGGGTTTCAAGAAAAAAGCCTCTACTCTCATCCAAAAACAAACTCAAGCGTATTCAGTTTGCCAGACACTACTGGAACTTCAAATGGGATCGGGTTCTATGTTCAGATGAAACCAAAATAGAGCTTTTTGACAATAAACACCAGAGGTGGTTTTGGTGTACACAGAGAGGTAGCCATATGGAAAAGTACCTCATGCCCACGGTTAAATATGGTGGTGGCTCTTTAATGTTTTGGGACTGTTTTTGTGCCAGTGGACCTGGACATTTTGTTATGATACATGGGATCATGGAATTAAATGAAAACCTGACTGCCTCTGCCAGAAAGCTTAAAATGGGCCGTGGTCGGATCTTCCAGCAGGACAATGATCCAAAACATACATCAAAATCAACACAAAAATGGTTTACTGACCACAAAATCAAGGTCCTGCCATGGCCATCCCAGTCCCCTGACTTGAAACCCAAAAAAACCTGTGGGGTGAACTGAAGAGGAGAGTCCATCAGCATGGACCTCAAAATTTGAAGGATCTGGAGAGATTCTGTATGGAGGAATGGTCTCAGATCCCTTGCCATGTATTCTCCAACCTCATCAGGCATTATATAAGACTCAGAGCTGTTCTCTTGGCAAAGGGAGGTAGCACAAAGTATTGACTAAAAGGGTGTGACTAAAACCTGTGTTTTGTTTGCAATTGTTTGATATCCATGAGAACAGAGTATTTGTGTTATTTTTTAACAAAAGATTAAAAGTGTTACGTAAACACGGGGGAAGGCAGGATGCATGCACAGGGGAAAGTCAGTTTATTAGGAACACAGAATTCAAAAGTAATGGAACTCTCAAAAAAGGGAAACAAACAGTGATCCCCAAAAGGTAAAGCAATAATCCATAAGGTAGTAATTCCAAAATAGCGAGGCAGTAATCCAAAAAGAGTAAAGCAATAATCCAAAAGGCAGTGATTCCAAAATGCACAGAACATGAGAACAAAACAAAAACCAAAGCAAACGCACAAGACTAGGCTATGGTCTAGGAACAGGAACTATGAGCTAAGAGCTATGGTCTAGGAACAGGAACTACGAGCTAAGAGCTATGGTCTAGGAACAGGAACTATGAGCTAAGAGCTATGGTCTAGGAACAGGAACTACGAGCTAAGAGCTATGGTCTAGGAACAGGAACTACGAGCTAAGAGCTATGGTCTAGGAACAGGAACTATGAGCTAAGAGCTATGGTCTAGGAACAGGAACTATGAGCTAAGAGCTATGGTCTAGGAACAGGAACTACGAGCTAAGAGCTATGGTCTAGGAACAGGAACTACGAGCTAAGAGCTATGGTCTAGGAACAGGAACTACGAGCTAAGAGCTATGGTCTAATGGCGAGAGGAAGCGAGAAGGTAGCAGGCGTAACACACATGCCAGAACTTACTCTAATACTCCACGTTGGGTGAACAAAAGAAACAGTTTAAATACACAGAATAAAACAAGGACAAACACGAAACACCTGCAACTCATAATGAAACAATAAAAGGAACACCAATGAATAAACAGGGGCGGAGACATGACAAACTAGGAACCAATAAATATACAGAGGCGGAGACATGACGTAAACCAAAATAAAGGTACATGGCAAAGTAAACACATGTGAGTTCATGAATGCATAGTCCAGCAGGTTTTTGTGAATGGAGCTCACGCTACTACGGAGAGTACTATGGAATGCGGAAGTGTTCGCATAGCGAACGACTCTGGGAGTCAGCCGCTCGCTTAGCGAGCGACTTCGCGTGCGAGGGTTCTCTAACAAAAAGGTTCAACAATAAAGACAATTTTCCCAGCCTTCTTTGCTCATATTCACCAAGGGTGCCAATATTAGTGGAAGGCACTGTATATAGGTCCTGTATTGCATGTGAAGACACTATTCTCCCTATACTTTGTTAGAAAATTGTTAAATTAATAAATTACATGTGTACATATATATTATTGAATGTATTATATGTAGACTTCATATGAACTGTAGTTGTTAAACTTTAGCCATTGTAGCCTCAACTGGAGATCATTCTTGAAAAAAAAGGACTAAAATAGGGACTGATTATAGGTGTTGCTCAGAAGTTTTGATTATCCCACAGTCTTGTGATGGTAAACTTATAAGTTGATGACGACATGCCAGTGCAGTATGAGTTTATTCCATGTTATCGTGCCTTGTTTGCCTGCAAATCTACAGAGCACTAAAGATTGGAACTATGCTAAACAATACATTGCTTACATATCCACCAAGTATTAATTTAGCTTATTCTTCACTTTCATTTAAGTTCGTTATGATTATGAATAGAAATAAGTAATAATGACAATAAATATTGATTTAATTCCAAACATGTTAGTTCTCAGTGCACAGGCCAGAGCAACTGCCCTACAATGCCCTGATGACCTGTAACATTTTTTTCCTAGACAAATAAAAATACACTTAATCTGCCCGTTAGTGTGGGAGGATTCTGCTGGAAATTCCCTAAACATTTTTTGCTGTTGTCTGTAATAAACATTAATATGGTTTGTGCAGGCAGAGCGGATACTAAGTCAGCCAAGAGGGAAAGGTTTGTTCCTGCACCGTCTTATTTAATTATTAGTGGTTTAATGAATAGAAGACCACACTTTTTTTTTTTTTTTTTACAGACACTGATATTTAGAGTGCAGTTTGGTTTAACATATTATTTTAATAGCATGGTTATGGCAGCTTCAGTGAAATGCCCAAACCTTTTGACATAAGCTGAATTTATTTACCAGCAATAAAATTTACTGTGTACAAATAGATTTTGGTAAGTGAAAATTGAAGTCCCTCTGCTGACCCATTTTTTATAACTGAATTTTCACACATGTGTTATTCTTCCTTCTTATTTCAGAATGTCACACTATTGCAAAAAGTTATGTGGCCATGATCTCTTCATGAGCATGGTGTGAAGTTTAATTAACACCATACAGCTTTTTTGCTTTCTCAGCCAGCATGAAAGTCTCGGAACTATGAAAATCTGGTTAAACAACAAACTCCCAGAATCAACAGAAATCTGAAAGCTGGCCTAAGTCAACAAAGTGAGGTTTGGGTGCTTTTTGGCCTTCTCTGGTCTCTGTTATCATAAGAGTAATCAGAGTTATAATCGTGGCCTTTGTGTGTCTGATGACAGAGGCTTATATGTCCGTGACAGACAACTAAGCACCATGGCTACAGCGAGACAAACCATGTCACTCAGCAGTGTCCACAGTGGTGGCCTAAGCACACGGACTCTCCTGAAACAAAGAGCCTTTATATGATACCCTCCCTTCCCTAATCCACAGACCTCAGACTCAGTGAGAGAAGTGCCTTCCACCTTCCACTCATCTGGCCAAAGGACACCAGCCAGAGGTTGGACAAGCCAAGCACTGGAAATGGCTTATTGACACAACAGATACAGGCACTGATAAGATAATGTTGTAATGTTGAATCAAGTAAATATGTTTTACATTTGGTATGCTTTTTTCACAATGTGTTGGCTTAGCATTTGCATTTTAGGTGATTCAAAATTACTTACCTACTTTAAAGTAAAAAAAAAAAAAAGACCAGTTCACTGTTTCTGAAATCTTTATATGGAAGACAGAGTTTACTTTCCCAGGCTGACTCACAGGAAATTACATGGATGATGACATTTTACTTCAGGCCTCAAGCAAAACATGGGTTAAAAATAAACATCTCCTGTACTATATTTGTACTATATACTTTTAACAGGTAGTTGGTAATACATTTGGTCCATGTTTACTATATATATACAGGTGCATCTCAATAAATTAGAATGTCGTGGAAAAGTTTGTTTATTTCAGTAATTCAACTCAAATTGTGAAACTCGTGTATTAAATAAATTCAATGCACACAGACTGAAGTAGTTTAAGTCTTTGGTTCTTTTAATTGTGATGATTTTGGCTCACATTTAACAAAAACCCACCAATTCACTATCTCAACAAATTAGAATATGGTGACATGCTAATCAGCTAATCAACTCAAAACACTTGCAAAGGTTTCCTGAGCCTTCAAAATGGTCTCTCAGTTCGGTTCACTAGGTAAGCCACAAACATTCATTGCCAAAGAAGCTGGCTGTTCACAGAGTGCTGTATCCAAGCATGTTAACAGAAAGTTGAGTGGAAGGAAAAATTGTGGAAGAAAAAGATGCACAACCAACCGAGAGAACCGCAGCCTTATGAGGATTGTCAAGCAAAATCGATTCAAGAATTTGAGTGAACTTCACAAGGAATGGACTGAGGCTGGGGTCAAGGCATCAAGAGCCACCACACACAGACATGTCAAGGAATTTGGCTACAGTTGTCGTATTCCTCTTTTTAAGCCACTCCTGAACCACAGACAACGTCAGAGGTGTCTTACCTGGGCTAACGAGAAGAAGAACTGGACTGTTGACCAGTGGTCCAAAGTCCTCTTTTCAGATGAGAGCAAGTTTTGTATTTCATTTGGAAACCAAGGTCCTAGAGTCTGGAGGAAGGGTGGAGAAGCTCATAGCCCAAGTTGCTTGAAGTCCAGTGTTCAGTTTCCACAGTCTGTGATGATTTGGGGTGCAATGTCATCTGCTGGTGTTGGTCCATTGTGTTTTTTGAAAACCAAAGTCACTGCACCCGTTTACCAAGAAATTTTGGTGCACTTCATGCTTCCTTCTGCTGACCAGCTTTTTGAAGATGCTGATTTCATTTTCCAGCAGGATTTGGCACCTGCCCACACTGCCAAAAGCACCAAAAGTTGGTTAAATGACCATGGTGTTGGTGTGCTTGACTGGCCAGCAAACTCACCAGACCTGAACCCCATAGAGAATCTATGGGGTATTGTTAAGAGGAAAATGAGAAACAAGAGACCAGAAATGCAGATGAGCTGAAGGCCACTGTCAAAGAAACCTGGGCTTCCATACCACCTCAGCAGTGCCACAAACTGATCACCTCCATGCCACGCCGAAATGATGCAGCAATTAAAGCAAAAGGAGCCCCTACCAAGTATTGAGTACATGTGCAGTAAATGAACATACTTTCCAGAAGGCCAACAATTCACTAAAAATGTTTTTTTTATTGGTCTTATGAAGTATTCTAATTTGTTGAGATAGTGAATTGGTGGGTTTTTGTTAAATGTGAGCCAAAATCATCACAATTAAAAGAACCAAAGACTTAAACTACTTCAGTCTGTGGCATTGAATTTATTTAATACACGAGTTTCACAATTTGAGTTGAATTACTGAAATAAATGAACTTTTCCACGACATTCTAATTTATTGAGATGCACCTGTATATATATATATATATGCCTGAAATGAAGACGGACACAGTTTTTTTTTTATCTAGCTGTATTTACTCAGTGCAACATCCAAGTGAAAGATACAACACCAACATGTCAGAAAAAAAAAGAAAAAAAAAAACCAGTATCACTGAGTTGGAAAAAGGATCACCCCCCTCCTAAAAATGAACTGTAAACTCAATCAGGTGTAACTAATCACCTTCTCAATGGCACACAAAGTCATTTGACTTTCAACTGTGATCAACTGTGGTCATTTAGATTAGCTCAGCATGAAAAGAGCTTTCCTGGAGCATGTTGTAGTGCAACTGAAGCAAACAATCAACTATGGGTGGCAAGGCACTGTCAAAAGATCTCCGGGGTAAAGTTGTGGACAGGCACAAGTCACGAGATGGATACAAAAAAATTTCAAAGGCTTTATCAATGCCTAGAAGCCTAGAAGTCTATTATTAAGAAGTGGAAGTTATTTGGTACAATACAGACCCTCCCTGGATCAGGACGTCGCTCCAAACTGGATAAAAGAGCCAGGAGGAAACTGGTCAGAGATGCTACCAAGAGGCCTACAGCGACTCTGAAGCAGCTGCAGGAATTTATGACAAAGAGTGGTCATTGTGCGCATGTGACAACAATATCACAAATTCTCCAGAAATGTGGCTTGGATGGGAGGGTTGCAAGAAAAAAGCCACCCACGACTGAGCTTTGCCAAAACACACCTTGAAGATTCTGAGGCCACATGGAAAAAGGTGTTATGGTCAGATGAATTATTTGGCCTCAACACCAAACAATATGTCTGGCGGAAATCGAATACAGCTCACCATCCAAACAACACCATTCCTACAGTAAAGCATGGAGGTGGTAATATCCTGTTATGGGGGTGTTTCTCTGCAGCAGGGACTGGAGCACTTGTCAGGATAGAAGGAAAATGGATGGGGCAAAATACCATCAAATTATTGAGGAAAATGTGCTGCCCTCTGCCAGAAAGTTGTCAATGGGAAGAAGATTTACCTTCCAACATGACAATGACCAAAAGCGCACAGCAAAACTGACCACACAGTGGTTGAAGGAGAAAAAGGTGAATGTCCTTGCATGGCCTAGTCAGAGCCCAGCCTTATACCCCATTGAAAATCTGTGGAATGACTTGAAGACTGCAGTCCACAAACGGTCACCATCAAATTTAACTGAACTTGAGCAGTTCTGCAAAGAAGAGTGGGCAAATATTGTATAGTCTGGATGTGCAAAATTAGACATATCCCAACAGACTAAAGGCTGTAATTAAAAAATTAAGGCAAATTAAAGCAAGGGGGTGATCCTTTTTCCAACTCAGTGATTCTGGTTTTTAATTTTTTATATTTTTTTCTGACATGTTGGTGTTATATCTTTCACTGGGATGTTATAAGTTGCACTGAGTAAATACAGCTGGATAAAATAAAAACTTTGTCTTCATTTCACGCTGAAAAGCAACAAAATAAGTCTATATCAATTACAAATTAATAACAAATTTCTAGAAATTTGTGGTTGTCTGTTATCATCATCAAAAAGAAGAACCTCTGCCACCTTTGCACCCTCCCTTTCTCCCAGTCTGACTATTACAACTGACCAAGTGAAGAGAGAAGAGGGAAAACCCTGTATAGGCAAGGCTGTGGGGCTGGGTGGAATCAGCCTCAGGGTGCTGAAGACCTGCATCAGCCAGTTATGTGTTCCCCAGCTTTGGAAGGCTTAATGTATATAGTTTTAGTGCCAAAAACAAGACACCCCAGCAATCTTAACAACTACTGACCTGTTGTTCTCACTTCTCTTAAGGACTACACCAGGACCCCCTACAGTTTGTCTACCAGGCACATTTACTGTATGACTGTTGCTACACAGATCTGCATGATCTGCATGCTACACAGAGCCCACTCATACCTGGACAAACCTGGAGCTACAGTGAGGTTCATGTTTTTGACCAACTACCTAACTAACAGGCCATGGTTTGTGAGGCTCCAAAACTGTGTGTGGGGCCCCTCGGGGAACTGTCCTATCAGCTTTCCTCTTCATTGATGTCTACACATCAGAATTTCAATACAACACCAGCTTATACCACCTGAAGTAATTCTCTGATGACTCATCCATAGTGGGGTGCATTCACAATGGAGATGAACCAGAATACAGAGGACTGGTGGAGGACTTTGACATGTGGTGCAGGGAAAACAACATGCAGCTTAACATCAGCAAGACAAATGTACTGGTTGCAGATTTCTGGCATGTGAAAGAGACTCCAAGATCAGACCAACCATACAGGGCGAGAAGGTGGAGATGGTGCAGTCCTTCAGGCACCTGGGGGTCTACCTGAGCTGTGGATTGGACTGGACAGACAACATCAATGCACTATGCAGTAAAGGCCAGAGCAGGCTCTTCTTACTTCAGCGGCTTAGGTCCTTCAATGTGTGCAGCGTTCTTTTCTATGGTGTAGTCTGCAGGGGAGTAGAATCACTGCAGGAGACACCAAGCACCTCAATTAGCTGATCCTGAAAGCCAATTCAATCCCAGGACTAACTCTGGACTCACTGGAAACAAAGTTATTTTTGATAAAATAATCCAAATTTAAAGTGCCATTAAAATGTTGCAACTTTATCAGACATGATTTTCAAGATAATTATATCTAGAAAATATAGCTTTCAGTTCAGTAAGACAACTAAGGAATAAAGCATGATGGGGCATACTGTTAATGGACAAGTACCACAATAAAGTTGACTATTTTACTATAACTGTTACCTGTAGTTATGAAGGTACCATAATTATAAAGACCTCACTTTCCAGTAAGGCAATAATTAAACAACTAACAGCAAAACATTATGGCTCAAAGTGCCTGTGTCTGATGGTGCATAGTCGCTTTACCCTATAAAGTGCATTATACAGTAGGAACATTATTGGTGCTTTGCATCCCATAAACTACATTGTTTGGACGTTAACCTTTGTCAGTGCATTGTGCAATTTCATGAGCATGTTTGATGTGCTGTTTGTTCCCCTCCAAATATATGCCGAAAATCCCTTTTTAGTGTATTATATAGTGAATAGGGCATAGTCTGGGACATAGGGTACATACCCTACAAACTATAGAATGATAAACACTGGCTGTACTGGCAACAGTCAAAAGATTATATGGTTCTTTTGTTTTTTTGTTTTGTTTTGTTTTGTTTGCAAGAAAAACCTACAGCCCATCCAATCCAGACATTTATTCCACAAACTGATTTACGTTTCCTATTAGTTTATCTGTAGTTACTGAATAATATGCTTTAAACATGAACAACCAAATATAATCTGGGATTTCAGGGGTTAATTTAGGCTTTGCGTGACAAAAGGTAGCATGATTATAATGAGAAACACCTGTTGACCTGAAAATCTTTTTTTTATGCTGTCACATATTTCCTTTCAATTTGAGCTCTACTGTTACCTTTGTCTCTTGTCTCCACTGTATCTAAGAAAACAATAGTAGGTGTTGCAGGTTGGTTTCATGAACTGAGGGATTTTTTTTTCATACTAGAAATGACACCATTTGCTCTTTGTCATTTTTTTGTACAATTTAATCCCACAGATACCGTTCTGAAAGTAACTGCTGCTTCATATATATTCGTATATATTCATATGTCCATCTTATAGAGTATATTTTACAGAGTATTGAGTTATTTTGTATTATATGTGCACCACCACTTTCATCTCAAGTTTGTCTAGAGTAGAATATATGAACATGTTGGTTAAGAACTTGTTCCATAAATAATTTCTTTCATGAACAGGTCTAGTTTATTGTTTAAACAACGGAAGTATGCTGTCAAAGCACTGAGCCATAACACAATCCACAATCTACAAGAATGTAACACGATACATGGTTCCAGTCTCAGGCCCCACAAGGCCGCAATTGTTAATGCCATGTATCATATTCTCCTTTCTAATGAACCATCCTCTACATGCAGCCTGCCTAGAGCCTAGGTGGATGGGTAATTAATGAATATTTTTGAACTGTATCATCAATAAGTAAAACCAGGTGGGCAAGGTTTCCTTCAATAAATGATAATAAAGATTACATGTCTGAAGTCTTGTTGTCATTGTCTCAGAGTGGTGACAGGTCATGGCAGGGAGCAATAGTTGGGGCAGAGTGATATAGGCAGAAGAACTGGCTGTTATATGAGCTTGTGGCTTCCTGCCCTCCCTGGGAGAAGTGTCTGCAAAAAGGGGAGTGCCATATGTTGGACTGTATTACTAATCAGGAGCCACCTTCTGGTTTAAAATGGTGCTCCACATGAATATTTGTTTCCGCAAATATGTAATGCTGTACTGGGTAGGACCTCCTGCATGGGACGAGGAATTTTGATAAATAAGAACGTGAACACTGATAATGCAAGTCCTCAAGAACGGAGGAACTCTCTATGCCATTTCCATTTAAACACATAAAAGTATTAAAGTAATATATTCTTGTTCATGCATCTTCTGGAAGATTGAATATGCTTTTCATGCTCAGAAAATCAAGGTGGCAACTGTACTTTCAGTTGCCACCTGGTGGTACCATCTTGAGTACTTGATGGTGGTACCATCAAGAGTATATATCTTTTGCACCTTTAGTATGTACACTATATGGCCAAAAGTTTGTGGACACCTGACCATCACACCCATATGTGGTTCTTCACCAAACTATTGCCACAAAGTTGGAAGCGCACAATTGTACAAAGCGAAATCCATGAAGATACGAAGGTTGGAGTGAAAGAACTCGTGTGTTCTGACCTCAACCCTGCTGAACACCCTGATGAACTGGAACACCAACTGCACCCCAGTCGTCCTTATCCAACATCAGTGCCTGACCTCACTAATGCTCCTGTAGCTGAATGATCACAAATCCCCACCACCACGCTCCAAATCTAGTGGAAATCCTTCCCAGATAAGTGGAGGTTATTATAACAGCAAAGGGGGCAAAGCACATATGAGTGTGATGGAGAAAAAACATTTGATGTCAAGGCCATCTAATTTCTCATTACTCCTATGCCTCGCTCTCAAATAAAAATTATTGGTCTTTAACACGAGTCAGAGTCAGACGTTAATAGGGATGTTAATGAGGCAAGGGCTCCATCATGTGGTTAAATAGAATACTAGCACAATTTTATTATGACATTACTCCACAGAGCTGTTGAATTCTCGAGTCTGGTTGGTCAGAAGGCGTTGATTACTTTTGTGTAACAGCAGCTCTATCAGTAGTTCCGGCTGAAACACAAATCACAGTTTTATATTAATGCGCTCGTTCTAATATGCAGTTGTCTCTATAGTGAGAGCTCTTTCACAGGGACTTGTATGGCAGATGCTACCTAAACATAATCTAAGACTAATAATAAACAGATTAATGATCATGTTATTTTACAAAGCAAAAGGTACAATTAAGCAATATCATACAAGCAAGCTGTTCTGATATTCAGTACAACATCACATTTGCGAGTGTCATATGGATTTTATACAATGGTTCTATAAACAAGACATTCATATTGAGTGACTGACATTTCAGACACACTATGGCCATATATTTTGTTCATTTTTGCTCCATCAACAAAAAATAGCTCCCAAAGGAAAGCTGGACAGAGTGTTGTATGTTGCAACGTACAGACTGACTGACAGCCTGTAGTAAGTGTAGTAACGGTTTCAATGTAACTACTACAATGTAACTACAGTCTAATATCCTGCTAGGAAATGGAATTTTATGGAATTTTATGTAGCGAACACAGACAAGTGGCGTGATATAAACAGTGAAATGTACCAGTTCTGTTGTATTAAATATCAGCACTCTTGGAACGCTGCTTGTCCAATCAAATTAGTGGACTGGAAATTACTTTTATACTGTATAATTGTTATTATCCGCTTGTAAAATTCCAATTCTATCAACAATTTACTGAGCCTGTTACTATAGTACAGTTAGCATCACCATCAGTGGATATGTCTAATGATACATTTTTCATGAATGTAACATTTGACTTATGGAACATGGAGGCCAGTTTCACCAGATGCACATTTAACGGGAACGTACAAATCAATATGGGCCCAATGAGCAGCAATCTGGCCAGCTAACTGATGGGCTGTCACTTTGTGAGTGCAGCTTCTTCAGGATCTATTTCTGTTGGCAGAACAAAAATAAACAAATCATTTGGCCATATTGTGTCCAAAATATCAGTTACTTGATATTAATTTCTTGTTTATAGAGCTGTTGTATAAAAGCAATATCACACTTGCAAATGTGTTGTTATACTGAATATTGGCACGCCTGGGATTAGCTACAGCACTCGGTCTGCGTATGCGTGCCTACAGCCGTCTCACAGCCATGCCGATATTCAGTATAACCACCCTCCTATGATTGTAATATTGTTTAAATATGGGGAAGTTTCTGTAAGGAGCCATTTATATAACATGTATGGAGTGAGTCTCCAGAGTTTGTAATGATCAGAAAGTTTTCTGCAATGGGAAAGGTCTTCAGAGGGGTTTGTGCATTCCGGTTTGTTGGTAACATTACAAGCTGTGTTTAGTGTCTTTGTCAGAGAGGGTAAAAAATGCTGGTGAGGGAATGACTGTTTAAAGCTGCTATGATGTAAGTGATAACAGGAGCTACATTATATGGCCAAAGGTTTGTGGACACTTGACCATCACACCAAGTGGTTCTTCCCAAACTGTTGCCACAAAGTTGAAAGCACACAACTGTATAGGATGTCTTTGTATGCTGTAACATTACAATTTCCCTTCACTGGAACTAAGATGCCCAAACCTGTTCCAGCATGCCAATGCCCCTGTACACAAAGTGAGCTCCATAAAGACATGGTTTGCCAAGGTTGGAATGGAAGAACTTGAGTGTCCTGCACAGAACCCTGACCTCAGCCCCACTGAACACCTTTTGGATTAATCTTCTGGAACACCAAATGCACCCCAGGCCTCTTCACCCAACATCAGTACCTGACCTCACTAATGCTCTTGTGGCTGAATGTGCACAAATCCCCACATCTACGCTCAAAACTCTAGTGGAAAGATTTCCCAGAAGAGTGGAGGATACAGTATTATAACAGTAAAGGGGGACTAAATCTGGAATGGGATGTTCAAAAAAGCACATATGGGTGTGATGGTCAGGTGTCCACAAATCTTTGGCCATATAGTGTAAGACGTCTCATGGACATTCCACAACATTAAGTGTCACTATATACTGATTAAAAACTGTACGAAATTATTAATCACTCACTCATGCACATTCAGTTACTGCTTTATCATGATCATGGTCATGGTGGATCCAGGGATTATCCCTGGACCACTGCGCATGAGGCTTGGGATATGAAATATTGCTGTGGAATCAGAGGAGTAAAACACTTTGGGACAAGCTGTTATAGGAAAACATTCAAATTCAGCATGGTGACAATAACTCCCTTTGCATCGGGCTGCATCACACCAACCCGTATTCGATTATTTTCCGATAACAGCATGCTCTGTCAGGTTTTACTCCTAACTTAAAGAGTGGCAATCCTGAATTTAAAAAAAAAAAAAACTTTCTATTTGTATTGTTCCAGGGATTTAGCATTTCCCCAGTCAGAAGCTGCTTCTCTGGCTGTACCAACTCATTTGAGGACAGTAGCTACAAGGATGCTTTAATGACTGAGGGATCACCAGACTAAATTTACACTAAGAGAAATATTGTGAGAGTTAGGATGTTCTTTGATTTCCTCTAGTTTAACCATGTAAATGTGTCTTTGTTGAGAAGAAAAAACTTTGGTATGAAAGTTTAAATAAACCATTAGGTCTATTATGTATAAGGTTCTAAACTGTTGCTATTGTCTAAAACTCTGAGTGAGTTAACATATACAGTCATGTAAAAAAAAAAAATAGCTTTTCAATCATTTATTCAACAGAAATATCAACAGATGTGATATTCTTCTGTGGAAAAAGTAAGTACACCCTTGGCCCCAGGAGCTAGTATTGCCCCCTATAGCAGAAATAACTTCTTGTAAGCATTTTGCATAATTGTCCACCAGGCTTGCTGGAATTTCTGACCGCTCTTTCATGTGATATTCTTTCAGTTGCAAGATGTTTGAGGGTTTTCTTGCATGTACTGCCTGTTTAATATCCCCCCATTTCATGTGGGATTCAAATCCGGGATTCAAATTCATTTCAACGGGATTCAAATCCGGGCTTTGACTAGGCCATTCCATAACCCCCCATTTCTTCTTTTTGAGCCATTCCTTGGTGGATTTGCTAGTGTGCTTAGGATCACTATGCTATTGAAACGTCCACTTTTGGTTCAACTTCAACTTCTGGACAGATGGCCTCACATTATCTTTAAGCACTGTTTGATATGATGCAGAATTCATAGTTGAATCAATGAACACAAGCTGTCTTGTTGCAGCGAAGCAACCCCAAACCATAACATTTCCACCACCGTGCTTCACAGTTGGTATGAAGAGCTTCTCATGAAAAGCTGTCTTTGGCCTGCGCCAAACATGTCTGCTGTTACTGTGGCGAAACAACTCTATCTTTGATTTGTCTGTCCAGAGCACATTATTCCAAAAGCCCTGGTCTTTGCCTATATGCTCATTGGTAAACTATAGTCCTGCAAAGGCTTTTCCGGGCACACCTCCCATGCAGATCAAATTTGTGCAATCTCTGATTGTAGAAGCATGCACTTTGACACCAACAGTTGCAAGACTTATTAGCAGATCCTGTGATTAAGTTTTGGGGTCCTTGGAGACTTCTTTTTGCATCAGACAGTCTGCTCTTGGGCTGAATTAGCTGGGACAGCCAGTCCTGGACAAACTGGCAGTCGTTTGAAATCTGCACCATTTGTAGATTATTTTCCTTACAGTGGAATGATGTATTTCAAATTATGTGTTTGCCAGACTCAAAGGCATCCACAACCTTTTTTCTGAACGCCTTACTGAATTCTTTTGAGCTTGGCATGATGACACCACACTCAATAGCAAAGGGAACACCAGGCACTAGATATGAGAGGGGTATAAATAAGACGGGGTCCACCTGCACTCCCTAAGCAGGTTCTAATCACTGGCACCCAATCCTGAACATGTGACTGATCTGTTTTTTGTTCATTTAAATTGAGAAAATGACTACAAAATGTCAATTTTAAGTGTCATTTGATAGAGTGGATCAACCTTATTAATAGGCACTGTTTCAAAGAAGATCAAATGTTTGCTTGTCCAAATATGTCAAAAAAGCCAACAATCTTCATGGGATGTTCTTATTTTTTCACATGACTGTATATAAAAATGTACAGGAACCATTCACCTGACTCGAGCTGCTTTGAATGCCAATAACTTGCTGCTTTTGCAATTCTCCTTGTGGCAGAAACTGTAACGCCATTAATCATGTCCACAAACAAGAGTGACTATGAGGCCCTAATAACAGCAAAACAATGTGTTATGTGTAGTAGTTTTAGAGATGATCTATTGATGCTTCTTTGACTGTGAAAATCTGGGTTTGTCAGGGTCTAAGCTATTTGCTACCTAACAAAGGGTGAAACCACCTTTCAAATATAAAAGTGGTCTATGATTAGTCTGTGAGCCAAAAGTCTCAGGCAAATCCAGGCCCGTCTTTTACTTTGCACGTACCACATTGAATATTCGAGGGCTCATTTGGGTACTTTGTTCAACCTGAACTGAAGTAACAAGATAAAACTGAATGATCTTTGTTAGGAAGAATCCCATTTTGGTCTGTTTGTTCTGAACACTTTGTACGAACTTGTTTCATTGTACTGATTCAAGCTAAAACTTTGAAACTATTAAAACATTATGGCTGCTTACTAGTCACTCTTTTCTACCCAGGTAGGACACGTGGCCTATTCCAAATTTAGACCGAAGCCTATCAAGCGTTTTAGCTGCAATGTGGATTATGCAACAGGCTTGAGCGCGCGTTCGTTGCTCCAGCTGTGGCTGTGAACGCGCGCGGCACGAGGGGGCGTGCATCCCGTATCACAGCCATTTTTGCCCACTCAGCTACTGTACTATGTAAACTAACACGCAATACTACCATCACTGAGCTTTAGAGAAAAAAAAAAAAAAAAACAAGTTTCTTCGCCGCTCAGGGCTGATCTCTTTAACATAGCAGGTGAGTGTTTTTTCCCTCCTCTGTCTATATCACGCTTAACGAGCGCGTGCATTTAGCCTGTGATTGTTTTCCTCCTAATCAGACCAAAGTGTTATGGCGCGACGTGCAAAGAAAACATCGGCGCTCTAGATCTGTTTATTACTCTGTTCGTACACCTGGGCCGTTTGTTTTCTGCGGAGTCCTCATAAATAATACATCTAATATATATATATATATATTTTGCAAAGGTAAATATTGCACAGTGTGGTTTTATAACGTAAAATGAACACCAGGAGCGCGAGGAAACTCTTTGCTCAGACTTTTAAATGTCATGAAACAATAAAGTTCCTTATGCATGTTGTAATTTAGTGGAAATTTGCACTACTGGCATTGGGTGATGTCTTGCACTGGTGTGTTTGTTTTGAAGACAGCTTGGAAAAGTGTGTGCAGCTCAAAATTGCACGCTCCCTTCTCACTCCTTTTTGAGGATATTAAACGCTAGGAATTGATTTGTCCACACACATTTGTCCAAAACAAAGCAGACTACAAACTAAGCTACAGTTATAAACAAGTTGTGTTTATGCTTGATCGGTGGTTTTCTTATTTTTCAGTCAGAAGGAGAGAGTGCCTACACCCCTGTAATAAAAACACGCAGACACACACACACCCCCTTTGAGTTTAGACAGTATGGCTGCTCAACTGCGCCTTTGTTAACCCTTAACGAATCTTATTCTTTTTATGCAGTGCACATGTTTGCATGATTTTTTCTCTTTTTTTTTTTTTTTTTGTTTGTTTGTCTTTTAATTTTATTTATTTATTATTATTATTATTATTATTATTATTATTATTATTATTATCATTATTTACAGCCTTCACTCACTCCCTCTCTCCCTCTCTCACACACTCTCCTTTAATTTTATGGTTGGCTGAGTAACAATGTTACCACCCTCCTTTGTGTGCAAACATATTACTTAACATAACTCTGTTTTATGTTTTATGTGAAATAAAACAATTGCATGAAATAATAGACTTGGAAATATGTCCAGGAATAAAGACAGTGCTGATTCAACATGAGCCATGTTATTTTAATATGTGCACATTTAAACCAAATGTAAATACAGTAGCCTAAAGCTTGAAATCTGAAAATGAACGTTTGACCATGTACTCCAGTTAGTTACTTATGTAACTAATGGTGCATGGATTGTTTGTGCACACAGAAGTTTGCAGTGCTGTCTGAGCAGAGTGGCTTATTTATTACTAACCCCATTTGCATAAAAGTTTTTCTAAAATGCAATAAAAACAAAAATCTGTTGGATTGAATCTGGAGAGAGCACGTGTATTGAGTTGCGCAGGTGTGCAGGCTTGGAGGGTGTGTATGGAAGCTGGTTTTCAGTGAATCTACAAATTCTCACACACGAGCTTGCTTTTCTGCTTCACTGGTAATATCCCTTGACAGTGGAATCACTGACTGCAGATTCATACAAGGCAGACACACACACACACACACACACACACACACACGCACACACATGCACACTGAAACTTGTACTACACAGGTACACACCCCCTTCTATGAACCCTATTTCCATAAAAGTTGGGATTTTTTCTAAAATGCAATAAAAACAAAAATCTGTGATTTGTCTCATGAAACTTTAATTAACTGACAAAAGTACAAAGAAAAGATATTCAATGTTTTCACTGACCAACTGAATTGTATTGTGTAAATATAAACAAATTTAGAATTTAATGCCTTTAACACACTCAAAAAAGTTGGGACAGAGGCAAAATAAGACTGAAAAGTTTATAGAATATTCACGTAACACCATTTTGGAGGTTCAGGTTAATTGGTAACAGGGGAGGGTATCAGGATTGGGCATAAAAGGAGCATCCACCAAAAGCTCAGTCTTTGCAAGCAAGGATGGGTCGTGGCTCACCACTTTGTGCCAAACTTCATGAGAGAATTGTCAGTCAGCTCAAAAAGAACATCGCTCAACGCAAGATTGCGAAGAATTTAGGTCTTTCACCATCTACAGTGCATAATATTGTGAAAAGATTCAGGGAATCCGGAGAAATCTCATTGTGTAAAGGGCAAGGCTGAAAACCACTGTTGAATGTGTGTGACCTTCGAGCCCTCAGGCGGCATTGCCTGAGAAATCGTTATGCTACTGTGATAAATATAACCACATAGGCTCGTGAGTACTTCGGAAAACCGTTGTCACTTAACACAGCCTGAAACTCTATTACGCAAGGAGGAAGCCACACATCAACTCTATGCAGAAACGCCGCCGAGTTCTCTGGGTCCGAGCTCATCTCAGATGGACTGAAAGGCAGTGGAAACGTGTGCTGTGGTCAGACGAGTCCACGTTTCAGATTGTTTCTGGGAAAAACGGGCGTCGAGTTCTCCGTGCCAAAGATGAAAAAGACCAATCAGACTGTTATAAGCGAAAGGTGCAAAAGCCAGCATCTGTGATGGTATAGTGCCCACGGCATGGGTGACTTGCATATGTGTGAAGGTACCATTGACACGGAGGCGTATGCGCAAAAATTCCACCTGCAAAACTGCAACAATTAATATCCTCAGTTCCCAAACGATTACAAAGTGTAATTAAAAGGAAGGGTGATGTAACACAGCGGTAAACATGCCTCTGTCCCAACTTTTTTTGAGTGTGTTGAAGGCATCAAATTCTAAATTTGTTTATATTTACAAAATACAGTTAAGTTGGTCAGTGAAAACATTGAATATCTTTTCTTTGTACTTTTGTCAGTTAATTAAAGTTTCAAGAGACAAATCACAGATTTTTGTTTTTATTGCATTTTAGAAAAAATCACAACTTTTATGGAAATGGGGTTAGTGCTTTAATACAAAAGTCGGTAGCATGTTATAGTTAAAATGATAAAATGATTCCAAATTATTTGCTGGAAAAAAGCTGCTTGACTAAGTCCATGTGAAACTGACATTACCTTGGGGGATTGGCTTTGTGTGTTGTGATCTGAAAGGTACACTGTGTTCCTTTTCAAATGCTGAGATCTTGAGAATCACAGCTGCCTCAGAATATTAAAAAATAAAGCTACACTATGCAGTGTGCTGCTGCTGTGGAATATTTAAGAGCAAGTCTTTTATGAATTATCTTTGCATGTTTGCTGGTCAGAGTTTAGGTTTGAGAATCTACGCATTCTCACACACGAGCATGCTTTTCTGCTTCACTGGTAATATCCCTTGACAGTGGAATCACTGACTGCAGATTCATACAAGGCAGACACACACACACACACACATGCACACACATGCACACTGAAACTTGTACTACACAGGTACACACCCCCTTCTACGAACCCTATTTCCATAAAAGTTGGGATTTTTTTCTAAAATGCAATAAAAACAAAAATCTGTGATTTGTCAATTCTCTTGAAACTTTAATTAATTAATTAAGATTTTAATTTAATCTCTACTCTGCTAATTTGCAGAGAAATGCAGCAAAGGAGTTTTTCCATCAGGGGAAAAAGTGGAAGGTTTTAGACTGGCCAAGTCAATCATCAGACATCACAATCCAAGCTTCCTGCACCTCCATGATAATCAGTAGTTGAAGTATGAAGTCAGCTTTTGAGTTGAACCTTTTTTTTTTTTCAATCCACACATGCTGCTATTTTGTTTGAAAAGAAAAGAAAAAAAGCAAAGAACCTCTGATCTGAAAAAAAAACCCATTAATTTTGAACTTGTGTTAATACTGTGCTCTGTACAAGCATCAACTGGTTCTCTAAGGCACTTTCACATCTATTAGTCTGTTTACTGAGTCTGAAGCAGAGAGAAATGGATCCCTTTGCTTTGTTTTTGTTTTGTTTTGGTTTAAAAAACATTGGCTGAGGGGCATATGTATATGTATATATGTATATGACTGAATGCTGAGGATGGCCCCACATGGTGCAGCCTAAAGATCATTGAGATTACTGAGGATGGTACCACTTAAAAACCATGAAGATGGCTTTGGACCTTGATTCATACGAACAGTTATGCTGTGATGGCTTTAGGACTGCAATTGCCACAAAAAGTTTTATACTCAAGTCTCCATCAGTGAACAATGGATAAGATCAACAAAACAGACTGCATGTAAAAACTGTAATGAATTTTCCTGGTTACACAATTGCACTGTTTGACCATGTAGTATTAGCACATTTATAGCGGGGATTTATTTATTATTACACTATCCGGTGTTACCCAGATGAGGATGGGTTCCTTTTGAGTCTGGTTCCTCTCAAGGTTTCTTCCTCATGTCGTCTCAGGGAGTTTTTCCTTGCCACTGTCGCCTCTGGCTTGCTCATTAGGGATAAATTCATACATTTAAAATCGATATCCTGAATTTATATTTATAATTAATATTAATTTATATTATAATATATTTCTGTAGAGCTGCTTTTGGGAAGCGCTATACAAATAAAACTGAATTGAATTGAATTGAATACATACTCATAGAACTTGTAAAACATGGACAGACATATGGCCAAAATCACCTGAGCACAGAGAACATGGAGGCAGCACCAAAAAAATATTATATTATTATTTTAAAAAATTCTTGTTGAAAACATTTTGTGCATTGCCTCCAGCATTAATTTTCTCTTTTTGTTCATCAGTCCAAATATCCAGAACACATAATATTTCTGCAGTTCTACAGCTTTGTCTTTTGGATCAGTGTGCACCTTGTGGCTCAGTTTATTAGCAGAAAACTGCTGTTTACAACACAAAATACACACCATGTTTGGTTCACTTCCTGCAGTCGGTTAGATTCAGAATCAAATCACTTTCTCCGGTTGACTGAGAACAAGAATGAGACCACCTCGCTCAGATGGTCTTGAACCAGTTGGCTTGGTCCACACCTGATTACTCAGATCTCACCTGCCTCGATGATTCAAACCAACTAGGCACTGCATACAATCAGCCAGAATAAAAAGCAAGGAATGTCCTTAACATGAAAAAAAAAGGGGGTTGGATGGACAGATAGGGCAGCAGTGAATTTATGCAGTTGCATCTGTTGTTCTGTTGTGGATTTAGGCATTAGTCATGTTTCAGAATACTCTTCTATAAAACCCACCACTGTGCTAGAGGTTATTTGTGTGTTCTCATTCCAATGAGAATGTTTACTGTAGTATTGGGCTGAACAATGTCTAACAAGCAGGGAGTAACCCGTTTCAGTTTGCTGTTTGAAAATATGCAACCAGAAATTCCCTAAGGCTTACAGTAATCATTCTCTGAATGTGACGCTGTTACATCGTTGTGGTATCATGAGGCACTGATTCTAATAAATTCGTTTTTAAAAATTGAAAACATTTATCACATTTATTATCTTTTAACCCTTTACACCCTCAGGTGCCATGGAGCCAGGAGTGATCTGATACATTCCTCAATCTCATAACTGCACACCATTCAAGATAGACACTAAAAATCTGTAGTATTTACTTCTATATTAATGTAAAATAACGGACTTTGCACACATTTAACAATGGATCAAATGTTTTACACAGCTGGTTGAATGTAATAAAGCAAGTAGCAAAACCATCATCCACACCAGAAGCAGTAGATTGGCACCATTGCAGCACTGCTCGTTATACAGTGTAGAGTTTTATAAAAATGGTAAACTGATCATTTAGGCATTGAGTCAGTTTTTTTCCTGCTAGTTAAACTAGTAGTTTCTGGACAGAAACACTACAAAATATTCATGCAATATTGTGTAGTCTGGGTTAATCAAACCAGCAGCAGTGACCTCAGTATTCATCATTCATCAAACTTCCTTCAATTTCCTTTTGTCTTGGGAAAGTATCCTGCTAGTAAACCATATACTGCAATATTTGAGTGTCAAAGATTTATTTTAAGTGATATTACATATCTCCTGCCTTCTAATTACAGACACCGACTTAAAGAGTATTTACTTCAGCACTTCTTCCTCAGGATGGAGTTCCCCGTGGATATATTGGCCACTGTGGCTCCTGAATCCCTGGAGCAGTCAGCGAAAGACTACATGTCTAAACTTCTCTACAGAAATTCAGAAATACATGAGTACCTCAGCATACCTGGATCCAAGAAAGTAAGAGCAGCCCACTGTTTCTTAAATGTCTGCAATGTCTAAGTTTTAACTTTAAGTTCATTTTTAATAAGTATTGTCTTGGAAATGGATAAAGCTATTAATAATGAATTATTCAAAGTGAATAACGATTATAACCAGCCTGGTAAGTAAACTACACCACATTAGTTCACATGTGCAAGTAAAGTGGCAAGTCAGTATAGGAATATAATGATGTATAATAATGTATAAAAATGTAGTTCTAATCTTAATGACTATCAATTATTTTGCTTTTTTTATGTCATGCTGTAGATAGAGATTGGCCTGTGTAATGTGAGTTTTGTCCCCCTCTATGGAGTTGACATTAAACAGAAGCTCCTTGCACTATTTTCACCTGAAGAACCATTCAAAGGTAACATGCATAGACTAACCCCATTTCCGTAAAAGTTGGTATTTTTTCTAAAATGGAATAAAAACAAAAAGTCCAGATCTGTCTCCTATGGCACGTCATGAAGAGGAGAATCAGACGATGGTGACCAGCCATTGAGCAGCTGAAGTCTTGTATCAAGCAAGGATGGGCAAAAATTCCACTTGCCAAGCTGCAACAAGTATCCTCAGTTAGTATCCTCAGCTCCCAAGACACTTTGTCAAGTCTCTTGAAACTTTAATTAACTGACAAAAGTACAAAGAAAAGATATTCAATATTTTCACTGACCAACTTAATTGTATTTTGTAAATATAAACAAATTTAGAACTTGATGCCTTCAACACACTCAAAAAAAGTTGGGACAGAGGCATGTTTACCACTGTGTTCCATCACCTTTCCTTTTAATTACACTTTTTAATCATTTGGGTACTGAGGATACTAATTGTTGCAGTTTTGCAAGTGGAATTTTTGCCCATTATTGCTTGAAACAAGACTTCAGCTGCTCAACAGTCCTTGGTCGCCATTGTCTGATTCTCCTCTTCATGATGCGCCATAGGAGACAGATCTGGACTGCGTAGTATTAAATAAATATGAATATTTAAATTGAGGAATTATTGATAACACTAACAATGCCCTATCCTCTGTGTGGTGCTGTTAGCTGTTGGATTCTACCTGCTGGACCAGTGGTGGTCAGCTGAAGATATTCTTAAAACAGCAGACTCCTCACGAACAGGACTGATCAAGGTTACTGCTATTTACTGCCACTTCAGTATCATCTGCAACCCAAATGATCAATTACTAAAAAATAAGGGGAATGTTGAAAAAATATTTTGTCTTTTAACTTCAGGTCAGAACCACTGGAGAGAGGATAGTTCTGTATGTTCTCAACAGAATTATATACAGAACGAAAGAGATGGCTGGGGATGATGTGCCTTTTCTTTGTCATGGAGAAGATGAAATTGCCAAAATCCTCTGGAAAAATGGCAAGGCCATTGGTTTTTACTCAGTCAAACCTGAAGGTACGATCTGTCTGTCTATCTGTCTAAGCTGTAAACTTTTAGTGTACAATAAGAGTTAGAGGTTAAAGTGTTTGAATAAAAAAACATGCTGCAAATACGATAAAACAGCTGAGTTAATTGATCAGACTGATCTGAGACTTGTTTGGGCATGTTCTAATCTCTCTGTCTGAGACTCCCATCCTCCTACACACGGGCAGAATGAAACATAATGGTACAAATTAGAGTTGTTCAATCCTACATCCTCTCTTGGACTTGAAGAAATGTTTAAGTATGAATGTATTGTTTTGTTAAAAGCTGTGTGGGAGTGAGAACCAGTCTTATGATTGGTTAGGACCAACTATTAAATATCAAAAGGGGACAAATTCTGGTGAAGTTACCTATTAATCCTACTTTCTACAGCATATTATGTGAACCCAAGAGCATCACTGACATATTTGCAAAGCAACCACAGAATTACGTTCCCATTTCTCTATTTGTTCTCAATAATAGGGAGATTATGCAAAAGCTTCTTGACCCAGTGTTATCAGCTTCCTGTCATGGATACCATATTCATCCGGAAATGTTACCGTGGCAATGGACATGGCCTCCAAATGCTGAAGGACTTTGTTGACAGCTTCAAAAAAGATTTCATGGGTTTGAAATATCCACTTTCACCAGCCATGTACAAAGGTATTGCTATTATCCAGTCAAATTTCATCCTGTAGATTGTCAGTGGCTTCTTGTTATTTCATGTGCCATTCAAAATTTCTTGTTATAGTTTGTAAAAAGTATCTGAGCCTTTATCCAGAAGACACAGAGCTGCTGTGGGAAATAGAGGGTGTAGGAAGCCCTTTTCAGAGAACTCAAATAACCAGAAAACTACAAGCAATGGACCTAAAAGGTAAGGAGGTACTAAAAAGTCAGGCATAAAAGCTAGTAAATTGTTAGTTTTGTTTAATTCTGCTGATTTCTTGATAGGAAATCACCAAGTTGTGGGGAAACTGAATTTTGAAACAGATGACAGTGACATCCCAATGGAAGTTGGTATTACACAAGTACAGGAGTCTATGGAGTACATTGAGGTTGTGGTATGTAACTCATTAACCCTTAATATTTATGGATATTGGTGGTGATTCTCACAATATTGTATTATTTTACAAAAATAATATCTTTTTTTGTACATTTTTAGGAGGAGGTTGTTCAGATCAAAATAACAAAAGGCAAGTATTTTAAGGAAAGAAAATTCCATGAAAGTTGCTTTGTTATTTCTAGTTAGCTTTGCTACTGTACTAAATAAAAATCTAGGCTTATGTTTGTTGTAAGAGCAGTAAGAGCCTTTCACTGGTTGCAAGGCTCTCCTTTCGTTTAACTTTAAAGACTTTTGAACACCCGTTATTCTACAGTGCTAGTCTTTTACCACATATGTTTCCCTTTTTGGACAACATTATTGGGCAACATTGTATAGTACATTGTATTGTATAGAGCAGGGGTGTCCAGTCATATCCGCAAAGGGCCAGTGTGGGTGCAGGTTTTCATTTCAAGCAGGAGCCACACCTGATTAATCAGCTGAGCTTGGCTTTCAGTAGAATCAGGTGTGACTTCTGCTTGGTTGGAATGGTAACCTGCACCCACACCGGCCCTTTCTGGATAACATTGGACACCCCTGGTGTAGAGCCTTGACTAAGCATAGTCAAAGTCGATCAAATTTTCAGTAGAGCTAAGTACAGTAGGGGAAATGCGCATATTATGACTAAGATACAGTTCAAATTAAACGAGGTAGTAATCAGAGATAATTTCAAACTGGAGTAGGGTCACTGTGCTTTCTATATCTACACCAAGTATTAAATCAAGGGTGTGTCTACCACAGTTTTATATTTGAGAGATTTAGTCAAATATAGACACAAACACTGCTCTCAGATGGCCCATATAAAATCAATATTAAAATGCTGATTATTGATTTTTCTATTGAAACAATCATATTTGAGATGATGTGTGCAAATTCATACAGAATATTAAATAGGGCCCTGGTGGTGCTAGATAAATAAAAGGTATTTCAAATTAGTATCTAGTTTTATGGCCAACACCTTTTATTGTTATTGTTAGTATAGATTGTAAGTAAAGAGTAACCTTGTAAGTATTGCCACATATATTATGTTAAATCAAGCACTATAAATTGGAAACATACTCTTCAACAGTTACATTTTTATTGATTTGATTTTGTTCCTATGTACTCATTTGTATTTTGACTATCATTACAGAGGTGCAGGACACACCAGTTACAACCCGTGGCAGAAGCAGCAATCTGAAGCATAAAAATCTTGGAGCAGACACAGAAGAGACACCTGGGAAAATCATCAGGTTATCTTTCAAACTATTAACATTCACCATTCAAGTCTATTAACTGAGCCTAACTTATAATAATAGCAGCTCAAATAGAAATCTCAGTTTAATCTAACTGTGGACATTTTAAAATGTGTGTGATGCAGAGTAGAAGACATTGAGTCTGATGTTCAGTCTGCAGAAGATGACTCGGTGCATAAGGATGGCAATGATGGCAAACTTTCTGTGAATTTAAAAGAGCCAGAACTCAAGGTATGCATACGTGTTATTTTTTATTGAAAAATTTAAGTACTGAGGATCCTGTGTCGTGGAATCTCTTCAGCAAAAATAAAAACTTCAGAGTCTCTGGGTTTTCGATGTCAAAAAGTAGACTTTATTACCAAAGTTGGTTTGCAGAGCAACTGCCGGACTTGATCCACTCTTTTATACACTTTCAAAACAAAGACTCTCTATAGCTCATCTTTCCATTATGAGATAAGAATATAAAGGAACTCTTTTAGCAAACTAACACACACGCACATGTCCTCAAACACTGGTACATCATCTCTAACACAGGCGGCCTTATCAGTTCTTTGCGTAAGTGCACATTCTGTATTTTTCTAACTTCTGCAGTTTGAACAATAGACCACTCATAAAGCTTGGCAATAGTAGTGGATACACGCTAAGGAATAACAAATTCCAAGCTATCAAAAAGATACAGAGGACAGGCTCAATTGTATTAAAAAATATACAAAGTAGAAGTGAAAAATGTGTGCTCCCACAAGCTAGAGTTACATCAATTTGTCCTAGTTTCCTTAATTAACATGCATGACTTACTAAGTCCCACCTACACCAAGAGAGCAATCTCACAATTCAGTCCCTTCAATTTATACTAGCTAGCAATCAATCCTGATCACTCAGCCTTCTTACCAATGACCAAATCCAGAAACCGCTCTCTTGTGGAGTACAAGACCAAGCATCTCCTTCCACACTTGACTAGGAAGGAGTAAAAGATTCTGTCTCCCTAATCCCTATATAAAAGGTCAAACATTGTGTTACAAGCATGTGCTTGCATTTAGTTCAGTACCTGTTTTACTGTTCTCTCAACAAACGCTGAACCATTGTCAGAACTGATTTCTGTTGGTATACCAAATCTAGGAATGACCTCTCTTGTCAAAAATTTAACCACTGTTCCTGCAGCCTGGTCTGCTGATGGTATTGCTTCTACCCATCTGCTGAATCTGTCTTTTACCACCAGCATGTTTTATCCTGTACTCGTTTTATCATATTCACATAATCTATTACCAGGTGTTTGAATGGTCCTTCTGGTACCGGTATGTGCCCTATTGGTGCTGATGTTATTTTCCTGTTATTGTTTTGGGCACAAACTTTGCATCCTGATAAAAACTCACCTACCATTGCCTGTAAATATGGAGACCAATATCCCTGTTGTTCTATTATTCTTATCACTTCCCCCCCTTGCGCAGTGGTCAAAACCATGTGCATCCGAGATAAGATTATTGAGAAGTGTGGTAGGAGCACTCATGTGCCCTTCATGAGAACGGCATATGCCACTGGCATTTCTAGTGGCACTTCTCTGGAGCCACACGGTTTGTTCAGAAGGAGCTGCCTGATGCTGGATACTGACAATATCTTCCAAGTTAGGTTCAGGCCAGGGGTGTTGCTAGACCTTTTTTTACTGGGGCATGAGCCCCAGTAAAATTTTGCTGTGGCCCAGTAAGATTTTCCTGATAAATCAATGTCTGATGAGGTAGATTGCAGTAGATACGTTTAAAAACAGGCTTTCCTATTCACCGAACGTTATCATTTACATCATTTGAATTATTTAAAACATGAAGGCTGATTGTAACACCATCGCTGTGTTAATGAGTAGTATGTGAATTTGTATTTAGTTGAATGAGGACATCCTGTTTTCCAGATCTAATTTACTCGGCACATATTTGATTGATAACTTTAGCTTGTTAACTGCTAAAAGACTGCTTGCTTGTCTCTTCTAATTTGGCATTCTGGCACAAACCATGTGATTTAGTCATCATCAGTGAAAGCTTTTTGATGCAATTTGTTCATTTAGGGGGCTAGTTAGTTAGTTTACTCACAAAAAAGCTAATCAAACACACCTGCCTGTAATTTTCAAGACTTTGGTTAGATTTTTCAGGTGTGTTTGATTAGGGATGGAGCTGAAACTCTATAGGACAGCGGCACCCCAGGTCTGAAATTCCCTAGTTTAGAAGCTAATTTCACAGTTTCAATGGCCTCTTCCAGTATAATGTTGGGTATTTGTGTAAACAAAACATAATGAATTTGTTTTTGGGGCTCTGATGGACTAGGATTGGAGAGGGTGGCTTTTAAATGTAATGAAAATGTTGTTGATATACAGGTTATTTCAAAAGTCACTTCTGTGTTATTGTGATGGGGTTACAGGTGCCAGTAATTGTTATTTCAAAAAATAATTTCTTCTTCTTCTTTTTTTTTTAATAGAATGTATACCTATGTGTATTTATTTCAGGAATTTTAATAGAAATTAGACATGGTCAGTTATCAATTAAAATGTAAATTGATGAAATTAATGTTGTTAGTAATTGTTTAAAAATTACCATGGTAAAACAGAGTTCTAAGGTATAAAATATGGAGTTTGTCATCAACCAAACAGTAACCAGATTTGATACCTAAAAAAGTTTATGTAGGCAATTTTAGCAAAGCCCTTTACAGTAAATTAAAATGTAAAATTGAACCAATGAAACGATGCCCCCGGACCCCCAAATCTGCAGCGTTGTTACCTTTAATGACAAAATCATTGCCTTTTTTTGTGTGCCTGACATTTAATGATTGCTAATCACTCTGGATGCATCATAGCAAAGATCAAATGAACTATTTGTTCAGCTTGTTGTATTCCATCACTTTTTCTGAAACCTCTTTGTTTCCAAACAGCCCCAAATAAGTGACAAACTCCATAAGCAAAGTCAGTGTATGTATATATATATATATATATATATATTAGGAATTCTACCCTTATCCAGTTGGCACACTGTAGTGAGAGCTTTTAATTCAGCCAATTGGGCTGAATTCAGGTTCGAACTTAGGCTCGAGGAAATGTGAATTTTGCCTAGGCAATTGTGAATGTTTTCAGTGTCTGGCTCAGCAGAATTAATTAGGCAATGCAACAGTACAGTTGATGTATTGTAGGCACACTAGTAGGTTTGGATTTTGAGTGGCACAAAGAATAACCTTATATCCTGGTCTTTGTTGAGCTGTGTTGTGTTTTGATGTTATTCAAAATGGCAGTGACCTAGTGTGAGGTGTTTAAGATCAATGTGTGAGAGAGAACAATTTTCCCAGCAGCCTGCACTAAGAGAGCAGCTGCAGCCACCGCAACCAAACATGCTGGCAGTCCTTGTGCCACCAAATCCAATGTTTTGGATAAATACGCTACAGGCCTGTAAGCGCCCCCGTGCTCCTGAGCCAGGATTCCTGCTGCGGCTCCCCCTCCCTCAGTCACATATAATTGAAAGTCTTTGTTGTAGTAAAGCAACAAAGCACTTTCAATGCTTGGAAAGAGTTCACCATGTCAGAAGTCCATTGAATCGTGTTTTTTTTTTCCTTAGAACACCCAGCTCTCAGGATTTTGTCATGAAAAGAGCAATCAGGGATCCACTGACAACAAAAGTTATAATGCCCAAGAAGCTTAACATTTGCTGGTACAGGGTGGAGGATGACCCCTGATCATGTCCTGTTGGTCTTGGGAGTGTGAGAAAGTTGAGGGAGCCTCTGACCACAGAGGAGAAGACCGCAGGGGGAGTCCACAAACCCCTGAGGGAGATGCGTCCAGGTTTATTGTTGATTTTGGAATGTGAAGGCGAGCAATGGCCTTGTGCTCCCCCCATACAGGCACATTGAAAAAGGCTGAACGCATTTTATGCAAATCTTGTGTAAAACGCTATCCCTTCCCTCCAGCTTTAGGAACTGGGTTAATAGGTGTGTTATATGGCGAAACTGTTGGCACAATCACACCCTGCTGTAATAATGCTAGAATAACTGGGCACATCACTTCCTTCTTTTCAGAGGGCGGAGGGTATTGTTTACAAAACACAGGACCTGTAGCCTCAATTATCAAAGCGTGCATAGAACAAGTTTTAAAGCCAATATGTGCTAGAAAATTGCCGTTTATCACACATGAATGCACAGCCCCAAAATTGCCGTATATCGTAAACATCACTCTAAAAGGGTGGTGTTATGGCTATGTGTATGTGCCCTCTTGCCCTAATTATATTTGCAAAACCCTGTGATGGCATGAAAATCTCTCATTATCGTTGTATTTTCCTCCGCTGTGTTTGGAAACGTAACGTACCCTGATATAAGCTATAAGACATGTCATTATTCAGCTAATAATGTGTTGGGAAATGCCAAACCTGTCTCCAGTTTCTCGTTGAAATGTGCCTGTAGCTAGAAACCCTAGAGGAGAAAGTACTGTACTTTGCTATGAGCACCATAATCAGCAATTACTCTCATTTAGGCTGAGATTATTGACAATCAGTGGAATGAAAGCTTCTGATTATTAGCTTATATGCACTTACACAGTTATGCTATACACACGGTCAGAAGTGCTTATAAATATACACACTTCCTACACACATGAATAACCTGATAAATCACATTCTGTGCATAGACACGTGTATGCAGTGTTTACATGGTGCACAAAAGTGTGTATGCATAGTTGATAAATGGCACTCTGGATTTTAAAGAGCTACGTATATAATAATGACATCGTCTTTTTTTGCAGGACACGGTGGAGACAATGACACATAATGTGACCCCCATATCAGAGACTACTCATCTTCACTGTGAAGAACAAAACAAATTGACCCCTGAGCCTATCTATCAGTCAGAAACAGAAAAAGAACAGGTGGACGAAATAACTCCTGTTATGGAAATCCAAAGCCTAAAGGACGATGCACAAATCATGAAAACTTTTGAAGCCACAATTGTTCCAGTAGATCTCCAACCTTTAGAACTTCAGCAGGTGGTAAAGGTGGAGATTGTTAAGAGGTCATCTGAAACTGAAGAGGTCAAAGAAAAATGTGTAGAGGTCAAAGAAATTAAAGATAATGTTAATAAAGAGATACCTTTAGATGAGAGGGAAACCTCTGAAGAAATTGTAGAGTCACAAAAAGATCAAACAGAAATGGCAGATACTACCAACACAGAAGACATGGTAGATGAAGTAGAAATGGGGAAGATATCAGTGGAAAATATTGTTGACGACACAGAAGAAATAGAAGTAGAGAAAGAGGAACCTGGAGTTCTAGAGGTGTCTTTGGTAGAAAAAGAGCAAAGTGAGCAGGTGAAAGAGAAGCACACAGTTGAAGAGACTGGCATGGTTCAGGAGTGTTTATGTGAAAAAGAACAGGAAACTGAAGACCAAGAACCAAGTCCTAATAATGAAGTGGAGGAAGTCAGTACTTTGATTCAACAAGAGGAATACTCAAATATGGCATACAGTTCAGGCTCAAAAGTGAACTGTGGTGACAAGCGAAGATCAAACTACGAAACTCCATTAAGGCACTCTATAAGACTCAATGATCAGGCTGCAGAAGGTGAACTGACAGAAAGAGTTCTCAGAAGTTCTTCTAAGAAAACACTTAAAACCACTTCTAAACAGGTGTACACAAGACAAGCCCAGTCTATAAAGCAACCAGAGAAAACTAAGCAAGCCGTAGATGATCCTGAAGTTGAGCAGATGAAGGAAGTTGTAGAATCACACACTGGAACTGCTGTGGAAAAGAAAATTGAGTCAGTAAGCATCACTACTGAAGGCTGTAGTGAAAACCTGATTTCAGCTTTAAATGATAATGTTGAGGAAGTGAGAAATGTGGATGGGGAGCATTTAGAAGAAAAAATAACTGATTATCAAAACCTCATGGAAGTGGAGAACAAAATGGAAGATAGTTCACAGCATGAAAATAAGATGAATACTGCTGAAGTAGAGGTTGAAGGAAAAACACTACAACAGTCTACTGTGGATCCCGTTGAAGAGCAGGAGGATGAACCAGCCTCAGAAATGGTGCCAAAGGATGATGTCCCAAACATTGAAGAAACCACATCATGTGTTGTATTGAACGATGAAGACAGAGTGCCAGAGTCAGCTGTTACGGATGAAGAAAACAAGGAAGAGGTTCAAAAAGAGACCACTGCTCAAGAAATACCATGTGAGGAACCAAAAAGTCTACATGTCATTGAGTCAAGTGAAGATGATGAAGGTGAGACATCAGATGTTTCACTTAAACTGGCTGAAGAGGAAGTGTATAAGGAAATCATCACTACTGAACGCTGTGGTGAACATCTGATTTCAGCTCTAAAAGACATTGTTGAGGAAGAGAGAAATGAGGATAAGGAACATTTAGGCAAAAAAGTAACTGATGCCAAACACCTCGTGGAAGTGGAGAACAAAATTGAAGATAGTTCACAGGATGAAAATAAAGTGGATACAAAGTTGAGGAACAAAGAACAAGAAAAAGTGACAACAGGAGAAGAAGTTGTTGAGACAACCAAGGATGATGAGAAAATAGCAGTTGTTGACGTTCATGTTGCTCAAGTTGTCAGAGCTGCTGAAACAGCGGTCGAAGGAAAATCAAAAGAAACATCTGCTGCAGAGTCTGTTGAAGAGCAGCAGGAGGAAGCAGCCTCAGAAATAGAGCCAGCAGAGGATGATAACAACACAGAAGAAGCCAGATCAACTCTGAAACTGCAAAATGTTGCTGTTGTGCTTGTGGATTTTAACAAAGTCCCCCCAAAACATGACAGTGATGACAGTAAAACGGATAAGAGAACCTCACAGCCTCTGGAGAAGGTAGTTCAGAAACTTTATAAGCCAGAAAGTACTTATCACAGTAATGAGGGCAAAGACAGAGTAAACCAGGCAGAATGTGAAGCTGAACCCAGTGAAAAAGAGCAAGAAGTAGAAATGACAGAAGAGGAACATGAGGAAACAGAAGAAGTAAGAGATGAGAGGATGGTGATTGAGGAAAATATTATGTCAAAGGTTGAAAACAAATTTCCAGAGTCAACTTTTACAGATGAAAAGAAGATGGATGAAGCTCAGGAAGAGGAACCTGTGAAACAGACAAACACTAATCAAGATATACCAGGTGAGGAAGCAAAAATTCAAGATGACATTGAGTCAAGTGAAGATGATGAAGGATTGAAATCAGATGCTCAGATTGAACTGTCTGAAGAGGATAAGACAAGCTTTGTAACACCATTAAGGCAGTCGAGTAGACTCAAGCATCAGGCGGCAGAAAGTGAACCGACAAAAAGAGTTCTCAGGAGTTCTACAAAAGCTGATAAAGCAACTTCTAAAACAAAATCTGTAATGCAGCAAGTGAAAACAAAACAACCAGTAGATTATCCTGAAGAGCAGATGAAGGAAGTTCTGGAGTCACACACTGAAACTGCTGTGAAAGAGAAAATTGAGTCAGTAGGCATCACCACTGAAACGGAAGATGTGAAAGCTGTCGAGGGAAGAACCTCAGGACAGTCTGCTGCAGAACCTACTGAAGACCTGAAGGAGGAACAAGCGTCAGAAACAGGGCCATCAGAGGATGATTGCACAGAAGAAGCCACATCACCTTTGAAACTGCAAAAAGTTGCTGTTGGGCTTGTGGATTTTGACAAAGTTTCCACAACACATACGGATGCTGGTAAAGATGCTAAGGGAACCTCACAGTCTCAGGAGGAGGTAGATCTGGAACTTCATAAACTAGAAAGTACAGATACAGAATCTCAAGCTGAACACACTGAAAATGCGCAAGCAGTGGAAATGACAGAAAATGAAATTGAAAATAGCAGCACTGAAAAAACAGATGAAAAGATGGAGAGTGAGGAAGGTGTTGTACTGAATGATGAAGACAGAGTTCCACTGTCTGTGGTTCCTGATGAAGAAAAAATAGTAGAGGTTAAAAAAGAGACAGACACTGCTCAAGAAATAGCAGGTGAGGAACCAAAAAGTCTACATGTCATTGAGGTAAGTGAAGATGATGAAGGTGAGAGATCAGATGTTCTGTTTAAACTGGATGAAGAGGATGAGGCAAGCTCGGTGACCCCATTAAGACGCCCTAGAAGGCTCAGGGATCAGGCTGCAGAAAGTAAACTGACAAAAAGAGCTCTCAGGAGTTCGGCAAGACTGACAAACAAAGCCACCCCACAACAAAGACACGAACGACAAATCAAAGCCATGATGCTACAAGAGGAACCTGAAAAACTAGATGAGTCTAGGAATAATGAGATGAACATTATATTAGGGTCTGAGGTTGGAGTAGGAGAGCACATGGAGTCAGAGACTGTACATGAGTTTGCTGAAGGTAATCCAGAAAATATGAGTTCAGCTGTACAGAGCACCAGTGAAGAGGGAAGCAATTTGGAAAAGAATGACATAGAAGTTGATGACCACAAGAACATTAATGTTACAGAACAAGACAAGATGGCACCAGAGGATATAATACATGGAGAAACTGAAAAAGTCTGCACAGCTCTAGACATTGAACTTTCTGAAGTTGTGAAACAAGTTGAATACAAAGTGCAAGAAGAGGGAGCAGCCACAGAAATGGCATATGGAGGGGATAGTGAGAATGTCATGGAAACCACATCAGCTTTAACACTACAAGAAGCTTCTGTTGTGCTTGTGGATGTCAAAAAGGTTCTTCCCAATCTGACAGGTGACTGTAGTTCTGCTTTTGAAACTGCTCAGGAGGAGATGGTTAACAATCTTGAAATAGGTGAACAAGCAGTGGATATGCCTGAAGAGGTGAGGGAGGAATTAAAGACTGAAGTTGTAGAGGGAGAGAACAGAGAGACAGAGTCGGTAAATCCCACTGAAGGGGATCCTGCAGATCCGAATACAGCTGCAAAGGACACAGTTGAGGAGGAGAGTAATGTAGTAATGAGTAATTTAGAAGATGAGACAACTGACACCATACCTGGAAATGATCCAGAAAAGGAAGAGGAGGTGA
This sequence comes from Cranoglanis bouderius, assembly GCA_023630585.1. Classification (NCBI taxonomy): domain Eukaryota; kingdom Metazoa; phylum Chordata; class Actinopteri; order Siluriformes; family Cranoglanididae; genus Cranoglanis; species Cranoglanis bouderius. The sequence continues at coordinate 26,845,580 of CM042540.1, forward strand.
CTGATGGAGAAAAAGATATGGTAGAAGAAGCTGTTGATCATAAGGCGATAGAAACAACAGACAGGGAAATTCTAGTAGAAGGTGATCTACCAGATGAGAATCAGGAGAAAGAAGAACCTGATGAGCCGAACCAAAAACAAGTAAGAAGGGCAAATTCTGAACAGGAAAGTGGCCAACAGGATAATGCTCTGGAGGAAACATTGCTTGAGAAAACATTTGAAGAAGAACCTAGCAAAAGAGTGGAAGAAAAACACCTTGGAGAAGAAAAAGATAGTCCTATGAACATATCGATTACAGACGCAGTTCTTGATCAGTCAGATGAGGGTGTAGGTGTTGAAAGAAGGGCTCTGAGAAAACGAACAATAACTATCAAAGCCACCTCTGTAAGGAAATCCAAACGACTCTGCAAACAAGACCAAGGTGAAAATGATGGGCAAACAGTTGTGTGGACAAACACTGAAGATTCTGCAACAGTAATGGAGATGGCTGATGTGAAGTCACTTGCAGAAAACAAAACCACTGATCAAGGAAAAGTTCAAGAAATAGAAGATACCAATACTATTGGTGGAGATATATCCCATAAAGATCTGGACCAGGAAAATGCAGAAGGGGAAGAAATTTATGGAAATGCAAATAACAGCCAAGAAAGCACAACAGCGACAGAAGATATGAGTAAGCAGGCTCAGTTGAGTGAGTTTCTAAACGTGTTAGAAGAAGATACAGATACTAAGCTAGTGGCACAAGAAGAAGAAAGGGGTGAGGAGAACAGGGAGGAACAATCAGTGACAGAAGAGATAATGGAGTCTGAAAACAATGCAGGCAACGATGATAAAGTAGCTGATGAATCCAAAGAATTTGAGGATACTCAAGAGGAGCCAGAGCAAAGTGAGAAGAACGCTGAAGAAATGACTGAAGCCAGTGTAACTGTAGATGAAAATTTCACCTTGGAGCTGGATGAAGAGATTGAGAGTAAGGACGCAGAGTGTAACCAGTTGGTTGAGGAGACCAAAGCCTCATTTCAGGAAAGTGAAAAAGAAATCACAGATGCAGGACAAGAGTCTGGCGTGATGATAAAACACTTCCTTCGAGGGAGGAAATCAGCAACAGCTTCACCTGAGCAAAGATCAACTGGGAGAAGCAGGGGATTGCTGCAAGATAGTCAGAGTGAAATGGAAGATAAGTCAGAGGCAGAGGAGGTAGAAGAGCTGATTGGAGAAGAGGTAAAGAAACCCGAACAAAAAAGAAAAGCCGTAGTTGAGCTAACACCTCGTAGATCTAAACGGCTTGCAAGATCAGAAATCGTGTAATTTAAAAGAAATAAATAAAATTAAAATCTTTAGCAGCACAGCACTTGGTTAATGGACCTAAAAAAAAAAAGAATATAATTACTTACATCAGTTACATTTAAAAATACTTTTTAAAATGTAACTGATGTTTTTTTAAATTACAGTTTTGATATGCAATATGTAGTCTACATTTTTATTACATTTTGTAGCTTTGACTTTTTTTGTCATTTTGAATTGTATTCAGTTTTTAGCATTGTGCTTACTCTGTTAATTAATGTTACTTTAATTACTGTTACTCACAGGCTTTTAATATATCTAAATTTCTACTTTGTTATGCACTTCAAAGGGATCTCTATATAGCCATATTTTTCTATATCTTTTCATGAGAATAGTGGCTCTGTATATTTGTGCTTATGGATGATATTCTGTTTCCACAGTGTAATATTTCTGTTTCCTGTATTGTGTACGAAACCATTCTGTAAATACATTTTTTCCCATGTTCGGTAGTTTTGGATTTGAATAGTTTTCAAGGTGCCTATATCAGCTCTTCTATAGTTACAGTATAGATACGGCCAAACCTGTATCAAAACTATAACATATCTCATGATTCATTGAAACACAATCATTCTCTCTTCAGTCCTGACTGTGAAATATACTGCAGGTAAATAGTAGTAGACTCTCCACTAGCACTTCTACAGGATCTTTGATGCACTTGGTTGTTATTATATAAATTTTTACAACTGTGAAACACTTCTTTTATCATGTTATATATTTTATAGTTTTGTCATCTGGACTTAATTTACCATTAGTGAATTAGATGTTAATCTTTTGACATCTGTCAACATCGCATATCTTTTCCTGCACCAGTGAGCAGTGCTATTTTTGTTGTTTATTTGGTTATATGTTTGTTTCATTTTTATTATTTCTGGTTTTAAATAAAGTTTGAGAAATGTGGATAGTTCATTTTGGCCATGTTTATTAGTTCTGTAGGTGATTATACTAATATCATAACATGAAACTGGAAAACGTGAACCTATATGTGGTATATATTATTTAAAATGTATGTACGTATATATGTTTGTACAGTATCTATGTATGTATGTACAAGAGCATTAGTGAGGTCAGGCACTGATGTTGGGTGAGTAGGCCTGGGTGTGATGGTGAGGTGTCCACAAACTTTTGGCTATATATTTTATACGTACATATCAATGGGTATATTTTGTATCAGAAGTATGTCTGTTGAAAATAACAGTGTCCAAAGGCCAGCATAGTTTGGAGAATAATCTGTTCAAAACCAAAACAAGTTCAGTCCAAATGTTTTCATAGCCTTAGGACAAAATTAATATAAATTTATAACAGTTGTGATAGTGTGTTAGGTTTAACAGATGTTTCTTCATCATCACAAATGACAAAAAAATGTCGAATACCGTATGTTAATGTATTAATACTGGGAAAAAACACACAAAAAGATATCACTTCTGACGTTTAGCAGTAGATGTCCAAATGTTGTATAAATATTCCCCTATAAATTGTTCCCCATCCTTTGACTTCATAACTGCCTAATCTCTTTCATATCCTGTGAACATATCAGTTCTAACTCAGCCATATGGCTTTGATAATCTATGCCTTTTCATCTGTTGAATAATGCACCCTAGAATTATTGGCATCCTATATAAAGATGAGCAAAAATGTGGCAGAAATCTAACCATTTAATGAAAAAGGGAGACCATTCTTATAAAAATATTTGAAATATTTTCTTTGCAAAAACATATCAGAATTAATGGCACCCTGAGAATTTCTTAACTTATTCTAACTAAGATGTTCGCGCTTGACTTAAAAGAGTCTTTAATAATTATTAAGTGGTCATCCATGACTTCCTGTTGTTGTCCATGGAGTATAAATATGAGTTGACAGGCCAAACCCACTAAGCTATTCATCAACACGGGGAAGATATTACAATGCTCATTTGAAATAATACATTATTTATTATTTGTATATGTAAGTATCACAGTGAAGCAATTTCGAAACAATTCAAATGTACTGTATTGCTGAGAGAATAGGCAATTATTTGTCAATAAAAATGATTAGTTTTTTGTTTGGTAAGGCGTGATGTGTGCCTACCCAGTAGGATTGCGATTTTGAGTCTGGTTCCTCTCATGGTTTCTTCCTCATATCTTCTCAGGGAGTTTTTCCTTGCCACTTTCGCCAGTGGCTTGCTCATTGGAGATAAATTCATCAATTTAAAATCTATATCCTGAATTTATATATTTCTGTAAAGCCGCTTTGGGAGAATGTCCATTGCTAAAAGCTCTATACAGATAAAAATGAATTGAATACACCCTGGATGGAACACCAGTCCATCACAGGGCACCATGCACACACAAACACACACACCCCTAGAGGCAATTTAATGTAGCCAATCGACAAACCTGCATGTTTTTGGGACACTGGAGAAACCCATGCAGAAACGTAGAACATGCACAGAAACCATAACCTGAGCTCAGGATCGAACCAGCAACCGTGGAGCTGTGATATGGCAATACTACCCGCTGGACTACCATGACATCTCAGTTATTTTATTTTTTACAATTTTTTTTTTTTTTTTTTTAGAATTTTCTGATCAATCGCAAAATAGACAGATTTTCCACTTTTCACTCAGAAGCCATGGGGTATACAAACTCCTGCACTCAACCGGAACTGATGAGTTAGATTAAGTGTTTTAGGTCAAAAATAATGACCAAACTGCTTAACTCTTGACATACAGTACAGAAGGAAAAACATTGCGTCCCTGAACAAATTGAGACTTTTATTTTGAAATCGTAAGCCGTAAGGACCGGAAGTCAGACTCTTATTGTGGCCAACACATTGCTCTCTAGTTATTTATTTATTTATTTATCCGTTTAAACAGAAAATCCACAGTTTTGTTAGAGGATTTCTTAACATTTATATTGCTTTTACACGAAATTTATATTTATACGATAAAGTTTCATTGTCAGAATCTATATGATGATAACAATATCCGGACCTGAAAGTAGCCTTCTGTAAGTAATGCCTGGAGAAGAGTGTACAGGGAATGAGGGAATGAGGGAAAGTGCAGTGAGACCTGCTCCAGAGTTAAAGAGCTTGTTGCAGAGACATTTACCCGGAAGTGTGTCAGATTCATTCGGAAAACACTGTTTAATAACCGAGTAAAAGCAGGCAGTATTTACCACCATGCAGGGAATTAAAATACCCCTAACGGTGAAAGTGGACATTAATGTGCTGCTGGTTGCAGTCACAGCCTTAGGCCTCCTGACCAGACTTTACGGCATTCAGTTTCCCAGAGCTGTCGTGTGAGTATTTAATTACAGCACAACATTATAATCCCTCAGTATGTGCTATTGCTTGTGTGTACACATCTCATTCAGCCCTCTGTGCCGCAGCTTTGACGAGGTTTACTATGGACAGTTTGTGTCTCTGTACATGAAGAGGGTGTTTTTCATTGATGAGAGTGGACCACCTTTTGGGCACATGATCCTGGCACTAGGAGGTGAGAACCGACCTGTTAGTACAGCCGTGGCCAAAAGTTTTGAGAATGACACAAATATTAATTTTCACAAAGTCTACTGCTTCAGTGTTTTTAGATCTTTTTGTCAGATGTTACTAACTGTTACTGAAGTATAAATCACAAGCATTTCATAAGTGTCAATGGCTTTTATTGACAATTACATGAAGTTTATGCAAAGAGTCAATATTTGAAGTGTTGACCCTTCTTTTTCAAGACCTCTGCAATTCGCCCTGGCATGCTGTCAATCAACTTCTGGGCCACATCCTGACTGATGGCAGCCCATTCTTGCATAATCAATGCTTGGAGTTTGTGGGTTTTTGTTTGTCCACCCGCCTCTTGAGGATTGACCACAATCCTCTTGAGGATTGACAAATTCTCAATGGGATTAAGTTCTGGGAAGTTTCCTGGCCATGGACCCAAACTGTCAATGTTTTGTTCCCCGAGCCACTTCGTTATCACTTTTGCCTTGTGGCAAGGTGCCCCATCATGCTGGAAAAGGCATTGTTCGTCACCAAACTGTTCTTGGATGGTTTGGAGAAGTTGCTCTCTGAGGATGGTTTTGTACCATTCTTTATTCATGGCTGTGTTCTTAGGCAAAATTGTGAGTGAGCCCACTCCCTTGGCTGAGAAGCAACCCCACACATGAGTGGTCTCAGGATGCTTTACTGTTGGCATGACACAGGACTGATGGTAGCGCTCACCTTTTCTTCTCTGGACAAGCTTTTTTCCAGATGCCCCAAACAATTGGAAAGGGGATTCATCAGAGAAAATAACATTACCCCAGTCCTCAGCAGTCCAATCCCTGTACTTTTTGCAGAATAGCAGTCTGTCCCTGATGTTTTTCCTGGAGAGAAGTGGCTTTTTTGCTGCCCTTCTTGACACCAGGCCATCCTCCAAAAGTCTTCGCCTTACTGTGCGTGCAGACGCACTCACACCTGCCTGCTGCCATTCCTGAGCAAGCTCTGCACTGGTGGTGCCCCGATCCCGCAGCTGAATCAACTTTAGGAGATGGTCCTGGCGCTTGCTGGACTTTCTTGGGTGCCCTGAAACCTTCTTCACAACAGTTGAACCTCTCTCCTTGAAGGTCTTGATGATCCGATAAATGGTTGATTTAGGTGCAATCTTACTAGCAGCAATATCCTTGCCTGTGAATCCCTTTTTGTGCAAAGCAATGATGGCTGCACGTGTTTCCTTGCAGGTAACCATAGTTAACAGAGGAAGAACAATAATTTCAAGCACCACCCTCCTTTTAAAGCTTCCAGTCTGTTATTCTAACTCAATCAGCATGACAGAGTGATCTCCAGCCTTGTCTTCGTTAACACTCTCACCTGTGTTAACCAGAGAATCACTGACATGATGTCAGCTGGTCCTTTTGTGGAAGGGCTGAAATGCAGTGGACATGTTTTTTTGGGATTAAGTTCATTTTCATGGCAAAGAGGGACTTTGAAATTAATTGCAATTCATCTGATCACTCTTCATAACATTCTGGAGTATATGCAAATTGCCATCATAAAAACTGAGGCAGCAGACTTTGTAAAAATTAATATTTGTGTCATTCTCAAAACTTTTGGCCACGGCTGTAGTGTTAGGTGTAGGAGAACCCCATGTCCTGCACATTATTCTAACTAATCTCACTAATCAGCTAATTAACGGCACTTCCTGAGCTGAAGTGGGTGTGTCAGAGCAGGGAAAACACTAAAATGTGCAGGACTGGACTTCCGTGTAATATTGAACGCATTTAACTATTTATCTGAGAAGGGTTCTCTACATTCTCGACTGACACAGCTTGGATTGGACTTTTTCATATTCTTGAGGCTCTAAATCCGAAACATCTGAAACATACCTGATATCTGGTCGTTTGACACGCCTCTAAACGCTCACATCGGATTTATTCCTGGTTATTTTGATGTTAGGCAAAAATGAATCCATTTGACACTCAAATGACACACATGAATAATGAAGGGTTGTCAGTGGAGTCCAGATGAAATAAATTGCTTTATCAAGCTGTAGGGGAATACAACCATACAAAATAAACTGCAGGGTAGCTACAGAAATAGGGCTGTCTGTGAGGACTTTTTTGGTGGGGCGTGGCAGACAAGGATACAGTCGGTCGTGGCTCAGATGCCAACATAAAATTAAAGACTTTAAGGCAAACTGCCTTAAAGAGGCTAAAGACCAGAATAATCACAGTGTAAACAACAGAATCACTTCAGTTCTACAGCCACAGTGTTGGAACTGGTAAAAAGCACATTTTGGCAGGGGAATTATGTAAATGTGGAAATCAGTTCTCTGTCACAATTGTGCATCAAAGCCCACAATGTAAACACAGCCAAAAACGACCTGGACTGACTGACGACTCTCATAGACATGATCAACATGTTACATTCAGTAATTTCATTAAATGTTACGTTAAAGTGTCTCTCTTTACAGGCTATCTAGGGGGATTCGATGGCAATTTTGTCTGGAACAGAATCGGAGCAGGTAAATACCAAATTACGTGTGAATTTTGCTTTGGCTTTTTGCTTTGGTGAATTGTGTACAGTTAATACAGTTGAGTAAAAACGTCTAGATAATCTTACTTTAAAAGAATGAAACCAACAAGACATTTATTAAGAGTTAGGCTTACAGATAATGTTCTTCCATTATCATAAGTGACAAAGGGGGTGAAATAGAGAAATAATCTGGCCAATATATGGCCAACAGTTTGTGGACACCTAAACATCACACCTCAAACTATTGTCACAAATTTAGAAGCACACAATTGTCTACAACCCCTGGCAAAAATGATGGAATCACCACACTTCGAGGATGCTCAGCGGGCTTTTTTTTTTTTTACTTCGTAGCAAATAAACAAATCACAGATATGACACAAAACATTTTTTGTTTAATAGCTGAACATTCTGGTTTTGTGAAACGTACCTCAAACAAGTTAAATTAATCTGTTTTCATTAATGGCATATTTTTTTCCATGTCAAGTAGAGGAGAAAATTATGGACTCACTCAATGTTGAGGAAAAAATGATGGAATCACCACCAAAAAAAAAAAAAATTCACAATTAGTACTTTGTTTCTCCTCCTCTGGTTTTTATGACGACCTGAATCCTTCGAGGCGTGGACTTCACTAATGAAAAACAAAATTCTCCGTCAAGCTGGTTCCAACTTTCTCGAATAGCGGTTGACAGATCAGCTTTGCAGGATGGAGCCTTGTCATGGACCAATTTTTTTTAAACTTCCACCATAAATTTTCAAACAGATTGAGATCTGGACTGTTTGCTGGCCATGTCACTGAGTTGATCCCCCTTTCCTAAAGAAAAGCTTTAACAGTCTTTGCTCTGTAGGAAGATGCATTATCATCCTGAAAAATGACTTCATCATCACCAAACCAAACCAAGTGGTCCAAAATCTCAACGTACACTTGTGCATTGACTGTTGAAGGTCTTCCCCTGGTCCTTTACCTGACATGTAACCCCATATCATAAATGAGTGGGGAAATTTGATTGTTTTCTTCATCTTTATATGTTTCGTTAGAACAGCACCAGACAGAAGTTCCAGCATCATCTCCTTGACCGATGCAGATTTGTGATTCATCACCGAATATCACTTTCATCCAATCATCCACACTCCCGTGATTGCTTCTCTTTAGCCCACTGTAACCTTGTTTTCTTCTGTTTAGGTGTCCGTGCTGGTTTTCGTTTGACTTTTCTATACGTAAATCCCATTTCGTTCAGCCGATTTCTGGCAGTTCTGTCACTGACATTAACTCCTGTTTCTGCTCGTTTGTTTTTCATTTGTTTTGTTGCGCATTTTCTATTTTCAAGGCATATTGTATTCTCTATCCTGACGCTTTGACGTCTTCCTCAGTCTACCCGTATGTTTTCCTTTCATAACCTTCACATTTAGACCAAATTTTAGACACAGCTGACTGGGAACAACCAACATCTTTTGCCACACTCTGTGTTGAATTTTTTTTTTGTGACATGTGAAGGCCAATGTAACCCATAATTGGAATTTGTCCTCCGCGTTTAACCCATCCAAGTTAGTGCACACACATTAGGAGTTGTGAGTAGTGAACACACACACTACAAACCGTGAACACACCCAGAGCAGTGAGCAGCCATTTTTGCTGCGGCGCCTGGGGAGCAGTTGAGGGTTAAGGGCCTTGCTCAAGTGCCCAACTTTCCTTCTCGAAGGAGTTTTATAATCCTTTCTATTGTTTCAATTGACAGCTCTCTTGATGAGGCCATGTTTCCTTTAAAAAAGTCCATGGTTAAGGTCTGTAAGCACTCTTTTAAAGTCTTTTAAACTGCAGACTAATTAGCATTTTTAGACTTGTGCTGGCATTTGTTTTAGAAATGCAAATTACAAGGTGATTCCATAATTTTTTTTTCTCAACATTGAGTGATTCCATAATTTTTTCCTCTACTCGATCTGGAAAAGAATATGCCATTAAATGGCAAAAATGGTTTTGTGTCATATCTGTGATTTATTTATTTGCTACGAGGTAAAAAAAAAAAAAAAAGCTGGGTGAGCATCCTCTAAGTGTGGTTATTCCATAATTTCTGCCAGGGGTTGTAGGATATCTCTGTATGCTGTAGCATTACAATTTCCCTTCACTGGAACTAAGAGGCCCAAACCTGTTCCAGCATGACAGTGCCCCTGTACACAAAGCGATCTCCATGAAGACATGGTTTGTTAAGATTGGAGTGGAAGAACTAAGAAATCGAGTGTCCTGCACAGAGCCCTGACCTCAACCCCACTGCACACCTTTGGGATGAACTGGAACGCCGACTGCACCCCAGACCTCCTCACCCAACATCAGTACCTGACCTCACTAATGCTCTTGTGGCTGAATGAACACAAATCCCCACATCCACTCTCCAAAATCTAGTGGAAAGTCTTCCCAGAAGAGTGGAGGTTATTATAACAGCAAAGGGAGAGTAAATTTGCACATATGACTGTTATGGTCAGGTGTCCACAAATCTTTGACCATATAGTGTACTGCTGTTCCACTTACCTTTTTATAGAGTTTTTACAAATTTGGAATTTTCCCATTTATTTTTCTTCCATGTATTTAGTGTACATTATGTGGTTTGGATCAAAATGTTCTTCCACAAGTAGCTCATATAAGAACATAGAGTAATTAATGCTTCATCTCTCTTTTCATTTGTTCGTTCTTGTTATGTTTATTAAAGAATACTCCAGTAATGTTCCTATATGGACCCTCCGAGTGATCCCTGCTTTGGCCGGGTCATTTTCGGTGCCCCTCGCCTACCTCCTCACGGTGGAGCTTGGATATTCTCATTTCACTGCACTTGGAGCTTCCGCGCTGCTCATTCTGGGTAAATGCAGTTTTCCGTCTCTGTATCAGTTGCCAAAACAAACCTAACTTTAAAAAATCTTTAACTCTTTAACAGAGAACTCGTTGATCGTGCAGTCTCGCTTCATGCTCCTGGAGTCAGTGCTCATCTTTTTCTTGCTGCTTGCTGTTGTGTCTTACCTGCGCTTCCACAATGCACCAAACAGGTACAAATGACTATATCAGATGGACTGAAGTCATTCAGATTAAGGCCGTCACTTCAGGGTCCTCATACTACAGAACTTTGCCGTGAGTGTATAATGATAAGCTTTTTTGTTGTTGTTGTTCTTTCAGTTCTTTAAGCAGGTGGTTGTGGCTTGTCGTCTCTGGAGCCAGTTGTACATTTGCAGTGGGGTCAGTAAAGCATTTAATTACAGTAACTCAATATCATGCAGTTTTACTGTGTACTAGGACTGTCAGATTTGTATTGAAGCTGTTTAAATTATTAGAATGCGTTCCCAATTTAACATATCACATGTTATGACAATAAAATATTGGTATATAATATTCTGATACATTATCTCAGTTAGTATTTTTTATTTAAAAAATGACCGATGTCCGACATTTTTCATTTCATTTGTACTGAATCATACACTTTTGTACAGATTCCCCCCCCCTCATTTTGAGTGACTGACATTAAATGAAATATCATAGAAATCACACTCTTTTCTTAAATATAACTACTATTTTGCTTGCAGTTTCTTAGCAAATCTACTTAATTTTGATACACGTAGAAATGTCTTCAATTATGATATGATAATTCCATCATATCGCCCACCCCGAGGAAATAATATAATTTTATACCACCACAGAAAGACTGAAGAGCTGCAGTAGTGCCGCACTATGTGTTCATATCACATAAATACCGAAAGATCTCTCTCTTTTTTTTTTTTTTAAGCAAAGAAAATTGCTAGAAGGCAGTATGATAATTCTATCATGCATGTTAATGATTTGGAATCTTTAAAAAAAAAAAAAAAAGTCAGTCCCTCCAGGATTGTGCGTAATCAAACAAACTTCGCAATATTCGGAGGCACTTGCAATTTTTCAAAATTACCGCAGATTTTCCACAGATTTGGGCCAAGACGCGTCATGTGACATCATCACAATGTGCATTCAGCCAAAGCCCTCTTCGATTCACATGTGTTGAACATGAGTACAGCTAAAAGGTCTCATTTACCAACAAACATCACTGTGCAAATCAATTTAGTGTAATTGCACTTTGGAGTGTAATCACCTACATAATACCTGGTTGATATTAATATTAATCTTATAAGCGTAATCTTCATATTAATCTGCCTTATTTCCTCAGAGTGAAGTATATGGGTCTCTTCACCTACTTGCTGCTACTCAGTCTGGCGGCGGTTCACACCTGGCGTGTCATTGGAGATAAAACATTAAGCAGCGTGAGATTTTAGAGCTATTTTTTTCCAAAGAAATCTACTGATGCAAGCTGACTAAAGGGGCTTCTGACTGACACAAAGTCCTGCCTCCTTCCTCCTCCACAGGGAAAAGTGTTGCTGCAGGTGGTGGCTCGCTTCCTGTCCCTAGTGGTGCTCCCAGTTTTTCTGTATTTGGGATTTTTCTACATACATCTGTCTCTACTGCACCGCAGCGGGCCACATGACCAGCTGATGAGCAGCGCTTTTCAAGCTAGTCTAGAGGTACTGTTCACACTGAGCCAGTTTTCAGCACATGGGAGTTCCTTCACTGTATAATTTTCAAAATAGTAAATCCAAACAGTGTCACTGTTTGCTCCTCTAGACTCGTATTACATTAGTGTGCATTGCGAATCCTGAAGAGTAATTCCATGTGACATGCACGTGGGATCAAGTCCCTAATGGGATTTTCTGATTCTCTGGACCAAGCTGAACACTTGGACACATCATTCATGTCTATGTCACTGACAGTGTGGGAGTTAGGGCGGGATCAAATATTTCCCATTATTGTCTATGGGGCTGGAATAACACCATTTCCAGCAAAAATTCCTTTAATAATAATAATAATAATAATAATAATAATCTTTATTTGTTGTATTACTTACTATTTTATTCCAAAATAGGAATGATTCAAGCATATTATATTATCTACACTTGCAATCAAAATTATTCAACCCCCATTGCAAATCAGGTTTATTATCAAAATTTACAGACTTGAGAACTATACTTCCAGCGGTGTCTCTAGGAACATTCAGTGCCTTCGCTATCTTTTTGTATCCCGTTCCTTGTTTGTGAAGGGCGATGATCTCTTAACTTTTTGGACCATTCTTTTGCCATATTTCTAACATGCAGTCAAACATGACACTCAACAAACCCCTAGCCAATTCAGGTATTTCACGTGTTCCAGCTCAAGCACACCTGGTGCAACTAATGAAGCCCTGGATTAGTTGCATCAGGTGTGCTTGAGACAACACCTGTTTTGCATATTTGTGCTGTTGTGAGGGATTCTATTCAGGGGGTTGAATAATTTTGAGACTGGGGAAGTCATTATAAGTTGCATTTTCAGTTGAATTTGGGGAAACCACTTGAAGCATTCGTTGTGTTGAACTATTTCGTTTGATTTGTTCATTGCAAACAGCTGAATTCTGTAAATTGTGACAATAAACCTGATTTGCAATGGGGGTTGAATCATTTTGATTGCAACTGTACAATCATTAGTAAGTAAATCACAAAGAATAAGTATAAATGATAAAGTGTAATAAATCCAAGAATTTAACAAGGTAGTAGATCCAAGGATTATAAATAGGGCAGTAAATAAGTAAATTTTTTAAATACTGGATTTTGAAACTGGATTGCTCTCATATCACCATAGTTTAAACTTGCCATTTTTTAAGTAGATTTTAAAAACTATTTTCAAGCAGAACTCCAAAAATTTGTGCAACTCATGTTTCTCACTATTATTAAATATTGTTTCTAAAACAACATTCCTTCATTCGTCACTAATTGAGTAAGTTATACAAATTTGACAGCGATTTTAATAAACTCATATGAGAATGGAATGAATTTACATTTTTAATAGTATTTTAATATATATTATGGGAAGTTAATGTCAGCATTAACAAACCAAAAACACCATGCATTAAGGTGAGTGTTATTATTTGGATGAAATGTGTGGTGTAACAACCATTTAAAAAAAAAAAAAAAAACAGTTAAGAATGCACTTGCCTCAGTTTTAAATAATATTTTCTTACATTTTAAGATTATCAGCGGCATAAACCTTTCTGTTAGTTTTCAAATATAGTGGACGCAGACTCAGGACCCATCTGTGTTTGAAATTCAGTGACTTTTTTTCTTTGTGAAGACCTGTTAGATTGCAGACTTTTTGCTGTGGAGAGTCCTCAGGAACTTTGCAGTAAAGATCAGCAGCACATTGCTGTATGGAAGATAGAGTTTATATAATACTTGCCAGTGGAGAGTATTAGGTTCACAGGTGGTCAATCTCCGCCGGTTGGTCCGATGGCAAGAGGTTATATTGGGTACAGATAAAAGCTTTTCAGTGTGAAGCAGACAGGCTGGATGATTCAATGGTCGATGTTGATTTGTCTCAGATGGTGAGGAAAATGCCTGCCACAAAAGTGTGAAGCAGTCCACAGCTGTGAGGTTACTCTAGTCAGACACTATCCCGGCTATCAAACATCTTACTTGAAAACTATACTAGAATCAGAATCTAACATCGTTACTAACTCATGGATTTAGGATTGGTAATTCTGTTAATAAACAGGGTGGCCTGGCCAGGATCACTCAGGGTCAGCCTCTGGAGGTGGCGTTCGGTTCCCAAGTGACTCTTCGTAGTGTTTCCAGCAAACCTGTTCCATGCTGGCTTCATTCTCACAAGGCCAACTATCCAATCAGGTAAGACATCTCTAATTTGTTACATTAATTATTAGCACCATTCTGATGTATAAATTAAAGTCTTGTAACTGACTGGATAACATGCAGTGACGTTTTCTTCTGTCTTACTGTGTGAAGATATGAAAATGGGCGTGGCAGCTCGCACCAGCAGCAGGTGACGTGCTACCCTTTCAAAGACGTCAACAACTGGTGGATTATCAAAGATCCGAGAAAGTATGCATGACCTCCAACTTCCGAAACATTCTGCAGGTCTAGTGAAACGGGGCCTCCATAATGCAAGGTGTGAGTTTTGTGTAATTTTGTGATATTCATGAATTTTCCAGGCAGAGCCTTGTGGTAAGCAGTCCACCCAGACCTGTGAGACACGGCGATATTATACAGCTGCTGCACGGCATGACCTCACGATTCCTCAACACGTAACTAAACTCCATGTTCACATCTTAACTCAAAGATTTCAGGCAGTCAGTTTGCACAAAAGTAATATTAAAATCACATACTCATAGGCACGATGTTGCAGCTCCCATGAGCCCTCACTCTCAGGAAGTGTCTGGCTACATTGACTTCAATGTGTCCATGCCAGCCCAGAATCTCTGGAGAGTGGTGAGTAACCTGGATTGATTAAAAAATCAGACGTAAAAGGTGCCGTTTAGAATATTTGAAAGTATTACTAGATCTATAATAATCATGTCATTTCAAAGATACCTTACAATAAATGTGACTTGATGTATTACTATGCAGTGGGTCTTGCTAGTTTTGTCAATTTGACCATCTGTTAACATTTCCAGACAGGAAATAAGCCCCGCCCACAATGGAAACAAACCTGTTATGCTCTGCCCTTATTTGTTTATGTATTTATTTATTTAAATTATATATAAAGGCAACTCAGAAGGCATGACCATGGTGTGGGCTTAATTAGGGGGAGGGAAGGCTTGTCAATGCATTGTAATTGTAATTCTCCTTGCAGGCAGAAGGGGGCTCAAAAGATTACTACATTATAATACATATAACTTAAATACTGATGCTGGTGCTCACCTTTATAGTGAAAACTGAAAAGGTTTTTCCGGCTGCTTCTCAGGACATTACAAACCGTGAGTCTGACCGAGACGTGTGGAAGACTATTCTGTCAGAGGTGCGGCTCATCCATGTCAACACTTCTGCAGTACTAAAGGTTTGTGTTTGTGTATACTGTGTATTTATTTATATTTTAGGCATTTAAAAGAACTAACTCGCTATAAGATCATAAATTAATATAAATTAAAAGACACTTTCTGTTTCTTCTCATGTAGCTGAGTGGAGTGTCTCTTCCAGAGTGGGGGTTTCATCAACTGGAGGTGGTGGGTGATAAGATATATAAAGGCTACCAGCAGAGCGGTGTGTGGAACGTTGAAGAGCATCGCTATGGCAGAAGTAAGAGAAAGTCTTTCTCTGAGAGAAAATTGGTACAGATTACTATCTGTATTTGTGTGTATCTATATCCGAATTTAAACCAAAAATAAATAGGTGTGGCCTAAACCAGAAAACCCAGGTGCAGAAATGGGCAGCATGGTGTGTGAATTCTGGCTTTGAGGGTTCCTCAGCCTCAGCTACATCACTCAAGTTCATAATACGTCTCAACTCCCATTTGCGCAGTTATTATTTTTGTACCAAAAAAATGGTTGGTTTTGTTTCCCAAAATATAAACAAACTAGTAGCGTAATTTAAACCACCACCTCACTGAACAGGAAGTTACTAAGGATGTTGTAAATGGATTGAGCAGCACCGCATGTTTATGTTGAATGCTCTCTCCATATCTCTTGCACTTGCTTGAAAGTAAAAACCTCCCAGTAATGCAATTTATTTGTTGCATCCCATGGGATCCCAGTCCCGATGCCCTGTGAACCTTTCTGGTAAGCTTTCCAAAACAGCAACTGACTAGAGCACCTCCCATTCATATCTATATTTGTACTAGTTTAGAACACATTATCTGTTCATTCTGATTAATGTATTCAATATTCAGTTACATCCCTAGAGTCTATATTTGTATACAAGTTATATACACTCACCGACCACTTTAATAGGAACGCCTGTAGCCATGTTCATTCGTGCAGTTATCCAATCAATTCAATTCAATTCAATTTTATTTGTATAGCGCTTTTAACAATGGTCATTGTCCCAAAGCAGCTTTACAGAAATATATAAACTTAGGATATAGATTTTAAATGTACGAATTTATCCCCAATGAGCAAGCCAGAGGCGACAGTGGCAAGGAAAAACTCCCTGAGACGATATGAGGAAGAAACCTTGAGGGGAACCAGACTCAAAAGGGAACCCATCCTCATCCGGGTAACACCGGATAGTGCAGTTATAAATAAATAAATCCCTTCTATAAATGTATCAGTACTACATGGTCAAATAGCAGTTGTGTAAGCAGGAAAATTCATTACAGTTTTTACATGAAGACTGTTTTGTTGAACTTCTCCACTGTTCACTGATGGAGACTTGAGTGCAAAACTGTTTGTGGCAATTGTAGTCGTAGTCATCATAGCATAACTGTTCATATGACTTGAGGTCCAAAGCAATCTTTATGGTTTTTAAGTGGTACCATCCTCAGTAATCTTAGGTGTGGGGCCATCCTCAGCAGCAGCATGTGACTTCCAATTGATGAGATCTCCAACCAGAAGTAGGGCATCAGGATGGAGCAGGCAGGTCCGGAGAGCAGAAGGGGTCGGGATCACTGGCATCTCAGGAGTATCATGTGTAGTTTGAGAGAGAGAGAGATTATTAGGTATGTTTATTGTCCCGTAATGGTTAAGGACAGTGTACTTTGCATGAGTGCAAGCAGGGACTCCGGCAGGACTAGCTATGACAGCATAACTAAAAGGGAGAGCCAGAAGGTAACACAGACATGAGGGCTCCCTGGGACATAAAGCAGCCAGCCACTCCACCATCAACAAACCTGGGTGAACGCGTGAAAGTGGGGGGGCGACAGCATCCAAACATCCCAGTTCATCACAACACACTATGCCTGTAAGACCTCTAGATCTGCTCCTTTACCTAAGAAAAAAACGATTCCCAAAAAGCTTGACTAAACAAATGTTTTCAGCCTGGACTTAAACACTGAGTCTGTGTCTGAGTCCCGAACACTAATTGGAAGGCTGTTCCATAACTGTGGGGCTTTGTAAGAGAAAGTTCTTCCCCCTGCTGTAGCCTTCACTATTTGAGGTACCAACAAATAGCCTGCACCTTTTGATCGAAGTAGGCGTGGCGGATCATAAAAGACCATAAAAGTTCGCTTAGGTACTGTGGTGCGAGACCATTTAGAGCTTTAATGGCAACGGTAGTATTTTATAATCAATGCGAAATTTAACTGGGAGCCAATGCAGTGTGGATAAGATAGGGGTGATGTGGTCATATCTTCTGGTTCTAGTAAGGACTCTTGCAGCTGCATTCTGGACTAACTGGAGTTTGTTTATGCTCCTACTGGAACATCCAGACAGTAAGGCATTACAATAATCCAACCTAGAGGTGACGAAAGCATGGACTAATTTTTCTGCGTCCTGTAGTGACATTATATTTCTTATCTTAGCGATATTTCTGAGGTGAAAGAAGGCTATCCTGGTAATATTATCTACATGGGCGTCAAATGAAAGACTGGAGTCAATAATCACACCAAGGTCTTTTATTGCTGCACATGATGAAACAGAAAGGCCATCCAGAGTTACTATGGAATCAGAAAACTTACTTCTAGCTGCATGTGGTCCTAGTATAAGTACTTCTGTCTTGTCAGAATTAAGTAGGAGGAAGTTAATAAGCATCCACTGTCTAATGTTCTTTACACATTCCTCAACTTTATTAAACTGGTGTCTGTCATCTGGCTTTGCTGAAACATGCAACTGTGTGTCACCTGCATAACAGTGGAAGCTAATTCCATGTTTACGAATAATTTGCCCAGAGGTAGCATATATAAAGAAAAAAGCAGTGGGCCTAAAACAGAACCTTGCAGAACACCAAACGTTACCTCAGTATGCATCGAGAATTCACCATTTACATCTACGAACTGATAACGATCAGTCAAATAAGACCTGAGCCAGAAGAGGGCCGCTCCCTTAATGCCAACAACGTTTTCTAGTCTACCAAGGAGAATAGTATGATCGCTTGTATCAAAAGCTGCACTAAGGTCAAGCAACACAAGCATGGAGACACAACCCTGATCACAGGCCAGTAGTAGGTCATTTACCACTTTAACCAGTGCTGTCTCTGTGCTATGATGAGGCCTAAATCCTGACTGATACATTTCATGAATGTTATTCCTATGTAGGTATGAGCATAGCTGCTGTGCTACAACCTTTTCTAAGATCTTGGAGATAAAGGGGTGATTTGATAAGGCAGTGGTAGCTCAGTGGTTAAGACGTTGGACTACTGATCAGAAGGTTGTGAGTTCAAACTCCAGCACTGCCAAGCTGCCACTGTGGGCCCTTGAGCAAGGCCCTTAACCCTCAACTGCTCAGTTGTATAAATGACGAATGTAAATCGCTCTGGATAAGGGCGTCTGCCAAATGCCATAAACGTAAATGTGATATTGGCCTGTAGCTGGACAGTTGACAGGAGTCGAGGTCAGGTTTTTTAATCAGGGGTTTGATAACTGCTAGTTTAAATGATTTAGTTACATAGCCAATGCTAAGGGAAGAATTGATTATTTTTAGAAGGGGTTTGTTTACTTCTGGAGTAATCTGTTTGAAGAAACATGTAGGTAAGGGATCTAGTATACAAGTTAATGATTTTGATGAAGAAATTAATGAAATTAGTTCGGTCTCTCTAAGGGGAGTAAAACATTTGTCTTTGTCTAATGTTTTCAATTTTGCCAATGAAAAAACTCATGAAATCATCACTGCTATATAATGACTGTGTGCCTGTTTCTGTGGCGGTTTTATTCCTAGTTAATTTTGCTATGGTATTAAATAAGAATCTAGGATTATTTTTGTTGTCTTCAATTAAGATAGAGAGATAGACTGATCTAGCAGCATTAAGAGATTTCCTATAGTTCAGGAGGCTCTCCTTCCATGCTGTTTGAAATACTACCAATTCGAGTGATCTGTTTTAAAGTACGTGTGTGATCGTTATACCAGGGTGCTAGCTTTTTCTCTCTAATTATTTTTCTTTTAAGTGGAGCTACTTTATTTAGCGTGTAGCGAAACGTTGACTTTAAGCATTCAGTCGCCTGATCTTTGGGATCAGACGGTGATCGAATCATAGCTGATATCTCTGGGAGGTTATTGATAAAACTCTGTGCAGTAGCTGACGTGAATGTACGTTTGACACGGTAGCGCTGATGATATGATCAATACGCAATTTATACAAGATGAGATGATGATCTGAGATAGCTTCAGACTGCGGAAATGCGACTATATTTCCATGTTTAATCCATATGTTAGTATAATGTCAAGAGTGTGACCCCCATTACAATCAGCCAATCATGTGACCGCAGCACAATGCATAACATCATGCAGATACAGATCAAGAGCTTCAGTTAATGTTCACATCAAACATCAGAATGGAGAAAAAGTGTGATCTCAGTGGCTTTAACCATGGCATGCTTGACGGTTGGATCTCCTAGAATTTTCACATATAACTCTGGAGTTTACACAGAAAGGTGCAAAAAAAAAGTTCTATGGGTGAAAACACTCTATTGAAGAGAGAGGTAAGAAGAGAATGGCCAAACTGGTTCGAGCTAATCGTTCTGTTGTGTTATGGACACAGGTCAGGAACAGCGGGAGAGAGAACTTGAGCTCAAGTCCCCTACTCATGTTGACTTCAGCAGAAACCTCACATTTATGGCTAAGTTCATGGAACTGCAGGTGATGATGATGAATCATACAGTATGATTTTTATGAACTTCTGTGAGTTTGAGTTGCTTAAAATATTGCTTGTGACAGTGGAAGATGCTGACTGTGAGAAATGAAGAGTCAGAACACAAATACAGCTCCTTACCCCTGGAATGGATCACCATGGATACCAACATCGCATACTGGCTTCATCCATCAAGTAATGTATGTTCTTTATACATTTCTCTATACAGTCTTGTGGACACATTTACAAACTGTAATATATTCTTGGGTATATTATAAAATCCTCTCATGTCATATCCTTCAGGCCCAAATCCACTTGATGGGAAACATAGTCACTTGGACACTTGCAAACCTTGCACTTCTTGTTTACGTGGTCCTGTTTTTAACTTACCTGCTGAGACGACGGCGGAAAATAGAGGACATCCCTGAGGGTATGTGGCATCACAGGTGAAAATAGTGATACTGTTTGTATTCATTCCCCATCTGAAAAGCAAAATAAAAAAGAAATGTAAAATTATTATATTCGTGTTCCATTATTTATGGGAAGCATTGATTTTTTTGCCCTAATATTTATCCTTATTATGTGTAGCCCATGTACAGGTACAGTGCCCTCCACTAATATTGGCACACTTGGTAAATATGAGTAGTGAAAAATTATCTTTATTGTTTCACCTTTTGATCTTTTGTTTAAAAAAATCACAAAAATACTCTGCTCTCATGGATATCAAACAGTTGCAAACAAAACACAGGTTTATAAAAAAAAAAAACCCTTTAAATATAGGTGTGCAATAATTATCGGCACCCCTATGAATTCATATGAGAAAAATATACTTGAAGTATTATATTCCCATTGATATTTTACTTTTTTTTATTTTTAGTAAACCTAGGTGACTAGGAACAGGAAATTGTTCAACCATGACTTCCAGGGGTATAAATACGAGGTAACACATAGGCCAAATTCCCTTAGTCATTCAGAACAATGGGTAAGACCAAGGAATATAGCTGTGATGTGCGGCAAAAGGTTGTTGAGCTTCACAAAATGGGAAGTGGCTATAAGAAAATAGCACAAGCACTGAAGCTGCCCATTTCCACCATCAGGGCAATAATTAAGTCCAGTCAACTGGAAATGTTATGAATCAACCTGGAATTGGACGTGTGTCTATATTGTCTCAACGCACTGTGAAGAGGATGGATCGAGTGGCCAAAAAATCTCCAAGGATCACAGCTGGAGAATTGCAGAAGTTAGTTGTGTCTTGGGGTCAGAAAGTCTCCAAAACTACAATCCAAAGTCACCTACATCACCACAAGTTGTTTGGAAGAGTTTCAAGAAAAAAGCCTCTACTCTCATCCAAAAACAAACTCAAGCGTCTTCAGTTTGCCGGACACTACTGGAACTTCAAATGGGATCGGGTTCTATGGTCAGATGAAACCAAAATAGAGCTTTTTGGCAATAGACATTTACGGCATTTGGCAGACACCCTTATCCAGAGCGACTTACATTTGTCATTTATACAACTGAGCAGCTGAGGGTTAAGGGCCTTGCTCAAGGGCCCACAGTGGCAGCTTGGCAATGCTGGCGTTTGAACTTACAACCTCCTGATCAGTAGTCCAACGTCTTAACCACTGAGCTATCACTGCCTTCACCAGAGGTGGTTTTGGCACACACAGAGAGGTAGCCATATGGAAAAGTACCTCACGCCCACGGTTAAATATGGTGGTGGCTCTTTAATGTTTTGGGGCTGTTTTTCTGCCAGAGGACCTGGACATTTTGTTAGGATACATGGCATCTTGGACTCTATCAAATATCAACAGATATTAAATGAAAACCTGACTGCCTCTGCCAGAAAGCTTAAAATGGGCCATGGTTGGATCTTCCAGCAGGACAATGATCTAAAACATACATCAAAATCAACACAGAAATGGTTTACTGACCACAAAAACAAGGTCCTGCCCTGGCCATCCCAGTCCCCTGACTTGAAACCCATAGAAAACCTGTGGGGTGAACTGAAGAGGAGAGTCCACCAGCGTGGACCTCGAAATTTGAAGGAACTGGAGAGATTCTGTATGGAGGAATGGTCTCAGATCCCTTGCCATGTATTCTCCAACCTCATCAGGCATTATAGGAGAAGACTCAGAGCTGTTATCTTGGCAAAGGAAGGTAGCAGTATTGACTAAAAGGGTGCCAATAATTGTTGCACACCTATATTTAACAAAGATTGTTTTGGATAAACCTGTCATTTGTTTGCAATTGTTTGATATCCATGAGAGCAGAGTATTTTTGTGATTTTTTGTAAACAAAAGATCAAACGTTTAAACAATAAAGACAAATTTTCACAGCATTTTTGCTCATATTTACCAAGAGTGTCAATATTAGTGGAGGGCGCTGTATTTCCTTTTATTTTAAACACACAGCTACTTTATTAGTACCACCATGATAATACTGAGCATGGCCAAGTATTCAATTCAATTCAGTTTTATTTGTATAGTGCTTTTAACAATGGACATTGTCACAAAGCAGCTTTACAGAAATAAATACATTGAGGATATAAATTTTAAATGTATAAGTTTATCCCTAATGAGCAAGCCAGAGGCCACTGTGGCAAGAAAATCTCCCCGAGTAAGTATGATGAAGAATTGACTAATTGGATAATTGCATAAATGATTTTAAATCCATTAAATAATATTTTGACAAATTATGTGAAGGTGTGAAAATTATCACTGAATTTCATTTGTTGAAGATAAAATTGGCGTTTTTAAATATACAAAATGTAATGATATATTGCTTTATTTACAAATTTGTATGACATTCTGAAAGTAAATTGCAATACAAATTAGTTGTAGTGATTTATACTTTGTGCAGGTTAAATTCCATTCTGATAATATAATATAAAATATATTATAATGTAGTATAATATAATATAATATATAAAGGTCAAATTATATAAAGAAACATCACCTATTATAGAAAATATGTAGATCACTGGCTGTGTGAGAACTGTTGTGGATCTGACTCTGGTGGATGCGGATCTGTTAACTCGTGTTTTTTTTACACTTTACTCTGACCACGTTTAGCCTCTTGGGAGCAGCTGGTGCTGGCGGGTGTTGTGTGCTGTGGAGGATGGGCTGTTAATTACCTGCCCTTCTTTCTGATGGAGAAAACATTGTTTCTCTACCACTATCTCCCAGCTCTCACTTTCCAAATTCTGCAGATCCCTATTGTTGTGGAGCACCTGTACACTCACACACTGAGGTGACTCTGGAGAGAAATGTTATGTTTGTCATCAATTTTTTTCCCCCACAACTGCTTGTGTAGAAACTCCCTCTTTTTCTACTCCCCCCCCACCCCCCACCCCCCACAGATCTCCTGTGCATCAGAAGGCATTCGGTGGAGTAATCCTGGCAGCTTTGTGTTCGGTGTATATTTGCTATCGCACCTTCAGCCCCCTCACATACGGCCAGCCTGAGCTCACCTCAGAGCAGCTGAACGCACTGCGATGGAGAGACAGCTGGGATATACTCTTCCATAAACACTGATCTCTGGAGCTCTCCTCTCTAAACGCTAATGTTTTCCCAAGAACATATAACACAGAACTGAAACAAAGAAGACATTCAGAGCTGCAGAAAGAAAGATGTGGAGTCAAATCATGATTTTATTAGAATGCGCTTAAGATGCTTTATAAGAGGGTACTTAGTTGAACACAAAATTGAGTCTAAATGGTTTATAATAATGCAAGAGCAATATCCAAGGTCCTGGAAACTAAGGTGCCTAAAATATTGTAGGGCTTCATCTATAAGAGCTGCTGAATCTGTTCTATTAGGTAAGTATTAAATATTTTTGTATTAAATTTGTATTATCTACAGTAATCTAGCTAGCAATTTTATCACTGTGAATTAACCATATTTATATAGCAAAAGAAAGCATAACAGTTTCACTGTTGTTTGTACTTGAGATGATGTTTGTACTTTTACTGCTGTACCAAGGTTTCATTAATCTTTACACAACACTAATCAATGATACTTGAAAATACACAATAAATGTTTTTTTGTTTGTTTTTTTACTGCCACAATATTTTCTGATTTATTTTTTTATCAAGCAACACTATATTTAAGGAAAACGTCACTACAGAAATTAGCATTTTTAAAAATGGAGTCTTTTGAGTTTAAAAAAAGAAATGCATGCTTTGTAATTTAAATAAATTTTATTTAAAAATAAGTCTATATATAAGTGTATATAGACTATAGTTAAAAAAAAAAAGTATAAATTAATGTAAGTTTTTAATTGGTAAATAAAGTTTATTTTTAAATAAGGTTTACTCTATATATTCGTTCATTCATTGTTCTTTTTTACCCACTTTATCATGGTCATGATATCATGGTCATAGTGGATCCGGAGCCTATCGGGGAAAGACTGGGTTTGAGGTGGGAATACACCCTGAATGGAACGCCAATCCATCCGAAGGAATGGATTTCCAAAGGAAACCCACGTGGAGAGAACATGCAAAACTCGGAATAGACATTAATCAGAGCCCATGATCGAACCAGGGACCCTCGAGCTGTGAGGCCGCAATGCTACTTGGTGTGCAACTGTACCGTCTTATTCTATATAGTTATTATAAAAAGACGTCTCTAATCAAGATGGTAACATTGTGCTTGTTTCATATATCTGACATCTCTCCACTAATCCCTCGGTCATTCTGAGTTGAGTGTAGAGAGTGTCTTTAGTTGGCCTCTCCAGTGCTCTTGCCAGTGGAACAACTCTGCCTCCTGTTCCTGCCTGGATATCTCCAAGCTCTCAAACTCCTCCATGATCCTCTGCTCATAACTCTGGGTCAAACAGATACATGCAGTCAACAACACCCAACATAATGGTTTCAGGCTGGGAAAAAATTCCTATTAACATAAGAACTGGTGTGGTTTGCAGCCTACAAATACAGTATTGTCCATTTACCTGATGCAGTGCATTTCGAACCTCCATAACCTTAAGCTGTGCCATTGTGGTTTTAGCTGTAGTGATGGTGGCTGTCTCTCGTTTCTGTTGCTTGACAGATGAACCATCGGTGGTTTCAAAGTAACTAACTCCTGGCCACGCTCTGTAAAAGGAAAAATCAACAAAATACTGGAATCTTACATGCACCAGTGACTGCACCTGTTATACAAGATCTCTCATCAGTCTGAACCTGCTCCCTTTCTCCGATAAAGGTCTCTCCTTGTGCTCCTCCTGTAGGGTACCCGCTTGTGTTCGACGTACAAGTGTTGTGATGTTTTCTCGCTTTGGTTCTACCGCTGCAGGAAGAGTTCTCTGGTTACTGATTTGCATAATCTTCCCAAAACGACCCAAGCCTCATCACAGATCACTTACATCCACCTTGGATCTCATCAATGGTCAGGATGTTGTCCAATTGGAAGAGCAAGTTCTCTGTCAACGTGGCAAGTGCAGTCACAAACTCATCTGCATTTTTCTTAATACAGGCCTGTTAGGAAGGGGGAAAAAAACATCACAACTTTCACAATTTATAGTTCAGTGGAACAGTGGAAGTGGCAATGTGAAGTGTGAATGACCTGGAGTTCCAGTCTGTTATTCTCAATAGCCTTCCTCTGTTCTTCCTGCCGGTCATCCTCGGCTGTGACCAGCCTGTTCAGTTCTTCTTCACAAGCCGGGTGGCTCAGACGTACACACAGCTGATTGCTGTGTTCTCTCTGAGGAGAGCAAGTGAACAACGTATTAAAATATTACACATAGAATAAAGTGGCGTAGCGTACCCTGAGTAATTCCACTCACCTTCTTTTGTTCACTGTGTTGCAGAGTCTGTTCAAACTGCTGGCGGACGAGTGTCAAACTCCGACTCAGGTCCTCCAAATGATGATCCATCAGTTTTGTTAGAAGCGCTTCGGGTATCTCGCAGACAATCTCCTCAATGGTCTTCAGCTGCTTACAGAACTCTATACATAGAATAAAAACAATAATAATCTTTAATTTTACAGCAAGTTTTCATCTCGAGTCCTTTGATAAATTAAACGTTAAGTAATCATGATGAGCAGTAATCATACAGTATAAATCGGTGGAAATTATAACAAATTATTAAAAGTATATTCAATAAAATAAAGGACCCAAGAACCGTGAATAGGCAAGGTTCAACAAGTACTTTTTTTTACTTTTTCAACAAGTAATTTTGATAGTTTTCCCCAAATTTAGTTGCCATTTCCCACTCAGCATCTCAGCAACATCATGTAGCAGCTGAATATGCTTGAAGGGAGAGCATTGTATTCTGAATACATAAGGTATCAGATACCCATCACTGGCTCTGTGTTGCTCTGATTTACAGGAGAGAGGAATGGTGTTCCTCCAACCCAGAGAGGCCCAGTTGTGCTTTCATGGACTCCTCACCACAAATAACTATTCCAAAATGTATCAGTAACATAAGAAAAAAAAAAAAAAATTCACTGGCTCAGCAAAGTGTACAGGATGAGTTATATTGCTTCAGTGGCACATGCCAGAGCTAAACATTATTACAGTAATCATTTTCACATTCTGAACTATCCAGCCGACCAGTGATCTGTTACAAAGATTATAAAAGCTTGAATTAGTTTCTTAGCATTATGAAAGGGAGAGACTCACCTTGTACACAGCCATGGTGGTACTCGTGAGATTGACTCTGGTAGACAAGGAGCCTTTTGTTCAAGTCCTCGGCACACAGCTCAAAAGATTCCTGAATATACTGACGACGGCTGACCAAGCGGCGCTCCTTTTTCTTGTAGAAGTCCTGAAAGTGAAGCGACTTAATCCGATTATACTTAGTACTGAATTTGTTCACAATATTTGAGTGCTTATTTTTTTGTACTATGATTAAAGAGATGGGCGTACCTCAGCCACCTGCAGGAGAAGGTCATTGGCTTCCCAGAGAATGTTAGTGATCAAACCCTTAAAAGTGAGGCTGAAAGAATGCAAATTACCCACCCAGTAATAAAAAGCCTTATGTTGCCATAATATATTCTGCTATGAGTAAAGTGTATCTACAAATAATGTTAACATTTACATTTCCTGTTGCTCATCAGGTTTAGGGCCGAACACTTGAAATCTCTTATCGAACCGAGTTGGTTTGGTCAATCTCCTCACACTGAAAAAAAAAAGAATGTTCGAATTTTGACAGATATTAACTGAATACTTTCCTCAAAGAAGTACATAAAACAATGATCTTGCCTGTGAAAGCATCTTCCTAGAACGTTTTAATGTCTGATATACAATGAGCTGCAGTGAGGTGAAAACTAACCTCTGTGAGTTAACTGACTCAGCTGATTTCCTGTGCAGGGACTCTAAGCCTGACAGGTTCAGATTCTTTCCTGACCTTTGACTTGACCCTGGAGGAGAGCTTGGTCTGACAGGAGCTGATGGGTCAGAAAAGAAACCACAATGTTTACATGCATACAATAGCTTAACTGATTTCTCTACGAAATCAGACCGAACCAAAACTTTTACATGACTTTTTTTTTGACATTTGCAAAAGTTTAATTCATTTATTCTCCTATTTACATGAACACCAGTAATAATCTGACTCAACCGCAACTACAGTATGTAATGCCCCTTTTATGACATATCTACATGCCACATACTCCCTTTTTAAAACAAACTGCAAGGTTTTTTGTAGCTTCAGGAAGTGGACAAAATCTCAGAAAAAAATGTTTAAGTGTCAGTTGTATAAGATTAGGTAAGATCTTTTAAAATTTTAACTGTCAAACCATGCAGTTCATGTGATCATATCTCGCTCTGACTAGCAGACTACTAGTGTGCATGTAAACAATTACTGTTACACACTGTGAAACAAGCAAGCCATTCACAGGATTGAAGAAAACATCGGCGTACCTGTTACTGAGTTTGTCTCTTTAACATCTACATTGACATCTTGGCAGGTTTGAGATTTGCTTATCCTGAAATTTGGAGAAAAAAAAAAATTCTTGTGTAATGTGTGTCTTCAACCACTTCTTCATTTTTTTCAGTTTCATTCTGAGTTGAAAAATTGTGTTCCTTGTGGGTGGGCATTACCAAAATGTTGAAACCTCATAGAAGAAAAAGCGGTACTGGAGTTTAGAATTTACCAAGCAGAAGTTAAAAGTTGCATTAGTTGTTTTTGAATTAAATCATACAAATGTGAAGAAATGTCTTTATTCAAATTCTGTTGTGAAGCTGTTTTGCAGTTGTGTTTTTTTTCTTTACCTTAGCAGTCCTCTGATCACCTCTACAGCCTTGTCATCCATGAAGGTAGCTCCCATGCAGCTGGGCTGGAGAAGGGGATCCGTAGCTGGGCTTCTCACCTTCTCCTGCTTACGGGACCGTGGACGAGCTGCCACGGCAAATGCCCCCTGCAGAGGAACGTCAGGCAGTGGAACAGCCATAGAAGGGTCCTCCAGTCAAGAAATAATATTGACAATGATGATGATGATGATCATAGTGACGAGTTGGCCATAATCATTAACCTCATCATCTTCATAGAACAGACTTTAATACAGATTACTAATGAGTAGTTGTGCACTAACATACCAGATAACAGTCCAGATACTGACTTCTCTTTCTGAGTTCTTCTATCAGGGAAGATGTTAAACCAAAAATGTCACCAGATGTTACCTGTAATGCATTCGTTTTAAGTATTTACATACCGTACATTAGAATGACATATACTTTCCATACATAAGGAATGCTGGTGATCACTGTAAGCAGAATTTACCTTGTTATCCAGACTGCATTGGATGTAGGCATCAAGCCTATCTTTCAGTTCACTCATCACAGTGTTGATCATTTTTTTGTGAGTGTTGCTCTTCATGGCCTGCAGGCATATTTCATTAGACTAATGCTGGTGGTAGAGAATTCCTAATATCCAACAAAATGTTTAAAGTACCTCTGATTTAATCTGGACTTGGGTGTTCGAGAGTACTCTTTGGATTTTCTCAAGAAACATTAGATCCACTTTCAGAAACTGGAGCTTCTCTTCAAACTTACTGATGACCTCTTTTGCCTGACCAGATTTTTAAAAATGTCAGTTTTATTGTTTACATTTATCATTTAGTAGAATTATTATAGTAAGCAACTGCATACGGCATATTGTGTACTGTACCTGGTCCAAACATTTGGACTCTGTGCCCTCCATGTCCAGCATTAGAGCCTCATCAGCTGAGTCAATGCGCTTAGCCACCTTCTCTAGATGCTTTCTGTAATGCTCAATCTCTTTTGGGGTAAAATTACCTCCTTCAGCAAACAGCCTTTAAAGAAAAGAGAACGGTCACAGATTATTTTCCTGATGTGTTCCGAGTAAAAGAAGAAAAATATTATTAACATACTTGAAATGTTTCATTAATTGCGCATTGGCCTCCCTAAGGCCCTCGAATCTGATCTCCATATTTTGTCTAAATTGCCTCTGTAATTCCTGGATGTCATTCATGTGTTCATCCAAGCTGATTTGTAGTAAAGCACTGAGCTTCACCAGTCTGTTAAAACACACATAATCACATAGATAAAACATGGAACATAAAAATTAGTGTATTAGTGCACAGCCAAATAAATTTTATATTGCTGTTGTTAGCACAGAAGTACTTACGTGTCAGACTTGGTAGCAGTGTATAACGTGTCCTCCATGCTGTACATTTTAGCACGAAAGTCTTCATTTAGTTTGCGCTGTGTCTCCTGGAGGTTGTTGAAGTCGGTTCGGAAATCAGCTAGAACCTGTAGAATGCCTTTACAGTGTCTATCCACACGATCTTTATGCAAGATCAATTCAGCTGGCAACACGATACAGACCGTTCACAAACATACAAACAGGTTTTCAAATGTTTCCAAACACAAACGAGATGTTCACATAATAGAACGACATCACACCTGCTCGGACATTGTGAATGTCCATCTCAATCCTCTTGGCTCGAGGCTGATGGAGATGGAGGCGGAGATCCAGTTCAGACTTCAGCTTCTCTTTCTTGGCTTCCATGATGGCCACTGTGTGATTCAGAACCTCCTGATTCCGCTCCTCAAGGTGATTAAAGAATTTCTCTCTCACACTATGACATTGGGACACAAGTCAGACTTAGGTCACGTGGTAGGTGTTATTACTTTGTTGCTTTGAAAATATTCAGCTTACTCTCTTTGTAATTCAACTATGAGGCTTTTTGGATACAAAACTGCTTCCACTTCCATAACATTCAAATGCTCTTCAGCATCATCACACTGTATTACAGGGTAGCTGTAGATGTTTCCCTTTACTGTTGTGAAAGTTTCATTGTTTTGAGAGTCTCTGAACTCCTGTGAGAAATAATCAATATTCTCCTAGAAAACAAAAAAAAGAGACACCATGTATTTTAAAAAGGTAACTAAAGCAGTGTAGTGGGCTACAGGTGGAGAGAAGTGTGCATAAACATGTACCTCAGCGTGGGCTAAATCGGGAGTGTGTGCTTGAGGAGTAACATTCTGGAAAGCATTTGGGCAAAGATTTACTGAGGGTGACGACTTCTTTATGCAAGATATCTGACTTGCACCTAGGAAAGACAGAACAGTGAGAGATCGAGTACAAAAATATTTTTAGACCCCTTGAAAAATGAGCGACATTAAGTCCTTCTAACTCACCAAAGGTAAGTGAAGGATAAAGTATCTGAAGCTCCTCTGGGTCCTAGAGTATACAAACAGACATAGAATTATTCAAAGCCCCACTTAATAATGACATTTTAATTAAATGATGGCCTGAACTGTACCTGACTGTATATTTCATTGACGTTGAAGTACTGACTGACTGCTACGCTGTATGCATGCATTTCTTTTAGGACCATTACAGGATAACTCTCCACTGCATTAACGCCTTCCTTATAGAAACTGACACACCTGTAAAAGTAGAAAAATGTGATTTAAGATAAATCTATGGCGATTACAACAGAGACATAAATCAATTCATTTCTGATTACCCTTCCTTAATTTCCTCTAAAAAGTTAAGTATCTGCTCCAGTGCAGCTTTGAGGGCCTCCTCTGTGCTTTCCTGCCTGAGTTTGTCCATCATCACATCCAGCTGAGCCTCTTTTTTCTACAAACCATAGGCAACAAAAAAGGCATGCATCTGCATCATCAGATGTCAAATTCACAGGTTCACCATCTTTCCTCCATTACTTTGCAGAACTATATCTCAAGGCACACGTAATTAATCTCACTTGGTTCTTTTCTTCATAGTTCTTGCTGACTTCCTCGAGATAATCCTGCAGCTGCTGCTCTTTCCTCTGCAGACCTGCACTGTGCACCTCCCAGACATTAGCTGCCCCGCGCACAAACTCGAACAAAGATTTACTCAAGATTGCAGCAGTTTTGGCCAAACCCTCAAATGCTTTCTGTAATGTACAGTAATAAAAATCCACCATGGCTTTATTATAAATAGTCATCAAACACAGAGCATCAGGTTTCACTATATATTTTCATATACACATACAGTAAATTGCTGACATCTAGATAATACAGACAAATTGCCCCTTTTTAACAAACACAGAGTGTATTTTTAACGTACTTCCATTGCTGCTAAACGCTCCTCTGCTTGGGTCCGGCACTTGCCAATAAGAGGCACCATCTCACAATTAACAATTTCCTGTATCTCGTCTGAGGTGAATCCATAGGTAGACACTTCATTCTGTGTGAGTCCATGATGCAAGTTTTATTCTGCTTTTAATTCATACAATTAAATGAATTACTAAAACATAAAATCCCAAAGATTGCAAACCTTAAAGCGTTCAACTTCCAGGGAACAGTCTTGCCAGGTATTCTCGTAATATTCACGCAGTTTTGTCATGGTCTCAGTGTGCATGCAATCTGAAAAAACACAATTACAAAGTCAATAAATTAAAAAAACAAAAGAACAACTTATATACATATACAGAGTGTGTGTGCATATATATATATATATATATATATATATATATATATATATATATATATATATATATATATATATATACAGGTGCATCTCAATAAATTAGAATGTCGTGGAAAAGTTCATTTATTTCAGTAATTCAACTCAAACAAGTGAAACTCGTGTATTAAATAAATTCACTGCACACAGACTGAAGTAGTTTAAGTCTTTGGTTCTTTTAATTGTGATGATTTTGGCTCACATTTAACAAAAACCCACCAATTCACTATCTCAACAAATTAGAATATGGTGACATGCCAATCAGCTAATCAACTCAAAACACTTGCAAAGGTTTCCTGAGCCTTCAAAATGGTCTCTCAGTTTGGTTCACTAGGTAAATCACAAACATTCATTGCCAAAGAAGCTGGCTGTTCACAGAGTGCTGTATCCAAGCATGTTAACAGAAAGTTGAGTGGAAGGAAAAAGTGTGGAAGAAAAAGATGCACAACCAACCGAGAGAACCGCAGCCTTATGAGGACTGTCAAGCAAAATCGATTCAAGAATTTGAGTGAACTTCACAAGGAATGGACTGAGGCTGGGGTAAAGGCATCAAGAGCCACCACACACAGACGTGTCAAGGAATTTGGCTACAGTTGTCGTATTCCTCTTGTTAAGCCACTCCTGAACCACAGACAACGTCAGAGGCGTCTTACCTGGACTAAGGAGAAGAAGAACTGGACTGTTGCCCAGTGGTCCAAAGTCCTCTTTTCAGATGAGAGCAAGTTTTGTATTTCATTTGGAAACCAAGGTCCTAGAGTCTGGAGGAAGGGTGGAGAAGCTCATAGCCCAAGTTGCTTGAAGTCCAGTGTTAAGTTTCCACAGTCTGTGATGATTTGGGGTGCAATGTCATCTGCTGGTGTTGGTCCATTGTGTTTTTTGAAAACCAAAGTCACTGCACCCGTTTACCAAGAAATTTTGGAGCACTTCATGCTTCCTTCTGCTGATCAGCTTTTTGAAGATGCTGATTTCATTTTCCAGCAGGATTTGGCACCTGCCCACACTGCCAAAAGCACCAAAAGTTGGTTAAATGACCATGGTGTTGGTGTGCTTGACTGGCCAGCAAACTCACCAGACCTGAACCCCATAGAGAATCTATGGGGTATTGTCAAGAGGAAAATGAGAAACAAGAGACCAAAAAATGCAGATGAGCTGAAGGCCACTGTCAAAGAAACCTGGGCTTCCATACCACCTCAGCAGTGCCACAAACTGATCACCTCCATGCCACGCCGAACTGAGGCAGTAATTAAAGCAAAAGGAGCCCCTACCAAGTATTGAGTACATGTACAGTAAATGAACATACTTTCCAGAAGGCCAACAATTCACTAAAAATGTTTTTTTTATTGGTCTTATGAATTATTCTAATTTGTTGAGATAGTGAATTGGTGGGTTTTTGTTAAATGTGAGCCAAAATCATCACAATTAAAAGAACCAAAGACTTAAACTACTTCAGTCTGTGTGCATTGAATTTATTTAATACACAAGTTTCACAATTTGAGTTGAATTACTGAAATAAATGAACTTTTCCACGGCATTCTAATTTATTGAGATGCACCTGTATATATACAGTATCTCACAAAAATGAGTACACCCCTCACATTTTTGTAAATATTTTATTATATCTTTTCATGGGACAACACTGAAGAAATGACACTTTGCTACAATGTAAAGTAGTGAGTGTACAGCTTGTATAACAGTGTAAATTTGCTGTCCCCTCAAAATAACTCAACACACAGCCATTAATGTCTAAACCGCTGGCAACAAAAGTGAATACACCCCTAAGAGAAAATGTCCAAATTGGGCCCAAAGTGTCAATATTTTGTGTGGCCACCATTATTTTCCAGCACTGCCTTAACCCGTTGGGCATGGAGTTCACCAGAGCTTCACAGGTTGCCACTGGAGTCCTCTTCCACTCCTCCATGACAACATCACAGAGCTGGTGGATGTTAGAGACCTTGTGCTCCTCCACCTTCCATTTGAGGATGCCCGACAGATGCTCAATAGGGTTTAGGTCTGGAGACATGCTTGGCCAGTCCATCACCTTTAACCTCAGCTTCTTTAGCAAGGCAGTGGTCATTTTGGAGGTGTGTTTGGGGTCGTTATCATGTTGGAATACTGCCCTGCAGCCCAGTTTCCGAAGGGAGGTGATCATGCTCTGCTTCAGTATGTCACAGTACATGTCACAGTACACTCCCCAGTGCCGGCAGCATTCATGCAGCCCCAGACCATGACACTCCCACCACCATGCTTGACTGTAGGCAAGACACACTTGTCTTTGTACTCCTAACCTGGTTGCCGCCACACACGCTTGACACAATCTGAACCAGATAAGTTTATCTTGGTCTCATCAGACCACAGGACATGGTTCCAGTAATCAGCAAACTGTTTACGGGCTTGTGCATCATCTTTAGAAGAGGCTTCCTTCTAGGACGACAGCCATGCAGACCAATTTGATGCAGTATGCGGCGTATGGTCTGAGCATTGACAGGCTGACCCCCCACCCCTTCAACCTCTGCAGCAATGCTGGCAGCACTCATACGTCTATTCTGCAAAGCCAACCTCTGGATGTGATGCTGAGCACGTGCACTCAACTTCTTTGGTCGACCATGGCGAGGCCTGTTCTGAGTGGAACCTGTCCTGTTAAACCGCTGTATGGTCTTGGCCACCGTGCTGCAGCTCAGTTTCTTCTTATAGCCTAGGCCATCTTTATGTAGACCACCAATTCTTTTTTTCAGATCCTCAGAGAGTTCTTTGCCATGAGGTGCCATGTTGAACTTCCAGTGACCAGTATGAGAGAGTGTGAGAGCGATAACACCAAACTTAACACACCTGCTCCCCATTCACACCCGAGACCTTGTAACACTAACGAGTCACATGACACCGGGGAGGGAAAATGGCTAATTGGGCCCAATTTGGACATTTTCACTTAGGGGTGCACTCACTTTTGTTGCCAGCGGTTTAGACATTAATGGCTGTGTGTTGAGTTATTTTGAGGGGACAGCAAATTTACACTGTTATACAAGCTGTACACTCACTACTTTACATTGTAGCAAAGTGTCATTTCGTCAGTGTTGTCCCATGAAAAGATATAATGAAATATTTACAAAAATGTGAGGGGTGTACTCACTTTTGTGTGACACTGTATATATATATATATATATATATATATATATATATGTGTGTATGTGTGTGTGTGTGTGTGTGTGTATAGTAGCATATTCTTACCAATTTGCTCATTAACTGAAGATAAAGAGGAGTACCATTCAGCAGTGGATGATTTCGAGCAGTTTGGTGGGGCCATATTTCTTTAAGCAGAAACAAAAGAATCAAATGTTAAATGATGTTCACCTTCTACTGATCTGTATTTTTAAATTGCTTTATTGAACTACCTAACCTGACTTGCTCAAAGATTTTGAGGCGTTGCTCACTGTACACATTTTGTTTTGTCCGCATGGTGTTTAAAGTGTCTTGTACATTTTTGGGGTTTTGAATCTCGGAGCTGTTCATGAAGTCTCTGGAGATGAATAATGTCATTATATATAGTGTTTTTCCTTGATTTGTATTATTACAAGCATAATAACACTACAGAGTTTTTTCTAGATCTGATATACTAACGCATACTATAAGCTTTAGGAGCCCTGCCTTACAATGGACTTACTTAAACTGGCTTACTGCAGCAACAACCTTGATTTTCTTCCAGTCTTGAAGCTTTGTCTCCCATCTCAGGTGGGAAAGAACCTCTTTCTGCAAATCCTTCTCCATCAGGTTCAAATGTAGTTTGGCTACAGCTCGTCTATTTGCCAATAATGCTTGATTTATCATCTATTTTAAAAAAGACACAATGGATTTAACATAGCATGCTTAATAGAACAATGATTTTGTTTTAAATTTTAAAAAAAAGTGACCTACCATAGCTTCATTATTTATTAGACGGTGGACATCACTGGGCATCACATAACTGATTTTTTCAAGTTTCACTGTGTATTTCCTTAGCAATGCAGTAATCTAGAAAACAGACAAATTATACATGATATACTGTAGATACACAAAGTCTGTACATGATAATAATAAGAATTTATATGATATGCTACCACTGCTGCTCGTTCAATCTCATATTTGACAAATAGCTCATCCAACTCCTGGATACAATTTCTCCTCATAGCAGACTCATGGCTCACAGAGTTCCAAATCTTGTGTAGATCCTGAGTGAGAATTACGATTATAAGTTCCCAAACAAGACATCAACAGCTCACAATTCCAACAATTTGTCGTGCAGAAGATAGATGACAGTCCACATTATATCACCTGATAGCTGAAGGCTTCTAAATCATCACCATGTTCTGTCTTCTGCATCAATCTCTCCATCTCCTCATCATATTCTGACAGTTTGAGAAGGAAATCTTCCCCAGTCTCTCTCAACAATGACTCATACCCCTGAATGAAAACAGAGAGACAGCTATTAAATTAGAGTCACAATATGAGGGAAGCATTAGGACTATTATAATATGCATTGCCTCTACAGTACTGAAAGTAATATACATACCGCACTGAGCTCAGTAAGATCCCTCTGGAGCTGAGTGACAGCTTCCATGTGTTCCCTTTGTTTTTTCTCCATGAGTCGCTCAATGATATCTGATCCCGTCTTCGCCGAAACTGCAAAAGAGTTGATTATTATTGCCCTATAAAACCACGTGATTGTGATCTGTGGTTTAGGATTTATGAACTCTACCAACCAACACTGTCAGGCAGTCCTCTGGTCTCTTCATGATCATCCTGGTCTACACATAATACAGGCTTCGTTCCTGAAAACAGCTGGTTTCTGCCAAGGAGCATATTACATATCAGAGAATATAGGGAACATATATGTAAAAGGACATGTTCATTTATTCAGCTAGGGTGAAATGGGTTTTCGCCTCACAGTGAGATCATCTATAATCAATTATGAACAAGAGAGTTACCACTGTACCTCACGGTGTCCTCAGAGCACTGCTCAGCCCCAGTTTGACTCCTTAGAGGATGCTGATGGGATCCAGTATCTGTGTTCCTGCTAATGGGGCAATCGCCACTCAGGCAACCTGCACGTGCAGCACGCCGCCTTCTCCTCTCATGAAGAGACAGAGACAAGTGAGCCTAGAGAGAGAAAAAAAACAACTATTTTATCATCTACTTTATCATCAGCCAGTACTAACACACTAACATTAATCTAATCTACTCTTGCCCACTTATAACTCAACTTGAACTATGATATATTTATTGTAACGTACTTTGGGTCCAAAGACAGACAGAGATGCAGGGAGGGAGAGAGAGAGAGAGAGAGAGAGAGAGAGAGAGACCTACAAAGAACAAGAAGATATACACCATATGACCAAAATGTGAACACCTGACCATCACACCCATATGTGGTTCTTCCCCAAACTGTTGCCACAAAGTTGGAAGCACACAACTGTATCATTTGTCTTTGTATACTGTAGACTTACAATTTCCCTTCGATGGAACTAAGAGGCCCTGTGCACAAAGCGAGCTCCATGAAGACATGGTTTGTTAAGATTGGAGTGGAAGAACTAAGAAATCGAGTGTCCTGCACAGAGCCCTGACCTCAACCCCACTGCACACCTTCGGGATGAACTGGAACGCCGACTGCACCCCAGACCTCCTCACCCAACATCAGTACCTGACCTCACTAATGCTCTTGTGGCTGAATGAACACAAATCCCCACATCCACTCTCCAAAATCTAGTGGAAAGCCTTCCCAGAAGAGTGGAGGTTATTATAACAGCAAAAGGGGGGGGGACGACTAAATCTGGAATGGGATGATGGTCAGGTGTCCACAAACTTTTGGCCGTAAAGTGTAGCA
The DNA here is from genome assembly GCA_023630585.1 of Cranoglanis bouderius. Lineage (NCBI taxonomy): Eukaryota > Metazoa > Chordata > Actinopteri > Siluriformes > Cranoglanididae > Cranoglanis > Cranoglanis bouderius. Next base: position 26,883,210 of record CM042540.1, read on the forward strand.
CCAAGCAAAAATATATCATTTTAGAACATGATCTTTATGTTTTGTTTTGTTTTTTTAAAAAATTATAAACTGATACTTATATTTTGGTCTTGTTTTTTTCACTGTGGTTTTATTTAGTCTGTTCAAACTGAACTTTAGAAACTATTGGAGATTTTCCAAATTTGTACACAATAGCTTTGCTACTGCCAAACACTGTCTATTAGGTATCAAGCTATAACGTTATCATTTGGCATTGCGTTCTCTAAATTAAAATAAATAAATAAATAAAATAAAAAATTTTTAAAAAGTGCCCTTAAAATACCTTTAAAATATCTTACCTGAGCGTCAAACATTTGTCGGTAAACCTTTCCGCTTGGAACAACACGAGTCTCAGCCATGGCTACTATGTACTAGCTAATGTTAGGTTTGTTTTCTAGCTAATGTTAGTTAATTTAGCTAACCTGCTAACAAAGTGTGGCGGTGATAAAACCGTTAGATAACTAATGCTACTATGAGAAGTAGGTTGCTAATTTTGAGGCCAGAAAAACGTTAGCTCCTCGTTTTTTCTTTCTTTCTTTCTTTCTTTCTTTCTTATTATTGTTGATTTGAACTTTGAGTTTTAAACGTACTGATAAAGTAAATCCATTCTCCAGGCTAACAGCTCCAGCGTCTTCCCGTTGCTATGGTGACAAGGCGGGCAGGTGATTAAACAAGTGTAAGCACGCGCGCCAGCAGGTGGAGCAGCATGTCCTCACTAAAACCACAACAAGGACATTACCTACTGCATCCTCGCGCCCGGCAAAGCGGGGCATCAGTCTGAGGTAATTCCTCAAAAAAAAGATTGCTTTATTTTTGTGCAGCAGGGAATGACTGTGTAATTACTGGGTACATGTGCTGAGGTGGTAAAGAAAGTTTTTTAAAGCGGTCTTTAAAGCGGTCATTCATTAAGTTCATTCATTTCATTTATTCATTTATCCTGGTCAGGGTTGCTGTGGATCCTGAGACGTGCTAAGCGGGACACCAGTCCATCACAGGGCACCATACACACCTATTCACACCTAGCCATTTTTGGGAGGTAGGAGGAAACCAGAGAACCCAGAGGAAACCCACACGGATAGGGGAGAACCAGGGGAGTAACCTGGCCTGGGCATTGGGGGCTGTAGCCCTTAAGATTTTTTTCTTTAGCCCCGAATAATTATTGGGTCTCCATCGGTGGACAGTTCATGACTTCAGCAGAATAGCCTTCATGTTGAGACTGTGGTGAATTTCCTGATTACACTTTTTGTTTTATCATGTAGCACACAGGGAATTACTTATAAATGCATTATCTGGTGTCACCCAGATGAGGACGGGTTCCCTTTTTAGTCTGGTTCCTCTCAAGGTTTCTTCCTCATGTGATCTTAGGGAGTTTTTCCTTGCCACCGTCGCCTCTGGCTTGCTCACTGGGGATAAATTTATCAATTTAAAATTTAAACCCGAAATTTATGTATTTCTGTAAAGCTGCTTTGTGACGATGTCCATTGTTAAAAGCGCTATACAAATAAAAGTGAATTGAATTGAATTGAATAATTATCCACTTGGAGAGGTTTGTCACTACATAACTGAGCGTCAGTAAAAGAAGACGGCAGCGATGTAATTTGATATCTTCAGTGAACGGAGGCGAGACCAATCAGACAGGGTTTACAGGAAAATATGTGGAAATACTCGTGTCTTATTGGCTGCCAGGTCTCAATTCTGCCAAACACTAGCTCACAATCAGTGTGAGGGAAAAATTGTTAAACGCTGTTTTTGTTTTTTGTTTTTTTTAAACCAGTAAAGGGGTTGAAACTTAAACACTAACATCCTCTCATGCTGAGCAGGAAAACAAGGTGTGTAAATGTCTATATGAGTTCCAGTTTACATGAACATGATATGAGCAGAGCATAAGGACAGATGACGTACTTTGCATGGGTCTGTAGCAGCTAAACGCATACGATGATAGCTTAGTTGTGTCTCCCCTTGGCTAGTGACACCAAACTAGCCTAAAACAGTCTATTTAGTCTATACAGTCTGATTTTAAACATTTTTTGATGGAGAAGACTCCGGGCTCAGCTGGATGATTAACAGTCCAGCTAACGCCCCTGAGGAGAACATGCACAGAAACTCCACACAGACAGTAGCCGGATTAAACCGGGGACCTTGGAGTTGAAAGGAGACAACAATACCCTCTGTGCCACCATGCCACCACCCTGTACATCATAATTAGCACAAATTGAGGGGAAAAAAGTATTTGATCCCCTGCTGATTTTGTACGTTTGTCCACTGACAAAGAAATGATCAGTCTATGATTTTAATGGTAGGTGTATTTTAACAGTGAGGGACAGAATAACAACAAAAAAATCCAGAAAAACACATTTCAAAAAAGTTATAAATTGATTTGCATTTTAATGAGGGAAATAAGTATTTGACCCCTTCGACTTAGTACTTGGTAGCAAAACCCTTGTTGGCAATCACAGAGGTCAGACGTTTCTTGTAGTTGGCCACCAGGTTTGCACACATCTCAGGAGGGGTTTTGTCCCACTCCTCTTTGCAGATCCTGTCCAAGTCATTAAGGTAATTTTCAATGCTCTGGCTGAGGGAAGGAGGTTCTCACCCAAGATTTGACGGTACATGGCCCCGTCCATCGTCCCTTTGATGCGGTGCAGTTGTCCTGTCCCCTTAGCAGAAAAACACCCCCAAAGCATAATGTTCCCACCTCCATGTTTGACGGTGGGGATGGTGTTATGACTTGGGGTCATAGGCAGCATTCCTCCTCCTCCAAACACGGAGAGTTGAGTTGATGCCAAAGAGATCTGACCACACCTGACCACAACACTTTCACCCAGTTCTCCTCTGAATCATTCAGACAAACTTCAGACGGGCCTGTACATGTGCTTTCTTGAGCAGGGGGACCTTGCGGGCGCTGCAGGATTTCAGTCCTTCACGGCGTAGTGTGTTACCAATTGTTTTCTTGGTGACTATGGTCCCAGCTGCCTTGAGATCATTAACAAGATCCTCCCGTGTAGTTCTGGGCTGATTCCTCACCATTCACATGATCATTGAAACTCCACGGGGTGAGATCTTGCATGGAGCCTCAGACCGAGGGAGACTGACAGTCCCTTAAAGGGAGTGCTCCTAATCTCAGCTCATTACCTGTGTAAAAGACACCTGGGAGCCAGAAATTTTGCTGATTGATAGGGGATCAAATACTTATTTCCCTCATTAAAATGCAAATCAATTTATAACTTTTTTGAAATGCGTTTTTCTGGGTTTTTTTGTTGTTATTCTGTCTCTCACTGTTAAAACACACCTACCATTAAAATCATAGACTGATCATTTCTTTGTCAGTGGGCAAACATACAAAATCAGCAGGGGATCAAATTTTACAGGCTTTCTTTGCTGACTGTGATTAACTAGCATGAGGACATTAAGGTCTTTCTAAAATAATGATTTACTTTGAGTGACCTTGTCAGTCAATATTACAATATCGTTGAAAATAAAGAAAAAGAATGTTCCCATGACCTTCAGAAAATTTGGATACTGTTGAACATGTGACTTGTGGAATATACCAAATATTTCGTAAGGGTGAATGTGCTCAGGTAACAGGGTTGAGTGAATGTTCAATGCTGTAATAAAAATGTGGAATACCGATGGAATCACCCATCAAGTATCAAGCTGTTATAAACATTATATTGAATGAAGTCTATACCTCAATCATTTAATATATATATTAAAATAGCAACAACAAAAAAAAAAACATGAAATCTAATTTATTTACCACAAACATTAGACATTAGAGCAGTGCTCACCAACCCTCTTCCTTGAGATCTACCTTTCTGCAGGTTTCATCTTCAACCAAAATCTAACACACCTGTTTTAGTTGATCAAGAACTTCTTGAGGCAATGATTAGATGGTAAGGTGGGCACGATTATGGTTGGAGCAAAAGTCTTCAGGAAGGTAGATGTCCAGGAACAGGGTTGGTGACCACTGCATTAGAGATTAGCATGAGGTGGGTAGGGAGTGTAGTAGCTATATGTTTTTCTGGGCTTGCCCCTGCCAGAAAAGAAGTCAGTTAAAAGAGCTAGCTGTATTAGAAGTGATAGTATTTGCAGGCAGTTGGGTCTTGAGAGAAAGATGTGGAATGGTGTTTGTTGGATTTGAATCGTCTCCGATCCCAGGTTCTGGTGCAAATTGAGGGATAAGAAGGCACAAAACTTAAGAGAAGGGAGGTTTATTGGCTCTTCAGACAATCGTCAAACAGAGATCAGTGATGTTTCATCTAGTTGTGACTGACCAGGTATACTGGTTTATGCAGCTAATCGAATATATGTAAACTCAGTAAGCTTAGTGTACTTCCTATTAAATTCAGCACTTAGGTCTGTATGTATTTAAATGCTTAAGATTTTAAGGAAATTTTAATTCTAAGGTTATAATTGGGTTCAAAGGAGTTGATAGTCTTCAGTCTTCTCTGTAGGTCGCTTTGGGTTATTTGGCAATGCAAAATGTCATCTCCTGGTCGGGCTTATATCAAATCCCGTCTGTGTCTGTGTTATCACTCACACTGGAGTTGTCCAGAACACACTGTGTGCACTCTTTAGCACAGTCTTTAACAGTAGCTTTTGTTCTCAAGGCACGTTTCCTGTCGTGAGAAGAAACTGTTAAAAATGGCTCAGAATGGTGATATTAGTGTGCTTACCTTGCACCTTATTCAAATAATTGAGATTATTTCAAAAACCACTGCAAAATCACAGCAGCACACACGTGCCAGTCTCACCGGAGGCACGGTGACATCACAGAAAATGCGTATACCAACCTCCTGTAATAAAAATTGCATCTCGGCCTGGGTGGGTAGCTGGATGACAGTTCCTCCTCAGTGAACATCCTCTCCTGTAAATTAAGTAATATTAAAATATAGGCAAAACAGTCTTGCTTATTTCCCCTTTTAATATTAATTAAAGTCATGTAATTATCGTAGTTTTTAATGTAATTACTCTAGTTTTTATAATTAACATGAATTACTTTGAGTAAATTTGAGTCTTGTATTGCTCGTAAACTTTCTTCCTTGGCATCTGAGGCACATGGGTCTGTAATACTTATGCAGACATTGTACTCCCCTGACGTCGGGCTTTGGGAATCATCACTTACACCTGAGGTCAAAGATGAAAAATAAATGCCAACCAACATGAAACGAACCAACTATTTAAAAAAAAAAAAAAATAGGAACTAGGTTTTGTGGTAAGTCTGGTCTGACTAGTTCTGCCTTTGATGCAATTAGAAAGAAAAATGTTTCGAAATGTTTACGTTTCTGTGTTTGTTAAATTGATAGACAGACTCTCAAACAGAATTTATGGAAGAAAAGCAGAGGAGTACAAATGAAGACCAGCTACAGACATAAACCAAATAAGAATAAGTGTGTAGGTTGCATAAAATAGAAGTAGAGTCAGAAAAAGAGAGCACCTTTCTCATCTCTCTCCTTGCAGTCCTCCTCACTTGTTTGGCTTTTCAGCTAAAGAGAAAAAAAGCATGGTCGAACGTTGATTTTTTTTTGTTTTTTTTAATAAAGAACCATTCTTCTGCCTGTCTTAGTGAGCTCTCTGTACTGACATTGACATTTAATGAGGCTACAATAAGCTAAAAAAAAAAAATATGTACACAATCATTTCTCATACAAAAGCAAAAACAGGAACAAGCTGCTGTAACTGTGATGCGATTCATATTTTCAAAAACGGAGAACCATTCATTCTGATTTCTTGAGCTCTCTGAACTGCTGTTTATTGATGTTATGAAGAGAAGGAAGTCACACTAACCTCCACTGTGCTCCAAAAAGAGTTTCCTTCTGTAGTCTTTAAATAAATAAATAAAAGAACAATTAGATGATATTATAATATTACACTATATTATATTAGTACTGAGTGCCTATACAAAATGTCTGATCACTATGAGTAAATGATCAAACTTTGTCATAAGTCATAAAGATGCACACTTTAATCACATCGTGACGCATTGAATCGAAGCTAAAATCCAGAGGTGGTACCCAAATTATTTAGTCAAGGAATAGTGCAATTACATATTTAAATAAAATCCTCTGGTGAATAGTCTTACATTTACTAATAGTATGAAAGCACATGTACAAGAAAGATTCACAAAAGAAGAAAATGTCTGCTTCGAAGCACACAAAGGTCACTGACGGTAAATTAGTTCCCTTTCCACCAAACAGGAAAAGAAAAGATTAGATTAGATTAGATTAGATTAGATTTAGCAAAGGCTAAATAACAACAGCTTTATCGCTAATCTCTCAAATGTTAGCTAGCATGATAATAAATAATCGCAACCTTGGTAAATACAAAGTATACAGTATATAGCAGCAGATTAGGTCTCATTCTCTATGTCCCATTGATTAAAGTTTAGATTTTTTATGAATTTCAAAGCAAGTCTGAGCTTCACTGATGTGAAAAAGTCACATTATGACTTTACAAATATGGGAATGGAGAAATTAGATTTTCCTTTATGAAATGCAGTAAATTAAAGTCGAGTTTTTCTTTTACCTAATACAAGTACAGACACTTCAAAATTAGACTCAGGAATTGTACTTTGTCACTTCCCACTTCTGAGCAAAACATGTTATGTCACATGGCAAAAGAGTGATTGAGTTCTGCATAAAAAACGCTTACTCCTAGTGTTTTGTGGAAGTGGTTCTGTTTCCGGAGTTTAGCTTGAAGAGCAAGGATTTCTCCTTGGGTGCGGAACAGCTGGACCTGGAGCTCATCGTAACGTTCGCCCATCTCTCGGAGCTGCTTGCGGTAACGGTCCTTGTCCTGAAGGTTTTTACAGTTCTCCTGATGGTACTCTTCTCGTGAAGAAATCGCCTTATTAGTAGAAAAAAGGAGGCCTTTACAGCATAACAGAAACATGTACATAGTGTCAACGTGTAAAAATGTCATTGTATCACCTTGTCTCTTTCTTTAATGACCTCATCCAGCTGCTTTAAAATGTCCTCCATTCGAAAGCAGTACATTTTTGAGTCTTTCTTTAAAATCTCACACTTCAGTTCCAGTTCATCCTTCTTTTCCAGGTACTGCAAAACATGAAATTGTCATAATAATAAGTAGGCAGACACTTTGCCGCTGACAATATGTTGATGTAGAGAGGTGCGCTCATAAAAAATTGTAAACCGTTTTTCACAAACCTTATCTCGTAGCTCCTCAGCGTCATGTAGCTCCCTGCGTAATTCATAAAGCTCATCGACCAGCACTTCATGTGCCTGGTTCTGATGCTTGAAATCTTCCGGTGACTCAATGCTTGGCTTCTCATTATCTGTTGGGATTTGAACCTGATGGAAAAATCATTGGCCCAGGTAATCAGTTTGATTTTGCAGGAGCTACCATACGAGTGCAGCCTTTTCATTCTTTTTTTTTTTTTTTTTTTTTAAGCTATTTTACCTGGGAAGAGCTCTGAAGCTCCTGCACTTGAGCTCGGAGAAGATCATTCTCTTTCTGAAGCTCCAGCACCATTTCTTGGCTAGGCCTCTGCTCCATAGCATTTTTCAGGGTAATAGTACGTTTACGTTGAAGCTTTGAATCGCTCTCGGCATTCATTAAGCTGTGCTTCAACCTCTCGATCTGATTGAGAATAGAAAAACTCTCGCTAGTTAGTTAAAAACTTAATGCACACACATGCATGAAAACTCCACCTTCTGGCCATACATTCTTAAATGGTCTAACCTCCAGCTGTAGGTCCCGATTACACATGAGAGCACAGTTCTTCTCCTCACTCAGTCGGTTCATGTCACTCATCAGCTTGTAATTCTCATCCTTCAGGTGCCGTGCCTTGTCCCACATCTGGTCCCGTTCTTCACGCATGCGCTGCACACGCTCTTGCTGTTTGCGGAGCTCACATTCCCGTGTCTGCAGCCGGCGAATGGTGTCAGCATGCTCAGCTATACGTGCAGACGCCGCCAGTCTTGCTTTGCGCTCATCCTGAAGCACTTTCTGAAGCCGAGTCACCTCGCTCATGAGAAACTGAGTTAATCCTGACTCGCCTGCAGTATCTTAATTGTGAGAACCAAATGGGCACATATTGATAATTATACATATAAATTATTAAGGCATCACACACGTATCTACCATTATCCCATTTCAGCTCACAGCAAACCTACCCACAAGGATTGAGAAGACCCTCGACGGCTCTTTGCCTGTTATTTTCTGATACAGCTGAGGGTAGTCCAGTTCCAAACTCTCAAGGAATGCCACATAGCCCTTATGACCTGTCCTTTGTAAGATATCTAGCAGTACACCTAGAGAACACACATTTACGTTTATGGCATTCGGCAGACGCCCTTATCCAGAGCGACTTACATTTATTTCATTTATACGTCTGAGCAATTGAGGGTTAAGGGCCTTGCTCAAGGGCCCAACAGTGGCAGCTTGGCGGTGCTGGGATTTGTACTCACGACCTTCCAATCAGTAGCCCAACATCTTGACCACTGAGCTACCACTGCCCTCGACAATACGTCTCTAAAAAAAAATAATAGTCAAGAAAAAGAACAAGGTCAGCGTGTGGTGGTGTGAAGTTACCTACCTACTTTTCGCCGTCTAATGACCAGACTCGGATCATTGTAAATCTGTTCCTCATCCTCACTATTGAGCACCCTACACTGTCTTAGGTATGGTATTATTCGTGAAGGCTCAATAGTCTTGATGAGAAGCATCCTGTGGTCCTCCAGCCTCATCCAACACTCTTCATCGTCCTCAAACTCAACAGCGCTTGGTCCATCAGCCATTGCCTGTGTCGTAGTTTGTGGATGTTTCTATCTTTACTTCTTAACTGAAACTGGTAACTGTGCTGACTTCAGTACAGTACATCAAAAACAAAAAGGAATTGTCGGTCAAGCCAAATCAATTGTAGTTCCTTTTTTCAAAAGAGGTTCCTCTCATTTCCCAATTCAGTTGTGCCAATGTGCTTAACTCGTGACATGCAGTGGAAATGAACACGTACTCAAAATCTATACCTATTCTCTACTTTCATTTTATTTAAACGAACGCTGTTAACATCAGTGTGGTTAAATCAGAAAAGTGGTTGTGAAATCAGTGAACGAGCAAATGCAGGAAAGTGCTATCCCACAGCGATTCTTACAGCTAAAATAAAGACAACGGACAAGGAGAAGATTCATTTTTAAACATTTTATTCAAAAATTGTTTTTGAGAAATAATTTGTAATTGAACATCTGTGCACTCTGTGTCAACAAAATCATAAAATACATTACATATTTTCAACATGAACCGTTTTTTTTGAATATTGTCATTAATGTCATAGTAATTATATCTTCATAATAACAATAAAATTGAACAAATAAATTACTACTACTAACATGCTATGCACTTATATGACTGTCAGTTTGATTTCTTGGCTTACTCCCAGGAAACTGTGTTGCTGTTAATTCACCTTCTTCCATGCTGAGCATAGACCTCTAAAAAAAAAAGAAAAAAAAGAATGGATAAAGTCAATTAATTGTCATTTTAATACAGTAAAATGACAAAAATGGGCAAAAAATTGCAGGACTTTAGCAACCATTTCATGACCATACAAAACAAACAAACTCACCAATGGTTCGAGATGATATTCATCTTCAAACTGTTCTTGCTTGACTTTGCCCATATTGTCTTCCTGACCCAGAGCATCTGCCGGCTCTATGCATGGATTTATAGTGGCCAAAAGAGCAGGTAAGGTAAAGCATGACAAGAAGCGAGCCTTCAGAAGCAAATATGCTTGGTTGGTTTTAAACCTCTCGGACACCATTTTACGGACAGCGGCTATCTTGGCGTCTTCCTCACTGTTATCCCTGTGTTCTTCAGGCAGGAGCTGCACTGCTGACTTCAACAAAGAATCTCTTCCTTTGAGCAAAGTGCTCAGTGTATTGATATTGGTAACAAATGGGGGAAGATAAGGCAATTTTTCTTTCAGTCCAGGCAGAGTAATTCCATCATTCCCCTTTATCCAGTTTTTCACTTGAGCTGGTTGCTCGAAGAACATCAAGCTAGGGTCAAAAGTAACTCGTTTTGGTCTGGGATTAGTTGTGGTAGCTGCTCTCCGAACAGTTTGCTTTTTGGCCGGAGGAGGCATCTGCTGCACCACAGTTTGAGGCAAAATTTGCAAACCAGTGGTCATAGGACTGATGGGTGTATTAACACACAACTGATCTGTTGGAAGGCCACCTACACTGACTGTAACAGGACTGTTCACAAAACCAGGCTGTGGAGTTGCATGTGATGTTTCGTTCAAAGCAGAAGAGGGTGCAGAAGAGGGTGCAGAAGTGGAGATTATAGAATAGGCTGAAGATGTAACACAGAACTCTGTAGATGTTGGTAGGCTCTTATCGATATTAGGTGCTGAAGAGTTAGGTGGAACAATTTTTTTTTTAACATTTGCAGTAGCAGCTGGAGGAGTATTAGGTAGGCAGGGTCCTGCGGGGTTGATGAGTACCAAAGAGCCATTTTGGTTGACTATGTATGGTTGCTGAAATACCACCTGAGAAACAGGATGTGGCATTCTTTGGCTTTGAGAACCTGGAATAATACCAGGACCAGAAATGTTCAACAGATGGACAGGAGGGACAGAAGGTGTGCTTGTGACAGTAGACACTGAAGAGACACTGGGAACATTGTTAGTTGCATCTGAAATACCCGATGGTCTATGGTTTTTACTAGTTCCCTCAGGGGAGGATGAAACAGGAACTGGAGATGACATGGGATTCATCTGAGTCACAGATTTCTTTTGATTCCATGGAGTTTTAGAAGGGGAAACTTGGGCTGTGGATCCTGTAATGGATGTTGGCACATTTGTCTCAGGTACAACTTGAGGAGCTCTAGGTATATTTGCGACAGCAGCTGAAAGGTCACTGGGAAACTTAGAAGAAGAATGAAGTGAAGAAACAATGTTGTTGTCTGAGACAGAGGAAGGTCTAGGGTTTTGACCAAGATCTGATCCAGCAGTCAGAGATATAATATTATTTCCAGATAAATCAGGTGTTGGATTGCTTGGCCTCATGGTATTGGTAAGTGCAGCACGACTACTCTGGTTGACTATGACAGGTGGTTGAAATACCATCTGAACCTGGTTTTGATTACCAGGGATGCCAGGAGATTGTACTTGAATTCCAGCAACAGGCATTAAACCAGCAGGGGTGATAATCCAGGCTGTAGTTTGTGGTAGTACAGCCACTGTCTGGGTTACATTACTGTTTTGTTGTTTTTTAGCTGCCTGTTTCTTGGCGAGCTTGGTTCTTGCACTGTCCATCAAGGCTTGAGCTTTCATTGTGGGTTTGTGCTTACGTTTTGGAGTGCTCACTCCCTCTAAAGTCTCTGTAGTTGGTCCAGTTGTGGACACTGAGGTTGTGGGACAGGATGCTGGCTGTGTCACCTTCCCAGATTCTACTGGTACTGCCAAATGTAGTACTGGCTGAGGAATTTTTGATGCATCTTGTGTACCCAACTGCACGAGAGGTAAAAGTCCCTGTACCACATTATGTGAAGTGCCTACTTTGTTATCTGTATTTGCCTGAGTAACAACAAAAGTGTGGGGAATTATCACAGCAGCATTTATCTTCTGACTAGCAGCCTGCATGACCTGTTTTGTTTTCCTTTGCTGCCGAGGCCTTGGAGGAATTGCAATTTTGGCTGGCTGTTGAAGTAGCTGGGGTTCTAAAAACTCAGGGGACTGCAGGGGCCTAGGATGTTTCTTGCGCTCTGTTCTTTCGACAAGTATGTCTGATACGGTCTTAACACGATAGTAGGAACCTGGAGTAGGCTTCTTAGCTGAAATATATTAAAACATAACAATAGATCTTGGTTTTTGAAGTCTTGTTCACAGCACTTGAATGTGAAAAGAAACAGAAATGACACCTCAAATACCTGAATAGGGTCTTGATTCAGATCCTGGTGTCTGAGAAGAAGAGGGGAAGAAAAAAAAAAAAGTCACTGAGTATTTCCCCAGCATCCTCAATGGCCTTTAAAGGATCCATTTTCATTTAGGCTACTTTAGGAGGGGAGGCTACTGATCTGAATACCACATAACAAGGAGCAAATTTTGGACAGACAGCGAGAGAGAGCATGCGAGCGAGAGAGAGAGAGAGAGAGAGAGAGAGAGAGAGGTAGCTACAAAGAACAAGAAGGCATTAAAAAAATAAATTGTAATATACTAATACTGACAGCAAGGAATGCAACCTCAGCTGCTTATTTGAAGCAAACCTACATAATATTATCAAAGGTCCAAGGTTTTCTGTATACATTACATAGTATATTAACTGACAACATCTCATCTGGTTATATTAGCATTACTATAGCACCTATAGTCAATATACAACATGTCGGTACACTTTACCGAGGATGTTTTGACTTTGCGGGCCTCAATGACTTTCTTGCAACCATCAGCATCAACTTTAAGAGCCTGTTTCAAAAGAACACATTTTTTAGCGTACAGCCAGCTTTCAACACTCATTATAATAACAGACTAAAATAAATAAAGACTACACTCACCTGCAGAAAAAACACAAACACAGGTGATTTTAGAAGAGGGATATCTGCTGCTCTTTTTCGAACAATGTCAGCTGTATTGAGACAAAGATAACTTCACTGCCGAAGAAAGAAACCAATTCCCACAACACAGATAGACACTGATATTTTATCGTCATATCTCAAAATTACCTTCACAAGCCCGTCTCTGATTGAAAGATAAAGGCATTATCACATTGCCGACCCATGGAGTAATGGCTAACATGAGATCATAGCTCAGTTGGGTGGTGGCTACAGTCTTGCGGACAGGTTTACATCTTCTTCTCTGATCGCTGTCCGTTTCACTCTTATCCTCCTCTGCATCATTTTGGGCATCGTTCTGATTTGTACATGAAGACAAGCTGGTTTTGGTTTTTCGTGCTCTCTGGGGTGGGGGGGGCAAGAAGATATTTGTTATTGCGTTATTTGTATTGCTTTGTTGAATTATAAAATCTGAGGGTGCTCATTAATTTTCCACACAAGCACGGCTTTGACAGTAGTTCCACCTGTAATTCGACTAGAGATCGACCGATAATCGGTTTTACCGATATTTCCCCCGATATTTAAGCATTTTTCCATAATCAGATATCGGTTTTGTAATATCGGATCCACCGATAAATGGCGCCATCTTGTGGGCGTTTTGAGAATTGCATTGTAGCACTACATCTGTTTGTTTTTTTTTTGTTAGATTTGTTAGAATATTTATTAGGATAACTCAAGATCTGAATGGTAAAAGGTTTTGAAATTTGGCACATTGATACTACAAGCCACGAGTAACTCCCACACCACAAATGCCACACATGCGCCCATAGGTGGCGCTACAGGCCATGCCCAAAATCTACGTGATTTTCCCTCCACACCATAAGTCCAAAATGTCTGAAAATTGGTATACATGCCTTATTTCAGATGGGGAACAAAAAAGCCATTGGGACCAATAAAGTCCCCCATGATAGATTTTCCAGTACAGTAAATTTGTCCAAAACTGCAAAAATGTTCTCCTCATGAACCGTAGGTCCAATTGACTTGAACTGTGGCACATATGTGTGGGATACATGTCCACCTATAGGGTGATAAGCAATAAGGAATCAAATAAAAATTGGCCGAACTATTTACATACTGGTGAACTGATAACTGTCGCACATATTTCTTAAATCAATGGAACATTAACTTATGGACTTGTTCTGTGCCACACACAAAGAGGACACTACAGTATGTTACCATGTGCGATGGCAACCTCATGTTCCTTTTAACGTCATTGTTTTTGGAGATACCTTTGATAATATATTATGTTTAACAATATATTTATCGTCCACTAGATGGCGCTTTTCGTCTTTAAAAATCTGCCATTGATCCAAATGCGTTGAAACGTATCTGTGGGATACATTTCTCTTGTCTTTTTGACTTCAAGAGAGAGAAATGAATACAGAGGCTGGTGGTGGAATGCCTGTTTATAGCTGTTATAACCAAGTGATAACACGAACTATCTTGTCTCCTGCATGTTCAACAGCCATCCATCCATCCATCCTTCCATTTTCTTTACTGCTTATCCTACACAGGGTCACTGGGAGCCTGGAGCCTATCCCAGGGAACTCGGGGCACAAGGAGGGGAACACCCTGGACGGGGTGCCAACCCAACACAAAGCACAATCACACACCCATTCGATACAGACAATTTAGAGATGCCAATCAGCCTACAACGCATGTCTTTGGACTGGGGAGGAAAACCTGAGTACCCGGAGGAAACCTCTGAAGCACAGGGAGAACATGCAAACTCCGCACACACAGGGCAGAGGTGGGAATCGAACCCCAACCCCGGAGGTGCGAGGCAAATGTGCGAACCGCTAAATTAAAAATTTGTAATCATTGACAAATCCCTGTGGTGTAAGAGGAATAAAACCCTTAGGACTGTGCTGTTATTAGAAAATAATCCACTTTGGCATCATAGCACCTCATCGTGAATTATTTTCCTATAACATCACATCCCATCATGTTTGTTTTGCTTCCTTATGAAGATACCTTACCGGTTTCAAGACAGATGCTCTCATGCAAATCAGCAAGTGTTTAACATCACATTCAGACACCATGATCATGGCATGCTCATTGCTTGAATTCTGGAAGTAAAATAAAGTAAAAAGAAACTAGGTTGAAAAGACCTGAGAGTCAGGGAGCTTTTTTCTTGCTATTAAATGCTTGAAATCAATATCTAAACACTTCAATATGATTTTGAGAACTTATCTCTGATAATAATAAGAGCACAAAATGATCCATTTGTGACCTAAAAAGTCTAAAACTTACCAATTCTTGTAAAGCGGGTGGTTCCAGACCAACATACGTCTTCACAGGATTCCCCAAATTGTCCAGCACTGTGTTCCGTACACGAACTCCTGCACTCCCTTGCACCTCAGTGGGCAACCTTACCAATATGGTCTTCAGTTTCCCTGGCTTGTCCCCACATGCAGGAATCCACTCCTTCATGTCTGGCTGGAGGTAC
This sequence comes from Cranoglanis bouderius, assembly GCA_023630585.1. NCBI lineage: Eukaryota > Metazoa > Chordata > Actinopteri > Siluriformes > Cranoglanididae > Cranoglanis > Cranoglanis bouderius. Next base: position 26,898,244 of record CM042540.1, read on the forward strand.
TCTAGTCTACAGTCCTCATTTGAGACATCTGAGACATTTTCTACTGCCTGTTCATCATCGCTGTCCATGTACGGCACTTGTTCCTTTTCATCTTCGGAGGTGTCGCTTTCAGTTTTAAAGTCATCTTCTTGTTTTACTTTTCTGGACTTTACCTGCCCCACGCGCCTCCTCTTCAACTGCGGCTCACGTTTTACTGATCCCCTTCTTCCTCCTTTTCTCTTTATACCATTTTTCTATATGGAGTAAAATACAGTGTGATGTTTTTAAAGTACAGAATATGTAGTACCTAGAACATAAGTAAGAAATTATACGGGTACCATCCCGATTTTCCAAAAACAGCACATCCCAAATTTTTTTTATCTTATACCACAGCGGTTTTCCAATTATTAGACTTTTTTTTAATGTTATGTTTAATGTTGTGGAATGTTCACCAGACTTGCGTTGTAACAGCTACAAACAGTCTTTTCCTCATTACACTCTTCCCCCCCCCCCATGCTTGAAGCTAAGACAAAAAAAGGTTGTAAACCTTTGCTGAAGAACTGTTACAAAGTGCTGACACTGGAGACTCCTTACATTAATAGTAAATAAATATCTCCTTACAGAAAGCTTCACCATATCAATGATTATGTTTCAATGTATTAATGTTTTTCTTTCATATATATGTGAAGCATCTGCCATACAAGTCCCTGTGAATAAATTGTTACTATAGGAACGGATATAATAACATTAGAATAAGTGCATGAATGTAAACCTGTGATACGAATTAGAGCCGGAACTACTTTCAGAGCTGCTTTTCAACACCTTCTGACCGATCAGATGTGAAAATTCAAAACTGCTGTGGTATAAAACCTAATACTAAACAAATACTTACATGAAAGTAAGCTTACTTACTTTGTGCATTATCCATTTCCATTTGTTCAAACACTGGCTGTCAACCCGGTTTGGAATTTCGGAGGCGATCTTAGCCCATTTACCTGATGAAAACAGAAGGAATAATATTTAGTCTGAAAGTTTGTACAGAAACCATAGTATGGTTTAGTTCTATTTACTGATAGCAAGGTTCTATGACAGCAAAAAAAAAAGGTAATCTCACCAACACCATATTTCTCTACCAGTTTTTTCAGCAGTTCCTCTTCTTCATCACTCCATGCGCCTCTCTTTAAATCAGCTTGGAGGCAATCCAGATATCTGAGGATATAGTGTGAATAAATCTTTTTTAACAGTACAATTAAGAATCAAACCATATCTCATATATATATATATATATATATATATATATATATATATATATATATATATATATATATATATATATATATATATATATATGAGATATACATATATATATATACACACACATATATATACATATATACACACATTATATACATATTATATATATGTGTGTATATGTGTGTGTGTGTGTATATATATATACATACATACACACACACACACATATTATTTATATATGTATAAGCTATTTGCAAACCTGTCTCGGCAGGAATTGTCTGTCCTTCCAGGTACTTCCAATCTAATTTTCCACCAATCCTTGCAGCCATACTTCTTTACAGCGTTCAGCAATAACTGTAATAACAACAACTGGAATTAACTTGAGCTCACTGCAATGTGCCATTCACAAAAAAAAAAAAAAAAAAACATTCTATAAGGTTCTATAATAGAGAGAGCAAGGACGGTCAAGTGTGCAGAGCAGTCAGTCCCTCCAGGATTTCGTGATTGCAGAAATTAACGCAAAATCGAGCTTGCAATTTTTCAAAATTACCGCACATTTTCCGCAGGTTTGGGCTAAGATGCATCATATGTGACATCATCACAACGTGCATTCAGCCAAAGCCCTCATCGATTCACGTGCGTCAAACACGAGTACAGCTAAAAAGTCTAATTTACCAACAAACATCACTGCGAAAGACAACGATTTCGTGCAATTTTACCAATTCATGTAGTTTTCCGCAAAAAACAAAAAAAGAAAAAAAAAAAAAGGCACAAAAAACTCTGCAAGTTGCATCGCAAATTTTGAAAAACACGCAGCAGAATCAAGCATTTTTGGCCGCAACAATCACAAAAAAAACCCTCCATGAAATCCTGTACGGACTGAGCAGTATCAGTGAGTATAATCGTTAAAAATAAGTGCAAGGTGCGACGAAATGCACGCACAGCGTGAAGAGAAACTCTTCCATGGGAGAGCACTTCAGTTCAGTGAGCACTGAGCACTGAGGGTTACACTCCTGCACGCTGCTTGCAAGTAAAGGTACGAATCACGACCCCTTGTTCTCATTTTTAATGACCACGCTCACTAATACAGTTCTGCACGTTCAGGTCGGCTGCCTTTGCTCTATTAAAGATACTGCTTAAACACCTTAAACATAAAACTCACTATTCATTGTTCAAGTTCACTGGTGTGGTAAGGGGTGTAGTTATAATGGTGCTTAAATAAGTGGTACTTTTTTTTTTTTTTTTTAAGGTTTTAAAGTTTTCACTTGTTCAAAGACAGGCGAAAACCAAACTGCTGTCCATACCTGGTCCTCCTCTGTTGTCCAAGGCCCCTTTTTTATCGAGGGGTCCAGAACACATGTCCAACGGTAGATGAGCTGATAATTATCACGACCTTCCATAAAGTATGATACTGAGGAGAAATTAAAAACACAACAGAATTTAAAAATCTGCCCATTAATATAATAAAGCATCTATCAGGAGTCACTGTAACTAGCAGCAGGTTTCTGCTGCTTTATAATAAGTAGTGTCCGAGTACTTTGACTATATGGTATGAAGTTGCCAATCCTCATCTTGTCCACAAGTTCTCTGAAGACCTGGTCCTCCTCTTCAGTCCACCTTCTCTGCCTGAACGGTTTCAAGATGTAGCGCTGATATGTCTGGAAACATATGAAAGCTGTCCTACCGGTCTAAAAAGAAAAAGAGCGAGAGGATAATCCAGGATATACGGTAAACAGTATTTCTTTTTTCAACTGAGTATCTATGATATGTTCTTCTGCTTGCATTTTGATAGTCACCTAAGAAAAATGTTTTTGAAAGTCCAAGTTACTGACCACACGAACCAAAACAGCTTCTTTCGTTACACTTACCCCAAGAGCTTCTGCAATTTGCTCCCAGTGGCAGCGCATGTACTTTTCCGCAACTTCTGCAAGCTTCGCAATCTCATCCTGATCCCATGTCGATTTGTTAATGGAGGGATGCAAGTAATTCTGCCAGAATCTCATCAAATCATCAGGTTGCCGAAGGCCCTCAAACTGCATCACAGACCATGTTCATATTTTAACAATGCAGGACGTTTAAAAGTGACATTTTAGCTTGAAACAGCATCTGACTCAGCAGCTAGCGTCCCAGAAACAAGACGATTTCTTTAACTACACCTGCTCTGATTTGATTTGGTGTCCCGGTGTCACTACATTTGGATGTTTTTAATTCCGTGATTTTACTCAAATCAGAAAAAGTCAGGTGAAGAAAACCAGGAAACCACCATCATTTATATTTCGGCCAGGGGCTCTAGTCTGTGAGATGGATGTGACTTTATCAAAGCTCAATGCAGAAAATGACAATACGTCACAAGAAGCACAAGACATACATCAATATTTGATATTTTGTCCCAATCATGATCGTCATGGCGATCCCCATACAGCTGATCATCTTTTATTGACCTGCAAAACAATATGTTAATAAGAATGAACATTTACTGTCATGAGCAAATTAAGTTAATTCAAAAATAAATATTTGAGTGAGATCACTATTCTGATTCCTAGCGAAAACAAGAAAACTCATTTTGGGGGTCAATCAGATAAGCAAAGCAATGACTCCCCCTACAGCTGAGATTTACTCTGTTCTTACTTTTCATTAAAAATAAAAAATAAAAACCCCAAAAACAAACATATTATATGGATAAAACTCATTATAGGAACCTTATTTCTGTGATGTCCTTCTCTAAAAGAGCAATTTGTTTTTGTAGTTCTTCTTTTTCAGCACCTTCTGCTTTTGACATTTTTGTAGTTAAGTACTCCATCCTATAGACACATGAAAACAAGCCGTAAGCATCGAGGCCACGGTTCCAGTGAAAACTTCAAAACAATACAGAGGGAAATGTTTAGCTTTTTAGATCATTTTTTAAGCGTACTTTGACAGTTTGGGCTGCAACATGCGTTTCATAGTGTCTGTGACTATGGAGTTGAACAGCAACGTTTTTTGCCATGGCTCCCCTGAAGGACAGAACCAGAATTTAGTGTTAATTTCATCTATATGTAGCAAAATCAAAGAAATTCGGCTGAACAAAACCTGGAACCTACATCTTCTAATTTTCTTTTCATCACAGGGTTTGGTCCCATGAGTCAACCTCTCTTTAGTTTCTTCATTGGCTGGAGGGCCCTGTACAGAAAAATGACAAGCATAAAGGCTTAAAAGCTTCCAACACATCAGTATTATGGAAGGATGCAACCCTTCAAGTGACTTAAAAACTTTATAATATCATTTTAAATCATTTAGTAACTTGCAGAGCTTACCAAACCAGTCAGCTTGTCTTTGAAATATGGTTTCATAAAGCTGCCAAGGAAGAGTCTGAGATGAGGGAGGCCAGGATTGGTATATGCAGGACCAGAGAGCTGCTCTTCAAGCTCTTTCTGTTAAAACAAAACAAAACAAAACCAAAACCGCAAAATGACAAACACTTTTATCTAATATCTATCAGTGTATTAAACCTGATCATTCTTTAAAAGCACACTTTATTCATGTATATGAAAGTAATTAACCTGCTGTTCACGATTTTCATGAAGAAGCCGCTCCAAGTCAGCTAGTTTTTCTTTCAGCACCTCCTGATAAACCAAATTCATCTGAAGACAAGTTTCCAAATCTTGAGGAAGATCCAAATCTTCATCACTATCCTCGCCATTCTAATTTTTTTTTAGAAAACAAAACTAATCAATATATGTTTTTTTAATGAAATAATGAATGAACAGTGATTAAATATATACAGCTAGACAAATACTCACAGAATCCAATAGACTGCCATTTTCACTGTCTGAACAAATACACAAACAAGTTAAATCCATACTTTGTTAAGAGAGTATATAAATCTTTATTGATTCTCATATTGATGTGACTCCGAAAATGTAGTTCAGAACTATTAGGAGTAACAAAAACTGAATTTTCCTAGGTTTGTTCTAAGAAATAATTGAGTAACGGAGTTCATCGTAAAAATGTAAACAGTTATAAATTCTTAAAAAGTCTGTTAAAAAAAAAAAACGTTTCAGAATGTAATGTTGTCTCCACAGAATTTTCTATATATCTGCATAAATATGACCTAAAACATCATCAGATTTTCACACAAGTCCTAAAAACAGATAAAGAGAACCCAGTTAAACAAATGAGACAAAAAATATTATATTTGGTCATTTATTTATTGAGGAAAATGAGCCAATATTACAGATCTGTGAGTGGCAAAAGTATGTGAACCTCTAGGATTAGCAGTTTATTTGAAGGTGAAATTAGAGCCAGGTGTTTTC